>VZSE01001041.1:245383-373258 GCA_013398275.1 Promerops cafer | reverse complement strand
AAAAAAAAAAAAAAGGCAGCAATTTTACAGGCTCACCCCTATCCATTTCCTGCTATTTGCCATCTAAAGTCCACGTGTAAAATACATCCTTTGGACTCATTTTGTTTCCTCAGTGTTCCAAAGAGCCTTTAGGATCCTCCAGTTTTTTTTTTTTGTTTTTTTGGTTTTTTTTTAACTGGAGGCTGCACATTGCTGTCCCACTCCTGCTGTTCTCTGGTGTTTTCATCAGTGTGTGTGAGGAAAACACTGGGAATTGTGGAGCAGAGGAGAGCAGCAGACAGGAGCAGGTTCAGTGCTCCCAGCTGACAGTTTACATCCCATAGCTGGGCATGACCCTTTGCCTCACATTGCTAAGGATCTAAACACTTCACCATCTCTGCTGGAGTCCAGTCCTTCTAACTTCATGAAAACATGAAAATTTTGTTATCAAAACAAAATGAAAATTTTGTTCTCATGTACCAGAGAACAAAAATATCCTTTTTGGTATTTTGGTAGTACCTGAAAGGTCCACAGTCAAAGGAGGGAGGCAGGGACATGATGGTGTAAGCCACAGGCAGGAGGCTGAGGAAGAGGATCAGCAGCAGCAATCCCATGTAAAAATTGTTAGACTTGGATGCTTTGAAGACTCTTTCATGAGGGACATTGCTACTCATAACAGCCCAGCACTGAAAATACATGGAGGTTAATAAGCGCAGCACGTTTATACCCACGAGCCCTGGTGCGTAAAAGGATCCCATCCTGAAAAGGAAAAGAGAAGGACAGGAGCTGTTTTTTGACAGACTGGAAGGTTCACTCTTTTCAAGAACAGAAAAGGAGGTGTTCGTGTGGCAACAAGTTTGTTCACACATGCAGGCTGAGCGGACTGCTAGGTGCTACCCCTCTGCTCCCAGAGTAGAAGCCACCTGCACCCATAAGTTATGGTGTGGTCCCCCTCACTGAGGACCAGCAAGGCCTCAGATGTCTCAGGGGTTGCAAAGAAAGTTTTTCAGCTTGTGACAAAAATTTCTTGGAGATGGGTTGGAAAATATTAGGTAAATGTAGCCAGCGGAGAGAGACACACTTTTATAGTTAAGCACAGAAAGCCAATCAGTCAGAAAAACAGGACCCAAAGGCTTATCCAGTTGGCTTGGAAGCTTTCTAACTCCACTAGCGGGTTTTCTAAATAAGGTGAAAAATTTTTAAAAAAGGAAATATCTTACCAAATCATTCCTTGGTTGAAAACCAAACCCAAAACGTTGCCGCTAATGTCAAACTCTGCGTAGGAGGGCTGTATGGGGAAAGAAAGGGAGGTGTGCTGTTGCTAGAGGTACCTGCTATTGTTTTCTGCTGAGTGCATGATGCTTATTTAAAGCTGGCAGGCAGGGGTTCCTGGGGGGGCTCCTGCTGTGTGCACACTGCTGAATGACCAGCAGCAGTGTGGGGAAAGCAGAACTGGAGCTGTGGGCTGCTGCTTCTCTCTTGGCTTCCTGGAAACTGGGAAGATATATGGAGGTGCTTAGAGCTGCTCTGTGTTTCTCTCTCCCTGCTAATATGACACCAGCTGTGAGCATGGCATGGGACCACGTTTAGACTCCAGCTGGTGCCTGGCTATGGACTTACAGTTCCACCCTGGTAAAATATTGAATCTTGAAGCAGTGATAATTATGAGCTGGAAGGCAAATGCTGTGCTGGATCATGTCCATGTCCCTGGGTTGAGGCTGCTGAAGAACAGAAACACAGGGCAAAGGGAGAGAAATATGAGGGAATTTATGACCTGATGGGTATTAGGTGATATTTTACTCTGTGCTAGCTGATATGTTGCTCCATATAAAGCAGTATTTTAGCTATGTGATATGGGTGCTAATGGTGGCAGGTCCAGAACAGGCTGATCTGATCTACTGGCAGTATTTGTTGATTTATAAATTATTATTTTGTTAGACTTACCTATGATGAAGCTATTTCTTCTACATAGATCTACTTTTGTGTGCACAAAACTCAGGTGATTTTTGGCAAATGAAACTTTGTGTAAAGATTTTCATGATATGTTTTCTTGAAAAAAAACTACTTTTTTTTTTTTTTTTAACTGCAATGCAGAAAACAGAATTCTAAGAAATGGTAAGTGATGCTCTTATATCTTTGAAATATCCTGTGTAGTATGTCTGTTTTTCATGACATTTGCATTTACTTAATACTGTCAGCAATTCAAAAAGTTGAAGTTTAACATGTTTGTGCTTTATGATGAAAACTCAAGGGGACCCTAGTCAGAGACTTGCTTAGCTGACTGCTCACAGCTTTGGTAAGGGATGGGTGTAAACACTGTTTTCTTTGTTCTTTTGATTCTGGTCCATTTCTACTTTAAATCTTTATCTAGAGATTAATATTGGCGTCTTTTTCGCATGAAAATAAAGACAGCCTTCAGTGTCTGCTGTCCTCTGCCTTGAGTATTCCTATGTGAGAGGGCTGGGTTAAACAAGAAACTTATTCATTATCTGCATTGGAAAAACACATATAAAATTGTGCTGGTGTCCCTGGCTAGGTTGTGTTAGTTGGCTGTCAGCAAACCATCTTTGCAGAAGCAATGGAAGTAATTTCATGCTGCTTGGCTGCTGGGAGGACCTTCCTAGGCCACCCTGGGAAATGTCTTCTGCCTCCCTCAGAAGAAACACAAAGAGCTCCACAAGCAGAAAAGTGCCTGTTGTGCCTCACCTGCTCTTCCTTGACCAAAGCCCTCCTTTTTGTTCTTCTCCAAACCACTCCTGGGAACCCTCCCACTATGACAGCTAGGCAGTGAGTGCCCTGATCTGCTCATAATCTTGCAAGGTATTTTCATCTCTGTCTGAATCCATCTGGTTTTGTTTCCTGTCATGTGAATCAATGGACTTCCCTCCATCCCTCCATTATTATATTTTGTGTTTTGTGCAGCTCCACTACTGACTGCTTTGGTAATGTAGCCTTTATGACTACCAAAAAGTAGTGCTGTTGTGTGTTACACACACATGAGAGGGGAAGGAAATGCTCCTTGTTCCACTGCAGCAGAAGAAACACCAGCTTCCAGGAGCAATCAGGAGACAGTGCTGTGAGAAAAGCAGGCTCTTGCCTGCGGGATGGGCAATGAACAGGAAGGTCTGGGGCTTTGAAAAGGGATATAGAAAGGCCCAAGGTTTTGGGGTTATAGCAAATGAATGAACACGGGATTATCTCTTTTTTAAGTCAGCTTCATGTTCTAAAGTTGTGAGATGGGGAGGAGAACTGCATTTTTGTAGAGTTCTTACTGGGATGGAGCTGATTGACCCAGAAAAGTGATGCACAGACTATGAATACCAATTACCCAGCAAGACCAGACGGCCACTGGAAGCATTCAAAACAAATTCATTTGTAGTGTTTGACCAAATGGCCCTAAATTACTTTTATCTTCTTGGGTATAAGATACTGACTTGGCTATAAGATACTTACAAATCCAGCCTCTAGATCCCAGCACCAACAGTAATTCACAAATCTGACAAAGCAAGCTCGGATGAAATCTCCCACCAGAATAGTTATGTAGGTCACCAGGATATCAGACACAGTGAGCCTCACGAACTCCTGAAATTTAAAAGAAGGAAAAAATCCCATTTAACTTCTATAATTTCAGTAGCGCATTCAGGACTGTATTTTTTACTAAGCTATTTGCCTTTATGTGACAGTAATCTTCAGAAATGCATGCCATGAGCAAACTCCCTGCTTGTTTCCAAGCACTGTGCAGTGCCTAAGCTTTATCTCTGTGCTTGGGAGCTACAAGCTCTGTTACAGCTGTTAGACCTGATAGCTGCTGCTGGCACTATTGACTGCACTGCATGCTGTGGCAGCACAGAAAGTGGGAGCAGAGTACTAGTGCTGCAGCAGCACTGGTGTAAAATATACTTTTGCCCTCAGTCGTTTTGACTGTGCGTAGCTCTGGTATGGCTCGGCTCTGTAACTTTTATGTGGACTCCTATGAAAATTGCTCAGTTGTAGATAAGAGCTGTGTGTAAGAGTAGAGAAAGGAGATGTGCAAGACAAGGAAGATAAAGTTGCAGGCAGAAGGAAGACTCATAAGGTGGAAATAACTGGTAGCCCAAGGATTCAAAAGGAAATACACTTACACGAATGTTTTTCCCCACCTCATACTTTCAAAACCTGCTGAATGACAGCTCAGCTGCACCAAGGATCAGCTCCTTCTGAGGGGTGACAGTGGCTGGTCTTTTCCCACATGACTGAGAACCACTTGGCTTTTGAAGATGCAGGAATGCATAGCCTTGTAGTCTGGCAAGCCCTAACTATCTCTGTCAGCCATTAAACAACTGCTTTTACTTTTTAAGTTGTGCATAGTCTGGCTGCAGATCGTGGTGCAAGGTAAATGTTGCAGGGTGAAACTCTGAGGACTTGAAGGCCACCCTGCTTGCGTTTCAAGGGGGTTACTTTTGCCTAATTCTGCTTTCATCCCATGGCCTCATGCTGCATTATGGATTGGGATGTGTCAGGAGTTCCCCTGAGGCATCTCCCCAGGCTGGGTTTTACACCTGCACCAAAGCCTCTCTGGAACAAATGCAACAATAAATGGAGGTTTGTTTCAAAGGCACAGTCATGATCTGAACAAGCACATGGTGCAGGTGTGGCTACAGACTGGCCTTTTGAGCTCTTCATGGCCAGTGCCTCAGAGCTGTGCATGCCCTGGTTGCTTCCAGCTGAGGATTTCACCACCATGGCTTGAGAACCATGGCCAAGGGCTTGTATTGCCTCGGTGATGCTGTATGACAGCTGGGGAAAGAGCTGCTGTTTGTGAGGAAAACTTCAAGCCTGGAAATCTTAAAGACATTAATGAGAAAAACAAAAATGGACCATCCCAAACCAACACAGAGACTTGCTATATAATGAGTTTCTTACGATGCCGACAGTTGTCTCCCAGCAGGGTCCCCTGGGCACGTCTGCAGGGTCAAGGGGAGAGGGGGTGACAGTGCTGTCATTCCCTGCAGACGAGTTGTGGTGACCAAGCAGTGTCCAGTGTGTGATGTTTTTTACTGCATCCTCTTCTGCTAGCTGCAATGAAGAGACCCACCCCACCCCAGACAAAACCATCAGAAAATAGAAAACATGGAGGTGTTTGAAGAAATCCAAGGCATTGAGTTCCTCCCTCCTCCTTACCAGTTACCACCCCTTCTATAAACATCTGTCCACAGTGGAGTTACAGCACTGGCAATAGCACAGAAACTCCTCTTTTGCCAGGAGCAGGGGAGCAGCAGCTGAGAGCGGGTCAAGGCTGCACATGGAGGAGTCAGACCTCCTTCAAGACTCCTGTATGCAGATGTAGCCTTCACCCAGTCCTCCTCCTTCACATTATTCATAATTTTTCAGGGCAGAGCAAACCGCCTCAATTCTTCTAATTCTCCTCAGTTTAAAACAGAGTAATTTTTTCTGTGGATAAGTTAGACGTTTATCCTTTCCTGCAGTTATCTGCCCACAACACGTTACCAGGATAATGTTAAAGAGGGGAGGCAGGGGAAGAGGATTATAAACTGTATCCTCAGGGTCTGCAGTAATAGAAATTGCAAACAGTGTCAGATGGAGAAAAAAATAGAATCACCTTAACATGCTGTGATTATAGGAAGACAATAACTACGCTCTTTTCAGGGCTGTAAAGACAAGCCAGAGACTCTGCTTGGTGAGTCTCCCTGGGGCACTGCTCAAGAGAACTGGGGACAGAGCAAGCACCTGCTGCTAAAGGGGTGATTGTCCTTACTGGCTCTGGGGACAGGGTATGTTCACCCTCAGCTCTGGGAAATGGTATTTGACTGTGGCTTTTTGGCTCAGCTCTTACTTTTTCGTTGACATCATCCATCAAGGCCAACAAAAATGTGTAGAGGTTCCCCAGGAAGAGCGCAAAGATCCTCCCCAGCTGCCATTTCAGCCCAATGCGGGGATGATAATTTTCTAGTGCAGCGATGGTTTCAAACAGCGGAGGGCAAAACATGCCCAGCAAGGACATCACAATTTCAACCTGCCACACGAGGAAAACAAGATAACTGCTAACAGTAACAACAGTGACTATCTTACTTCGAGCAGAGCGGGAGCTGCCGCTGAATATCCAACTGGTTGGATATTTCTGAAGGATTTATAAAGGGGAGGGAGTCAAAGCAAACTCAGCTTCTGGCTTTGCTTAGCGTGCAGGCAGCACAGCATCAGACTTCAGGGCCGGGTTGCATGACTTGCTCTTGCAGGAGCACTTTTGCTCTTATCTCAAAGGGATGAGCTCCAAAGAATTTGCTCCCTGTCAGTCCAGACTCATGAATATTTAGGTTCCTCAAGTACCTTGCAGTATTGCTTGCATCAGCTCCAAGGTTCTTATTTTAGTTTCAGAGGAAGCGCAAGACTTGGCTTATGTGCATAAAGATAATTAGTCAATGCTAATGTTTATTTTCCACGTTCAGCACCTTTGCTTTTGCAGAAGGCATTTACAGGCTTGAACGGAAGCACATTAAGATCTCAGTTTTTCAGCTCAAGAAAATATGTCCCAGTGGTATCTTTGTTCCTCTTTATCATGCCAGATGCTAAGTTGTACTGTGGTCAGTGAGGTCATTGGCCAGTCAAGGTTAGCTCAGGCATGACTTACAGGCTTTAAATTTTTTTATGGCCCTACAGGCCCATGGCCTGTATCTGTACAGGTGAAGGCAGTCTCTGACTCCTCTTTGTGCTTTTCTGTCCAGGAGAAGTAACACTACCCAGCATTATATTATTCAGTTCTCACATTATCACCAGGAAGGGTCAGACATTAAACATTTTCTTAGTAAGAATTTTGTCTTTGGGAAAAATCTATAGTGATAAATCAAAGCATTTTGTAAGCAATTGCTGTCTTTCTAAAGTTTTCTGAAGGAATTTTGAAAATGCATGGCTTTGAATTTCATTTGGCTTTGATATATAAATACAGGATAATGTAGTAGACATTGAAATTAAACCTTTCCATAGGTTGAAATATTTTTTGTTCTATGTGAAGAGCTTAAAGATTTGAACTTCTCATTCCAAAATCAGACAAAGGAAAACTTTGACAATTACATTTTTTTGCAGGTTCTAAAATTTTATTCCCATTATTCAAAGTGGATGACAAAGATTTGGTTATAGAGTTAAGTCTGATTAGGGACATTTCTAACACCCAGAGAGCTTTGTAGTACAACAGAGTTTGTAAGTGCTACTATGCAACTTGATTCTTAAGATGGTGATCAGTGTTGAAAGTGCTGAAAAGCCACTGACTTTTCTAGTGATTTTTTATAGGAGTATTTTGCCTTCTCTGCAGGAGTTGTTAATTTGCCCTAGGAACTTTCAGTGAGATCAATGTGCATTGCAACTATGACAAGTGCAAAGGTAGTGAAGGGGACTCCTGGGCCCTGGTAGGGAATCCCCCTGCCTTGGATACTGTCCTCAACATGTGGCAATTAATTTGCTGATATCCAAAACAAATTATCCCAGCAGAAAACTGGAAGGAAAATTTCCTTACCTCATTTCTTTCATACCACCCAACGTTTTGCATTTTGGAAAATGTCTGTGAGCGTTTCACCACAAAATAAATGAGGTAGCCACTCCCACACAAGCAGCATATGATGAGGACATTGGCCAAAACCCGCAGGAACCTCCTCAAGTGGATATTCTCATCCTTGTTGCTTTCTTGCTCATCTACAATAGACTCCTGAAAAAAACAGGGGTGCTCAAGAAACTGGGATGGCTATCTTGCACCACTAAGCATAAGGCGACATCACAAGGTTTTTCACCCTATGAAATGCAATCTTCTGCTATTCTGGCTATATCCAACTTGGTAGTTTTGGTTAAATTCAAACTAAGCTTCACAGAGGCATCCTGGTTTGACTGAAAGATATCGAATGTCAGAGAGCCTGACATATCCCAGGGAAACTGCACTCTAAATACATATTCTTTTAATAGATGAAGAAAGGGAGTTAGGGGAAGCGGGTCACAGAAGCTGGAGCTGCCACGAATCAGCACCATGCCCTGTTCATATGGAGAGATGCTGAGTAGGTATCCAGATTTCCCCTTAAATCTCTGCTGTTGGTAGGTGCTGGGAGTGTCTCCAGGAGCAGGCAGAGGACAGTTAAGTTTACCTTGAAGCTGGTGGTGATGGATGCAAACTTGTTGTCTGCTGTCTCTGGGTTGCCAATGAGGTAGTCCCAGCTGGTGAACATTTTCCAGCTGAAAATGAAGTTGTCATCATCCCCATCTGCCGTGCTTTCGTTGGCATTGCGTGCCATCCTGCGTAAGGATGTGTGCAGTGACAAGGTCAGACAGCGTTCCACAGAGCCACCACGTACCCTTCAGCTTTGCAAAGCTTGGGTAAGATGGACTGGGGCAACCATTCTTGGGGCTTGGGAATGACTAAAATGTGCCATTGGACTTTAGGTCTAAGGAGGACTGAACTGTCAACTGTCAGGGCTATGCAGGTCTTCTATTAAAAATAGTGATACAGAGAAAAACCAGCATAGGTGATTAAGGAGGTTAAGGATTGCCTGGTGCCAGGAGACAGTCTATTTATGGTGCTTCTGGGTCCTAGGATGCAGTATATAGTTATGGCTACCTTTAGTTAGTTATATTAATCAAAACCCCCATGTCCTGTCCAATACACCCACTGCAGCACAAAGTTTTAGTGAGACTTCACTTGCTGCACAAAGCTGGAGCCAAAGAGCTTGCAGCAAGTCATGCAGGGAGAGAAAAAGGATTATTCTTGTTAATCAGCATAGGAGCAGATATGGCTTCTGCTGTTTCCTCTCTATTATTTTCTCCCTGAAATCCTTCTGTAAGTCCCCCTAGAGTTCCTAGCACTAGTCCCTCAAGGAAGTCAAGACAACAGATGCTGCAATTTCATGGCAAATGTACAGCAAATCCCCATGTCCCACTACAGCCAAAGGCTCAAGAAGCTCTTTCTGCTGCACAGCAATGTGGCCTGTTTCAGCAAGCGATACAAATCCATGGGCTTATCCTTTCTTCCAAAGAAAGAAAGAACTTTTCATGGCGTGTCCTTCAGGCAGAGATATTGGGGCTTATTTTTTTATTTTTAACTTTGCAGAGACCATTACAGCACTGACAAGGGCTTTGGCTGAGTCCTCAGTGCCCTGTGGATGCTGTGGGAGCCTCACTGGTGTTTGGGGACAGTGCACAAGTGACACATAAATTGTGGCCACTTCTAAACTCCACTGATTCGTTTAGGGACTCAGCCCGGTAGCGTTTGGCTCTTTTCTGCAACCCTTGCACTGACTGTGGGACCCATGTTGTCCTTCATGAATGTTTATTTTGCAGTGGAAGCATGCAAAAGGAACCTTTGACATTTACTGCAAGTAAAATCCTCCTTCATTTATAAAACCTACCTGTTTGATGGCCCTATAGTAATGTTGGAGGAAGGGTTAAAGAGATCTGGAGAGGAGGAGAAGGAAGAAGATGGCTGGAGAAGGAAGGGTTCAAGTAGTGCATGTGAGTACAGGGATGAGGCAGGGGAGTGCTCAGGTCCCCCCTGCCCACCACAGCCGGGGTGGTGGATGGGGAGACCGAGTGCATGAAAACAGCAGGCACATGCCCCCCTTTCCCCACATTCCCCCAGCCATCCAGCCAAGGCTGGACCAAGTCTGGGTGCCCATGGAGGGGAGCCCAGCTGTGAGACACATCTGGGTGGATTTTGCAGAGGGCGCAATGTCAGCTACACTTACGATCTTATAACAACCATCAGGCTGTAGCCAAACACGCTGATCCCAACCATGAAATATGCCATTGGCAGCCTGTATTTCAACCAGCCAATTGTCCTCTGGTTGTTGTAGTAGCCATAAAAGAGCGCTGAGTATTTGATGTAGCCCTGGAGGTAAAGCAAAAGAAATTCTGTGTAAGCTGTGCAGCTTCTCTTCTGCAGGAAAGGGGTTGCTAGAGAAAACTGAAGATTTAAAACAAGGAAAATCAATTTGGAAAAGTTTTTAGGGTCTCATTCTTGTCTGTTTGCTGTCCTGGCACCTTTGAGAGCCATATTCTTTAGGGTTTATCTTCCTAAGAGAGGTAAGATGAGGGAGACCATGTCAGAGGATAGTGGCTTAAAACTAAAATGTGGTTTTGATTCATCACTCTTTCATCACTCCCAGAAAAACATCCTTATTGCTTTTTGTGCCTGTAGCCCACCTGCTTCTCTAAGCCAATAATCAAACACTCAGATCTTGTATAAAAGCTGTAGCAAAGGGCCTTCCTACCATGATATGAAATCTTTTCTTTCAGGTAGGAGGCAGCTGATGCTCAGTGCCTTGCAGATTTAGTTCCTTTTCCTGGTTGGCACCTGCAGAGCAAATATAACTAAAGACTGCAATCAAAGCATTACTTTCCTGTGGAAAGCAGAGCTCAGACACAATATCAACCATGTTGTCTCAAGTAGATCTATTTTTTGCTGTGCAATCTGTTAGGCATTCAGCGAGCGTGCAGATCGCCTAATCCGCATTAGCAGTCTCTCCCGGTTTTTCTGTCATATCTCATCCAAGTTGATGTGTGTCACTGCACATTGTACTTCTCTATTTTTTGCCCCGTGTCTTTCAGCTCCTAAGTTAAGTGTACTTAATCAGTCTGGCCATGATAGTTGAGCAAGCTCCCCTCTGATCAAGCCTTTGGAAAGACATAACTTGGAGCTCGTATCAGAGCCTGTGTAATGGATCTTGTCTAGAGACATTGAAGGGTTTACATGTAAAGGGCTTCTGGAGGCTGTCCAGCCAAGCCCCCCACTCAAAGCAGAGCCAGTTGCAAAAGGAAGTGTTGTGGCTCGGGGCTATGTCCAGCTGAGCTTTGAAAATCTCCACGGACAGAGCTCCCACGACATTTCTGGGCCTTTCTTCCAGCGTTTGACCACCTTCATTTGATCAATCAAATTAAGCTGCCCCAAAACTCTAGACTTTTTATTCCTAACCTATAAAAAGCTTTGGTATGCCCAGGTGCCACGGAAGCTGCATTTTTGCCCTGCACAAAGCGCTGTGCCACAGGTCCAGGACTGCTCTGTTTGTGTTTCTACCAGTGCAGCAAGCCTATGGCTGGCACACCACAGCTCAGCTGCTTGGGGCTTGTAGCCTGTTGCACACAATGTCTGCTGGGAGGTGTGGTGGAAGAAAGCCTTCTAAAATATAATGTCCCTGGAAGGCGCTAGTGAGGTTTGCTTCTCAGGTTGTAATTCCAAACCTTTGTCTCCTTGATTCATCAGATGCCAGGGACTGAAAAATGAGTTTCTCTGCTCACATCATCCAGTATGTTCTTTAAACTCCATTTGTGAGACATGGTGTCTGGTGTCCTAGTGAGATTTATTCCTTTCTACTCCTCTAGAAATCCATGATGTGACCTCCTTCCTGCCAAAGCATACATTTCCCCAGCTCCTCTCTCCTGGAAGGGATTTTTCAGGGTAATGGTATTGACTCTTCATTTATGCCTACTCTGATATATATTTCTCCCCTGCACCTCTCCTGTGGAGCATGCTGGAATAAGCCTCTGCTCATTTTCAAAGGGCAAACCTCTACACAGGCCTTCATTTGACATTCCTGGCTGCAGAGGGAGTTGGTGTACAGTGTTGCCCCGTAGCTGGAGATGCTTCTCAAGCTTGAATGATTGCTCCCTGATGTCAGACAGGAAGGGAATGGGTACTGGATGGGTATCTGCACGGCAGAGGGGTTCAGAGAACCACCACCTCAGTGACAGCAGGGGAATGTAGATGTGTGTACCAAGCCAGAGGCAGGAGACTGGCAGGTCATGGGACTAATCATTTACTGGAAGCATACAGCCTCATCTGGAGACAAGTTTCCTTACTGATAGGTCTATTACTTATGGTCTCCCAGAGAAAATCAGCAGCTGCATTTAATCAACCCTCCTTCAGATATTTTTGTTTGTTTGTTTGTTTTGGAGTTTTATTTTGCTTTTTTTTCTTCTGGCTTAATGATTTTAAATGCTACCTCTTGTATTTTTACAGTGCACTGCTCAAATGACCTTTTCATTCCTTACACTGCTATTAAAATTGTGCCTAATTCACCTCTGAATTCTGAATTCTGGCAGTGAGGGAAAGTGCTGGGAGAGGAAGAGTTGAAAGGATCCTCAGCAGATTATGGGGGGTAAATGAAGACTTGGCCCTGGCAGGTTCCTGGACACCAGTATTTGAAGTCTTATTAATAGATTAGTTTAAATAATCTGGTTTAATACAAAGTAGTTTTTTTTTTTTTTTCTTTTTTGGTTGGTTGGTCTTTTTTTGGTTTGGGTTTTTTCTTTGGTTTTTTTGTTTGGTTGGTTGGTTTTTTGTTGCTGTTGTTGTTTGGTGTTTTTTTGTTTTTTAAGCTAAGGAAATTGCAAAGGGGTTTATTACAGAAGGACTGTAGCATGTGGTCCCGTGCTTGTAGCACATGGGCCAGTGCTGACAAGCATTAAAAAAATATTTCCAGAAGTAACTACTTTGAAGGTCAGATCTCAAGTCACTGGTTACATCTGAAAGTCTTCACCCCCTGCAAATACCTTTTCTTGGCTGTCGCCTAAAAACCCTTAATCCCTTTGGCTTAAATCTTCAAAGTAACTGGGGTGGGAGGTGAATTGGTATTGCAGGCAAGCACCCAGAGATGGCTGGAAACTTGGGATTTTCCTTTGGGTGCAAGTCCTAAACTTTGGTTGCCACTTCAGGCTCATGTAAATATTTCAGGGGAACAGGGAAGGCAGGGACATGGGGAGCAGTCCCCTTCCCAATCACTTTCAGTGGTCTGGCAAGGTGTTGCCTGCTTGTGAAGGGGGTCTGCAGCTTGAAGTCTCTGTCTGGCTGCCTGGTTTGGACCAGCTCCAGCCTTTCACCTGGGTGCTTGCTGCTTTTCCAGTTGGAAGTAAAATGGCTTTTGTGTCTGCACACACACGGGATGTACGCCAGGCAGCACGTTTGTATATGGAAGTGGTTCAAATCCATATGCAGGTGTCTGCATGTGGATGTGCTGTTCTGGCCAGAAATCTCAGCATGCACAAAGACTGTATTGCAACAAAAGGCTTTCCAGGCTTCTTCTGGAAGAAATAGGTGCTCTGCTGTTTTGTATTGGAACAAATTCATCCTTGTAGCACCACTAACTTCTGAGGGGTTTTAGGAGGTATTCAGCTGATCTTTTATGATTAACACTTGTGTGCTTACCTCAAAATCCCAAAGAACTGAAAAATCCATAGCTGTTGCTTGTTCAGCCCGGGGTACAGTTTTCCTTGGCAAACTCCCATATGGCATTCCCATCAGGACCTTAATAACAGTGAGAGAACATTAATAACAATGATGCATATAAACATACTGTGATACTATAAAACACTGAAGAGTTTTTAACAGGTCTTTTTTCTTAATGAGTCTGTTTTGGTTTGCTTTTGTTTGGTTATCCTTTTCTGCTGATTTTGATATGTATTTTATTTCTTAATGCTAGAGCAGCAGTTTTAAAAAGCTGCTTAGCATTAATTTAATTCATAATTATTTATTATTAATTATATATATTAATATTCAGTACTAAGTATTTTTATTAATGTACAGTATTAAATTCACTGTTGATATTTAGTATTAATTTCACAAAAATAACCAGAGGACTTTCTGGCCACATTCATTGCACAG
Organism: Promerops cafer; assembly: GCA_013398275.1. Taxonomy (NCBI): domain Eukaryota; kingdom Metazoa; phylum Chordata; class Aves; order Passeriformes; family Nectariniidae; genus Promerops; species Promerops cafer. The sequence goes on along the minus strand of VZSE01001041.1, from coordinate 359,655 downwards.
GAAATATTTTTTGGAGAAACTATGTCCTTCAATGAACAGCTGCAGTTGAATTGTCATTAGTTTAGCAAGGAGTTCTTTGCTTGAACTTCATGGGTCTAATGCAGTAAAGGGATTAACTTCATCTATTTATGCCAGAGCTTCTCCTCTGAGAGAAGTCAAGAGCACTGGGTCAAGCTTGCAATATAATTTGTATTTTTCAGACCTGACTCGAAAGATGTTCTCAAGGTGAGGTAAAGGGCAATTAGGTTTGGGAAAAAAATATACGACAAAAAGATGCAAAGAATAGTTTTCATGGCACAGCCTGTCCTGATGGCACCATGCAAAGCAGGTCTTGCAGCTGGAGCAGCAGTAGAAGTCCAGACAGAGAATGCCAAGGGCTGTGGAGAATTATTATATTTACAAGATGACTGGTGCCAATACCAAAATATCTCATTAGCATTCATAGCCTAGAAAGGTCCTAGCATATCATCTATCACTTATTTTTTAGGGCTATCTAATTACACTCAAAATAATTTATGAATAAATGTTTATTGCCCAGCTACTCTCCGTATCGTAACAGCTCAGTAGGCAGTGAGTAAGAGTGTGCACACTTCAGAGACAAAAGCTCCTGCCATATGCATATTTCTTAAGCAAACACATTTGTATTGTTCAGTGCTAATGGTTATGTCTCCTCGTCCTGGAAGGAAACTGAGCTTTCCCTTTCGATAGTGTGAGCAAGCACATTAAGGAGAACAAAAGCACGGTCCTCAGGAGACATTCTGCAGTGCATTTTTGCTCCATAAAATTCTGCTTTGAACAGAACAGATGTCACTGTCTGTGGATTGCACAGCCTTTAAATACTGCACTGAGTAATTTAGCCAGAGCTGTAATGGCTACATTAAAAAATTCTTCAATAAACGATCATATAAAATTGGCTAAGAGATCCTTTTCATTCTCCAAGAAGAGAAATAGAAAAACTAAAAATAAAACAATTGCTTGTGAATCATATGAATTGGAAGTACAAAAAAGGCTTATTTCCCAAGCAAGTGTTAGTTGGCAAAGTGCTGGGAAATTGTCCGTTCCCTGAGGGGCTGTGCCATGGCTGCTGCCCCATGGCCATGCCCCTCAGAGGTCCCAAAACTGAGGGTATTTAATTATTTTCAGAGCACAATCCATTTCCTGTGGCTCTTATAGACCAGATCTTGTGCCTAGGATTGGAATGTCATGTTCTTCACTTTAGTCAAAATGTAAAACTAGCCTTGGATTAGACAGATTGTTGACCCCCTGTTTCAGCTGCTGGATGGGCAGGATCTTTGATAGCATTTTATGTCTCCTGATATCAATCTGACTTCTGCTCCTTACCTCTGGAATTATAACCAGTCCAAATATTAACCCAAAAAGGACAAGATTTACTCCATACATCCACCGCAGAAATATGAAGTAGGAAGCAACGGAGGAGCCAAAGTGACCTTAAAGCAGAAGACATTTCATGGTTAGGAGTTTAGGGGGTTAAACTGTCCTCAGTAACCCTTTACCCTCAGGTCCCTCCAACATGTTTCCCATGAGCCTCCCAACAGTCCCCAAAACTGCTGGAGAGAGCAACACCTGGAGCAGCCAGGGGTGTGTGCTCCTTGTTTGGCTCTGATGCCCAGGGCAAGTGGAGACTGTAGACCAGGAAGATGGAACATTGTTTGTATGAGGACAAGGCTCTCTTAGAAAATGTCCCACTGCCACCACACAGCAACTTCAACTTACTCTCCACTTCCTTTATCTTCATCTCCCAGGGTATGCACTGAGTTTTGAAATTTTCAAAGTCTCTCTTAAATTTCACCCATTTCTGAAAGAAGACAACATTGCAATGAGCAGTGAGGAGGGGGTCTGCTCCAAAGGAGGGCTTTCTAATATCAGAGTCTGGTAGCATGGTTGGGTGTGGGCATAAAGTCCAAAGTAGGAACTCTGGTCTGGGTCTTATCTTTTGGACTATTTCAGAAACTCCCTTCAACCAAAAATCCCCCCCACTCCCAAGTGTTCACATTTATAATTTGAGTTTTAAGAGTTTTAACCTTTCCAGGCTTTTGGAAGGCTGCAGTTGTGCTTGATCAGATTATATAGGGGTGAAAAATTCAGACCTGGCTCTGGATTGAAAGAATTGATTCAGAACAAACTCTGTTTAAAACAACATTTAGTTTGATAAAACACTGAGCCTGAATCTTTCCTCACCAGGCCAGCAGCTAAACTCCCATTGATTTAATAATCTCAAGTCTGGCTCTGTTTTGCACTTCTCAGTATCATCTCCATGACAACATGCAGCTTGGCTACCAACTTCAGTCTCAAAACACAGCCATCGTTCTCCCTCTTATCTCCTCATCACTGGAGAAGATGAAATTTTACAGGACTAGGGGTAGTGCAAGAGTTTGGCAGGGCCTCTTTCCCCTTTAGGGATATCTTTTCTCATGTAACAAGGTTCTGGAGATTGCAGTCAGAAACCCATGGTTTTCCCTGCTCCTGTAAACCTTCCCTTGCTTCAGGAAGGGTCACAATGAGGTTCAAGTTGGGGTAGATTTACCCCTGTTCTTTCTGCAATAGTTGTAGATTTGAAGCTGGCTAGTATTTTTTTGAATGTGGGCAGGAAGATTTATTCTGACTTCCCTGTGCGTCTTTCACCAAATAGAGGCCAATAAACCTAAAAATGTGCTGAATACATAACTGAGTATCCAAGCCTTTCCCTGACATCACTGTGGCACTTACCTTCGCCATCATCATCTTATATGCATACAACTTCTTGCCCTTTCCTTTTCCCAATGCTCCTTCAAACTTCTCTACAAAATCTTGTGCCTCCCTAATTGGAAAATAAACAAGAGGTTATTAAAACACTAAAGAGGTCTTTAGCTTTTCACCCCTGCCTGCACCAGTGGGATAAGCAACCGTGCTCATAGGAAGGTGGGGACTTGGTGTCTGTCCACACCTGCTCTCTGTTGGTCAGTTGCTGTGCCATGTAGAGCTCAGACACCCACCCAGGATTAGTTGTCAGGTCCCCAAAGCCCTCACATTCATGTAGAGATGTTTTATATTAGATTGGTAGTGCCCCAAATCTTGCTCCACACTTCTCCCTGGGTGCAAACTAAAAGCCTGCCCATTTCTCTTGCAGCAGAGCTCTCAGCCTGCATGCCTGTTATAATTTCTCTCTCCTGATGCATTGGTCAAGAAGAAAATAACATTGCCTAGTGAAATAAACTCCAAGAGCATGCAGAGTTTCCTTTTTTGAACACCTCACAGGATAAATATCAGAGACATGCAAACGGCCCAAGGCGATAATCTCAGTGCCAGAGGAATGAGTGTACGCTAGTCAGGAGTAAAATCAAGCTGCAAAATGAAATTAGTTTTACACTAGGATATCTAAGGGTAATACAGAGAAAATAGTCTAGGTAGATGCTGTTATGTTGAGTATGCTGAGCTTGTGAATAAAATTATATTGTATATTGGCATTGCCAATGAGAAGAGACTAAATTTCAGGAGCTGGGAGGTTTTTTGCCATCCTAAGCCTGTGGGAAAGATGGACTTCCACTCGGTATAAACAGTTGGCTAGGTCAGCCTGTAACCTTGGGAATATCACCTGTGACTTCATTTGCAAACCTGAAGTGGGATTTCCACGTCTTGAACATATTGTTTTGCTCTCTTTGTGTTTTACACCCCTCAGCTGTGCAATGGGGCTAATAATTTCTTCTCTCAGGGTTGAGTTTATGCAACTAAAAATATCAAATTAATGTACAGCGTGCTGAGAGCCTTTCTGGAGACCCCTGCACAAGCAATGCAACAGTTTTGTTTACGTTCATTAGTAGGTAGTGATGATTGCTACAGCTCAGAAATAAAATGAAAGTATGGGGGTACATTGTCAAACGTAATCCTAAATACAATTTTAGTCAGGATCCTACACCACAGGGGAAAAATGCATCAGAAATAACTGCTTTGCTGCTTTTTTTTTTTCTTTTCTTACAGAAATTTTGGATTTTAGGGCCATAAGAATTTGTTATGAGCTCAGGCTCATGGCACAGCTGTGAGGTGGAGAAGCTACTTTAACACAGTTTCCCTGTTATAGACATTTATCCAGATTTTCAGAAGTAATTGGCAGAGTTCATAATTTCTGATTTTATTGGAAGATGGAACAGGTCTTGGCCTTCAGGGCATAAAGAAGGAGAGGAGCAGAGACACATGGTGACTGTCAGCTTTCACAGCACAGTCCCTTGCAGCTCTGAGCAACCCCTCAGCAAACACGGAGCAGGGGCGTCACCACTCCCCGTGGGGCTGTGTTGTGGTTTAACATACCTCGGGTTTTAGTTAAAAAGAAAATGTATGTGTGCTTTGCAATGCTATTCTGAAATCCCTCCTGGTAGAAAGGGGTTTCAGAGGTTCCTTAAGCAGTAGAGCTGGGGGCTGAATCATTGCCCTGAGGAATGGTTTGTTATGAGCCATTCCCTGTCAACCCACGAGTTTTGATTTCCTTGGTCTGCTCTGCCCCACTGTCCCCCATTGCCTAGCACTAAGGGGTCTCTGCTGCTGCCTGAGTTATTTCCACCTTCATCAGGGGCTGAGTTATTTCCACCTTCATCAGATTTATCTTTGCTCCATAAACATCTGAAAAAAATACAAGAAGTATTCTGAAAAAATTGCAAGAAGTCCCATCTCAGGACTGTGCACTAACACAGCACTGTGCTGCTCTGATTTCTGTCTGACAAAAGACATGAATAAGCAAGCCAGGGTACGGAGTTTGCTTTAACAAGCAGCCTGACTGTAGTGAGTCATTTGGTTTTAAATACAAGGGTAGAATGTCCTGGCCATGGGTATCAGTTGAACAGATTTGCACTTTGTCTGTTCTTTGGTTACAGAGGCTGAAAATCAGATTGCACATTTTAACTCTGATCTTTTTTACCCAGACAGGCTGGCCAGGTTCTGCCAGTCACTTTTTCTGATACTATGGTATTACAGCAGCAGCAAATATGTAATTTCCAGGAAAGAAAAAGTGCATCTGACAACAGTCAGCAGAGACCCCGGGAGTGGGGGTTCCCATTTTGATGTGTACCTGAGCACTGAGAGCTTCTTCACCATCCTCCAGGGCTTGTTCCTCATGGTGGAAATCAGTTTTTTCTTTTGCTCCACCTGCTCCTTCAGCATCGCGAGCTCTTCCTCTGACAGTGACTCCTCATCAGATGAGTTGGAGGAAGCAGAAGAAGTACTGGAAGACACACAAAATAAAGGACACAGAAACTCACAGGGGTTAGAAGGCAGGTCTTGCTTGGGGTAGGCAGACTGCTGCTGATGGATGGGCTCTGATGTGGGCCTCAACATCTTCTGGCAACAATTCCTTTGTCAACAATTTCCTGGCTAACATCTCCTGGCTCAGTGCGATGCCAGTGCCCATCGCACTCAGAGCGGGGCTGCTTCCAGCCAGGATAATGAGGAGGCATTTGTGCCCCACTACAACTCACTCGATGTCATGCTTTGGGCCACATTTCAGCTACAGAACATTGCCTACAGCTACCAGGGCTACAGCTGGCTCCGGAAAAATGGTTTTTATCCCTTCATAACAAAATGGGAGATGTGAGGAGAAGTTGAAGGTTGGGACAAGCAAGATTTGGAAGAGGAAGAGACTTGAAAACACAAGGGATCCATTTCAACTGGAATGTTTCCATAGACCAACCAAAAAAAGGACTCCATGCCCAAATTTCTCAGGGTACCTTCTTTAGGGGTGCTTTTCTACCCCTAGCTGTACGTACTAAGACTGCACTACAGGCATAGACCTGATCCTGGTTGAGAAATGATAATGACTTGGAAACAGTTTGGATTTGTGGCATTTTACACTGTTTTCCACTGTGTCTCTTTTAGGAGAGCAGGAACTTATTTGCAGTCTATTGGTCTTGCCATTCTGATCCACGTGCCACTGGCACGTCAATATCGCTGCCAGTCTGAACAAGGCACCATAGTCAGGGATTGTTTAATTACCTGTTTTCCCTGTCTTTCTTCTGTTTATTCTCCCCCTCCTTCCCTCTCTTGGTTGTTTTCTTTTCTTTGTTTTTTGATTCCTTTTGATCTTTGGTAGGAGCTGTTTTGCCTCTGTCTTTCTGCTGGCTTCCTTCCTCTCTTGCCTTTTTTCCATCTCTGTTTTTCCTTTGGTAATTTTTTCTCCTAGAAGTTCTGTTTTGTTGGCTGCCATTGTCTTCCTCTTTGCTCTCATCTTCTTCGTCTTCTTTTTCTTCTTCGTCTTTCTCTTGCTTTTTGCTTTGAAGTCTGCTTGCTCTGCCAGTTTCCCTGAGGGGCTGTTTGTTAGTTTTCTTGTCTTTTACTTCATCTTCTGCAAGTGATAAAAAACAATTACATCGGGAAATCCATGCTGGCAGAATAAAGATTCATCAGAAGAGCACAGGCAGCCAGGACACCTGATGCAAACCCTGGCAAATTCAAAGAGCAGGTGCCTGTTGATCTTGATGGGCTTTGTGCTATGCCTGTTGCAAGAACCAGGTGGAACTCTTTGGTTGTGCAACTCCCATTTGAGACAGCGCGATTTAGCACATCAGTGACTTATTATGTGACCATAAGAAAACTGGAAATTAGTTACAAATGCAAAAGCCCATCCATCAGACAGCACAGACAGATATCTCCCTGACCTGTAAACACACCAGAACAAAGGAAACAGAAATTGCAGTCTGTTACACAATGTGTAGTTTGCTCGTTGATGCGATGTCCTTGAAAGATGTTTACTTTTCAAGGCTGGGAATGGAGTTCTTCTATTTATAGAGAGAAAAGGCACAGCACAGGCAGTATCCGGTTTTCTTTCTCTGAGTTTTCTTTTATATTGCATGGTCTCTATGCAGAGAAGAAAAAGACCAGATAGTCTCTGAGGCACATTTCATTCTTACTGGCATTGCAAACTAAAAACCTCCTCTTTCCAGAAGTCAGAAATGCTTCCAGCTTAAAGGATTGAAGTAGAGCATGATTTAATTGCAGAATTTTATGGAAAGGGGGAAAAATTTTCAAAAGCCCCCAAATCTCTCCATCTCTTTCAGTACCAAGCCTACTAAAATTAATAGTAGCCTACTAAAATAATAGTAAGTTTTCCAGAGTATTCTGGCTTCTTATTTTCTAAAATTTCTGGCTGATGAAAGTAAAGAGTTGGAGATATTGTAATGGAAGAAGGAAATTGTGATGGAATGGCATCCAGAGTGTAAAATGAGGAGCCTAAAAGCTGAGAAAAATAGAAGCAAAAAGGAATTTGAGTATTTGCATTTTTGGTTTGGTGAAAAGCTAGAAATTAATGACAAGCAAATAGTTTCTGGTTTTTAGTGGTAAAACTTTAGTAGGCAGTGGTTGTCACATTTGACAGTGGGAAGGAGAAGGAGCTTCCGACTAATTTCTCAGGAGCCATTATGCAAGTTTCAGTTACTATGTAATGGTCCATCTAAACTGAATTTTGGTCAAATCATCTAGATCAAAACACCACCTACTCTCTTTGGGAAAATGTTCATTTTGGACAGCCAATGATCTAGGGTTTTTTTTTCTATTTTAGTTTTTTTTTTATTTATAACCTATCAAGTATTAGGTTAAATATGAAGCATTAATTTGTTACCTTTATCTTACTGCCTCTTTTGCCTATATGGAAAAGGTGGATATGATTTTTAAAAAAAAATTAAGTCCCAGTAGTTTGCTATTTACTTTCTCATATGCTGTGAGTAATACAGACACAGTTGTGAACTATTTTTGCGGTAACAGCTACATTTGTATCACCTATCCAATGCTGTTATGATCTTAGCTCTCTCACTTTAGATATACTATACATGCAGAGTTAAAGGTGTTTTTAGTCCTGTCAGAGGCTTTTCCTGATTTCCCTCACAGTCATAGGTCTCTCCTCAAACCATTTTCATTATTATCTTCTTGCGGCCATGATTAATGAAGATCCCAGTGTATTATGGTCTAAGCAAGCATTACAGGGAGGGCAAGCAGGACCTCAGTATAGTGCAAAGCAGCCCCAGCCCTGCACAGGGTGGTGCTTTACTGCAGTGCCTGATTTCTTAGGGGCTGACTCCCAAGGTGTGGGGGCTCTGACAGCCTCTGACTCTGGAACGTGGATAAAAGAGGACAGACTGCTTAAGAATGGCGGATTACATATCACTGTTATAAAACAGTGTAAATGTAAACCTCAAGGGAAAAATCTGCTTACTTGCAAGTAGATCATGAAGGAGTTCATGTTGTAGAGCAAGTCATAAGTCAGAGAGAAAAAGAAAAGATATCATGTCTTGTATTTCAAACAAGACCACATTTGTTAATCTGTACATTACCTTCACTCTCTGTGTCAGTTTCCACTTCTCCATCAAACTCTATTCCAGCTGCAAAACAAAGAACAAAGAGTAATTGCATTTGTTGCTGGAATTTACACACGTGATGCTTGACACAGCTGACCCTTCAGTTCCAGCTGAGCTTGGCAGAATATCCCTTATTGATTATACATTATATTCTTTCCCTGCAGAGCTCTTAATATTTACTTTAGTCTGGCAGACTGACAAAAGTCCCCTGCCCAAGCAAACTGAAAATATATGATGTTTGAGAGATGCAAAATGGTGTGCTCAGGAAGCCCCAAGAGGTTTAGTCAAGTATTTGGCAGCATGCAAACTGAAATGATCTCACAGTGATACCAACCATCTTCCAGGATGACCTGTAGAGCACTTTTCTTTTTCTTCCCCATGGCAGCCTCCTGTCTATTGCCCAGGCACCGTAGCTGCTACGCTGCACACACACCCCAGTCATAGGCAGGTTAGTCCCTCTTCCCATGCCCATGCGCTTGTCTCCTTGGCATTGCAGACAGACGGGCACGTCCGGCCCTCAGTGACCTCTTGCTCATGAGCCATGAGGACAGGGAGGGGTGGGAGAGGCAGGGAAAACCTGGGCTCTGCCTCAGCCTACTCAAACACTTCCCCTTCTTCTCCCTTCTCCCTGTGAAAAAAGCACCTGTTGGCATTACATTGCATTTCATTATTTAAACATGAAGGAAAGCCCTTTGGTGGGTACTTGGTGGTGTCGTATGAAACACAGACACAAGTCACGTCTGGTTCTGACACAAGCATGTGGCTGGAGGCTTTCAAAGGATCAATTTTCTTAATGCCATATTCTTTACTGACCTGAGACAATCTGTGTAACCCCGTTAGTCATTCTCCTGCATCTTATTAAATCTCTCAGCCAGTGCCCCTTGGGACACAGCTGTGGGTCACCTTTTGTCCTCCATGCGTGTCCCTTGGAGGGGACTCATGAGCTAATAGATGCAGCAAGGAGTCAGGAGTCAGGATACCAGGATCTCTCTTTCCTTTGCTCCTCTATTCTGTGACCTTTGCATACTCATTGCACTTGCTGGTAAAATAGGATAGATTTTCCTTCTAGGTGCTCCGAGGCTTAATTAATTAATGTGAGACCCTCATTTGGAAGGTCCTTTAGAACCACAAAGTATTGTATTGCATTCTGCAGCTTGCAGTTTTTTAGTGGGCCAAGAATAGGTTTGCCTGAGTGATGTCCAGAGTAAAACCTGCACCGTCTGCCTCAGCTGTAGCTTCTGCAGAGAGCACCCAAGGGTGCATTCCTGGTGCAGGGGTTCTCCCGGTTTCCCAAAAGGAGACCTTACCCTCACACCACCTATAAAACAAGCTGCAGACCCCTGGCTTGCACAGCTGTCCCTCGGGGACCTGACTTTTTTCCAAGGATTAACAGAAAGAGTGTTAATTCCTTCCTTCCCTCCCAAAAGAGAGGACTGTTGTGGAGATCAGCTTGAGGCTATTGCCACATGTGCTGACGGTTCCTGCTTTGGATCAGGTGTAGTGACTGAGGAGGTGGCAGCCTGAACCTCTCTCTGATGCTTTTTCTCATTGAATTTGGGTCCAGGGGCACCTTTCAAATACTTTAAGTCCAGTCCCATGGATTGTTTGATCTATGTTTGACTTCAGCTCAGCTCTCCTGAGCTTAATACATAATGTATGGTATATGCCCATACATTATTAAAAGCTCTAACCCTACAAGTTCATTGCACAGGGCATTTTCATTGTGTGTTCCGCACACCAGTGGGCTTAATTGGGTCTGAAGACAGTGATAGAGCCTTTTGAAGGTCTTCCCAGTGAATGAGTTTCACCTGTAACTAAGTGTTGATGTGGTTTGTTTCCAATGTGATGGCTAGGTTATTGAATTAGTACTGCTCCAGGAATAAAAGGAGAAAATCCTAGCTTCTGGAGGCTACTGGAACAGGTCTTCTGCAAGATACTTTAGTTTCCTTAGTCCCAGGCATCTCTTTCCCAAACGGAAGATCTAGGGACCTTCTAGTTAAATGAAGACCAAGTTTCTGAAGAATAGTGTGGCAGGAGGCAAAAGGGCTGTGGATGCTCATCACACCCCACCCTCCACCCCCCCAGTTCTGTACTCAGTGGTAGCACTGCTTCTGCTTCATGGAATCACAGAATGGTTTGGGCAAGAACTGACCTTTAAAGGCCATCTGGTCCAACTCGACTGCAGTGAGCAGGGACATCTTCATGTAGACCAGGTTGCTCATAGCCCTGCCCAAGCTGACCTTGAATGTTTCCAGGGATAAGACATCCACCACCTCTCTTGGCAACCTGTGCCACTGTTTTACCACCCTTATTGTCAAAAAACTTCTTCTTTGTACCTAATCTAAACTGACTCTCTTTTAGTTTAAAACCATTACCCCTTGTCCTTTCAGGGACCTTACCCCTTCTTTCCCACCAAGGCATGCTCAGATGCGTTTTTGCATGCTCAAGGTCTGTTTATGTGGGCATCTCATTGGCAGAGTTGAGTGTCCTGGTTTCTACTCCACCACAGAGTCGGTGATTCACCCATGATCTGCACCAGAGCTGGGACAGCTGCAGGCTCCAAAGCTGCTTGTGCCACTTGGCATGCCCACAGGTACCAAGTACATGATTTTGAAAAGTGATGGGGACTGCAAGTTCCTTTTACTACCAAAACATGTGGCCAGGTAATACCTCTGTCTCCTGCCCTGAGATGGAACACCTGCTCTTTGATTCTACAGTCTGTTCACAGCAGTGGAGGCAAGGTGTGGTGTTTCCACAGCAGTCACAGAGGCCCTGGGCACCCCTTGCCACATGGGGGGATAAGACTGCCCTGCACTCCCCTCACAGTGGGGGTGACAGCTGAGGCGTGCCAGCATATGGGACAGAGCAGGAACGGGGCTGTTTTACGTCATTCCCATGAAGCAACACGTCAGTATGGATGAGCATATTTACAATAAGCTCTGCTTGGCTGTTGCTTTGCTCCCCTGTACCTACACTGCCAAAGGTAGCAGGACTGGCCATCAAAACTGTGCTGTTACAGGCTGGGTGGCAGCATTTCACTCTTGTGTAGGTAGGGACCTTTGTCTTTCACACTTCTGACTCCTTGGACTCCCTCCCATGGAGAGGAGTTATTATTTCCTGGCAATTATTTCCTAATGAAGAATGTTATTAAAGTGTCTGCCCGAGAACTTGCCCCTAAGGAGAAATCCCTACATTACCTTTCCAACTCAGCCTGTGGTGCAGCAGACCCTTTGCATATGACATGCTGCTCCCTTTGCCTTAGAGCCTCAAATAAATAACCTACTCCATCTGATGCTGTCTGACTCCTCTGGAAGTGATGGTCCCCCTGAGGCTGATGTGCAGCCACACAACCATGATGAGAAACCTTGGAATCTTGATCCTTTGTGGTGCATGTCCTTGGGGGAATGTGGCAGACTTGCAGAGCCACCATCACTTTTGGGGTGGACCAGGCAGTGCTAGAGGCTGTGATGCAGAGGAAGGCTGGGCAGCAGAGCCTGGGGATGAGAGAATTTGGATTCAGTGCAACAAAGTGGTGTCATGTAAGATGAGACCAAGAAAAAGTGCAAAATGCTTAGGTTGTCGTGCCAGGCTTGTTTGCCTTGCTTTTTGGTAAGTGCAGAGAGATCTGTAATTTCCCCCCAGAATTAGGTTGGTGGAGATCTTGCTGTACCTCTGGGCTGGTTTTGCCTGTGTGATAGTCTGCTTGTAGTTTGTGGACACTGAATAACATTGGTAAAAAAAAACGTTTAAAGGAAAAAAGATATTGCAACATGGAATTATTAATGGAGGAAAAACCTTATGATGGGATATTCTACAAAATGCTGTGTGTGAAGTAAGAAAAGTGCACTTCCCATCCTTTTGATACCCATCTTTGATGGTAGAAGGTGCTCCATTAAAGGAAAAGTATACACAAAAATTTTATAATAGACCCCAGCACGGCAGGCCTGGGAGAGCAGCAAGACACCTCGTGGGCTGTGAGAGAGGTGGCACAGGAGGACTTTCCATGTCTGTGTGTGTCCCCCAAACAGATGACAGACCCATGCAGGTCCCACCAGAACTTGCATAGACACACAATGGGGAGTTCATCAGCAGTGCTTCAGCACCAAGCACACCACCATCCTCAGCTCATGAGCCTGATTTTCCTTAGAGGATCAAGTGTCTTGCAGGGCTTAGGATTTTTTAGGATTATAGATTGGGGGGGAGGAGATTAATGGATGAGTCTTTTACCTCTTGAGTTATTCCACACAAGGTGTGAATAAGTAATGCACAGCCACAAATCCAGCCATTACTTATGTAAATATCATGTGTATGCAATTTGTGGAGTTGTAGCACAAATAATTTTTACTGTGTTATTTAGTATTTTTCTTCTCACACCGGTGATGACTAACACTATATAATTTGGCAGTTTTGAGTTTTAGCATATGAGGACATTGGGTGTCTCACACACGTCCAAGTGTTAAATAAAAAACAGTTGTGTTATGGAGAGAGGGTAACTGAATCCTGGAAGCACATACAACATACTTGTAAATGCTTAATGAGCTAGTGTTTCTCCCTTTCTTGCTTTCTGATTAACATAGGGCTTTAGCTAATTAATCCATGGATTACATTTATTCAATATTCATCTCCTCTATAAGTAATCTTTACTTGAGAGGGTTTTTGAGCAATTATAATAATAATGCCTGACCTGTGTGTGGACATTTTGATGAGGACCTAAAACTAGTGAATTGCTGGAGCCAGCTTTAACAATGTATCTGAGAGAGATGTTTAAAAGGGAGAGGTCACTTCCAAACACCTCTTTGGTTCTGTTGAACTGTTAAAGAAAACAAAACTCTTTAAAAAAACCCAAACCAACCATAATCATGTTTTCCAGGGTCTCTCAGGCATGCTTCATAAAACTGGATTCAACCCCAACCTGACTTTTGACCATGTCTGAGTTTAACTTTGCAAAAACAAATGTCTTACAAAGCCATGAAAATCTCCCAGGGGCTACATGCTAACCTGAGCATCTAGCTGTGCAGAGGTCATCCTTGCCCTCACGTAATCTCTGTAATGCTGTAGTTTTATTCCCTATTTTGGTACCAGGTTCTGGAGTGCACTCTGACAGAGCAGCACGGAAATGCTCAGAAAATAAGGACTCACCTGCAGCACTGACTGCAAACACGTGGAAAGAGAGTTTCATTATCTTAAAATAATCTGGGAAAGAAATTTCTCAGCTCTTTGCAGACTTTGAAAATAACCCTCTGGTTCCCATAGAGGACGTGGGTCTGGACTTTGGCTGAAGGCAGTAAAATGATGCCAAATACATGCCCTATGCTCTTTGTTCAGGGTGGGCATTAGTTTCTTGTAAAGATGACGAAGTCCCACTGGAAGAAGTTGTGCAAGACTAATCTTGTGGTGTTGGGGATGCTCAAGTCAGTGCCTTGTTATCTTGTGCTTGGCCCATGAAAATGAGCTTTATCTGTGTAATGCCAATCCAGCGTGGGTTGTTGTGTTGTTATTTCATAGCCTCAAGACACAGCTGGGAATTTGCTGTGAAGGAACACAAGCAGCTCTGTTAGCCATTAGCCTCTTTTAGCTGAAGAACTGCCACAGAACTGCTAATTCAGGTGCCTTGTCAGGAAGAACTATACCAAAATGGGGAGGATGTGCATCGGCAGGTCCTGGAGGTGTGCCAGCTCAGACAGATATCTTGGAAAGTCAGATCAATCATAGGACAGAGCCCCGTCGTCTTCCATAGTCTTCCACTGATTCTTGTCATGTAGGAACCAGTAAAGATTTTAGTTTCTTTTTTTCAAATGTGCTCATATCACCCAGCTGTATAAGATTAGAGTCCCCTTTTTGCAGCAGCCTTGTGGAAAACACTGCACTTATTAAGACCCTAGATTAATGCAAAACACAAGGCAATATCTGCCAGCTCACTGCCATCTTCACCTACTCCATGTCTCAGGCTATGCACATGCTTGGAGTCATCCTGGATCCAGGTGAGGTGTGTTCTCCAAACACAACATCAAGATGTTCAGCAGTGGTGCTCCTCAGATGGTGTGTGCTGCTGCTGTATCACCCCTCCTCATTGCTGACATTTTTAGGGACAGGCTTTGAGGAGAACAGGCTCTTGTTCATCAAAAAAAAGGTGTTCATCGTGGTCCTTTGAACCTGGCACTGCACAAGTAACTAAGTGGCATTGGCAAAACTGTTCTGATTTCTAACCAGATATAGACACCCCTACCCATCTCCCACACTCCTTTTAGGGAATGGAGGCAACACAACATATTTGCCAACGCATTACTCCATTTATGCAGAGTAAATGATATCCAAAAATGAAGTTCTCGTGAAGTTTCCAAGGACAAGAAGAGAAAATTATTAAAACAACAATCTTCTGGACTAATCTAAAGCATGAAATGAGTCAACACTCTCATGCAGGACTTAAATGGAGAATGATTTTGCCATATAGGATATATATGAAAAGACTTGTGGTTTAGAGAACATATGTGCAAATCCAGAAGAGAGCATGTTTTTTGCACAGATTCTGAGGTAGGAGTTTTTTGGGGTTTTTTTTGAGGAACATTTTTGCTGGGCTCCTTTTCTGCCTTGAACTCCTGCTCTTCTGGAGGAAAATTTCAGCATGGTCTCCACAGCTTTGTAGGAGGTCCCTGAAAGGGTGTAAATAAAGGTCACAGCTTGAGAAGATCAGGAGAAGACCACCCTTCACAGGAGCTGAGCCTCTTTTGTTGACTCCTGTCCAGCCCCTCCAGACACAGAGGGGTTGCTGCTGCTGGATTTCCCCTTCTTTTATTCTGGGTCTGAGAGGATTTCTGTGGGGGGGGAAAAGAAATTGCATTTTTTCTAGAATCTCTTTTCCTGAAAAGCAACTTGTTTCTTTTTCTTTTATTTAGAAATCAGAGGTAAAGCTGCCTGACAATCCAGTCATAGCAGGAGGACCTTGCATGCTTTAACCTCTTTCTAAAAGCTCCCAGAAAAGCTCTGCTTTCATTCGCATCAGCCAGACCCTCTGCTGCTACAAACTCTTAAAGCTGTAGTGACTTCCATGAGGATTTAACAAGTCACACCAGCCACGGGTTTGTGCCAAATAGCCCTAGGGATTCTACTGGATCATAGGCTCAGAGATGCACAGGATTTTGAGGGGTGCCCACATAATGCTCTTTCAGAGTCAGATGGTCCCTGTGAAGGTTACTGCTTGTGCCAGAAAAGAAGAGGTAACAGGGTGACTGGAAGTCAGAACTAGTATCTCTGTTTTAATGATATCAAGGCCCTATACATGGTTGATTTATACTGGATAAAAAAGCCCAAACCCACAAGCTTTTGTGCCACTGTTGGAAAGGTAAAGCCATATTAATGAAACGTGTTGGATTAGGTTTTTTTAGTTAGGTTTTCCAGATAAGCTTTTAAAAATAATAAATTGCAGCATCATGGTGGAGGACAGAAGACACATAACATGAGAGCCAGCTGAGACAAAAGAGGACCAATTTGTTTGAGGAAGAGGACTGCAATGATTTGGCATCCCAAGGGATTCTTTTAGTACATTTATGACATGCTACAGTAACCTGCTTCCTCCTTTTCCTCGGTGTCACTGCGACGAACAGTTGTGATGAGCAGATACTGCCCACAGGAGCTGCATTTCTCTTCTGCCCCCGTGAAAGCAGCACTGCTTGCCTGCAACACGCTCCCGGTGTATTCCCAGCTAGCTCAGGAGCGATGTGCAACCAGAATGAGTTTCAGCCCACGGACGGTTTCTGCGCAGGCAGGGAGAGGTGAGATGAGGTCTCAAGGGAAGGGAGCGCATTTCAGGGGGATGGCATCGCTCTTGTGCAGGATGGGCTCGAGGAGAGCAGGAGCAGCAGGAGCGGGCGGCCCCAGGCGCTCATGGCCGGGGGTGGCCGGCGGAGCGATGCTCCACTGAGGCAGCCGAGGCGAGCGGGCGCAGCTGGGCGCAATGGGACCTCCCTCTGGCGGCGGCCCCTTCGCACAGCAAATTCTCCGTTTCAGCTGCTTCAACACCTCTTCCGGCAGAGGCAGCACGCTTGGTCAACGAATGGGGGCTCGCCCTGTGTGAAACTGGTATTTCATTTTTTTCCCCCCTAGCATGCTAACAAGCCAACAGCCAAAGGACTTCCTACATCAGCCTCATCTGTGTTAAAATCTGAAATGGCTATCTTCTGCTCTCTTAGGCAGAATTGGAGCTACAGCCCTAAAAAGCAGAAAAGAAGTCAAGAAAGCGAGAGGGATTTGAGGGCTTAAACTTCCATTTATCCCAAATGACTGACATGCCAGGCCATTTATAATATTAATTTCATATTCTGTAAGCCCTTAATAGAAGACTTTTTCTATCCTTTTTATTCCTTTTTTTCTATCCTTTTTCTGTTATTTTTTTTTTCTTTTAAGTACTCTTATTAAATATCTTGCTATTGAAGGATCTATTTTCTTTCTTTTTTTTTCTTGTTTTTTATAAATTTGTGTTTCCTCTACTTAACAGAACAGGGATGGGGTTGGAATTCCCACTTTGTTAGCAAAAGCAGACCAGAAAATTCTCTTGGGACTATTAATCTGAAGAGTTTTCAAAATTTTAATTTATCACAAAAACCTTTAGGAAGATCCCCAAACTAGTGGAGGAGGGGCTGGAAGAAAATAAACTTGTTATTTCCCAGCAGGGTGGTTTGATGAGGCATCCATCACAGCTGAGCTCAGCAAGTCAGCCAGTCTGCACAGGAGGGCTGGGATCTGAGGTCAGTAATTCAGCACAATAACAGAAAACTATTTAGATATGTAATGTGTTATGCAAGTGTGTGAGCAGCTAAGTAATTCACCTGACTGCAGCCCTGCCATGTAAATATTTTATATTAGGCATGGTTTCAGGAGCTTGGTCAATCTGACTCTCTGATGGCACACAAGGCCAGAAATTATACCTTTCTGATTTCTGGAGTCATTCTAGTGATACTAGAAAGATCTATTTTAGAGGTACCTGAAGCCTTTGTCGAAGAAAAATTCTGGGCTGTCTCTCTAAATTATCCCAATTTGCTATTATGTTTCATTTTTAAATGTACTACTGATACACTTAAGTATCAAATCTTAAGGAACAGGCCAGAATCTCTTCAGAAACATCTTAATTCTCATTCATAAAAAATATTCCTTAAATTTAGTGGAAACATTTGTTGTTTGGTCTTGTGAATTAAATTTCCAATTAAATTTCCAGTAAGTAGCAAAGGAAGAAAATCACCAACAAGTTACATGCTTTTAAAATGTTAGTTATTTCCATGCTTATTATTTAAAATGACTGTGTATTATTAAATAGTGACTAAGAAAAATATGATGATAACGGTCTGTCCTTTCCTAGCTTGGAGTGTATGGCAGATATAATTGGTTTATGAGAAACTATGGTTTTTATCTGGGGTTTATTCAAAGTCACTGTGTATCTGCTGGTGCATTTATTCCCTTTAGATGGTTCGTGAGGAAGCTCCCCTTTGTTAGAGAAGTAAGAAGATAATTTGTTCCCATTATTAATAATACGTGTGTGTGCCTCTATACTTGTGATCATGTGCTTTTGTGTATGTTTACGTGCTGAAACTTCATGGCTATTGTTGACAGAGTGTATATAGTAACTAATATAATGTATAATGTCAAACATACCTGCATGCCTCTCCTACTCTATGGCCATGGCTTCATGTTCATATCTTTTGAGCTTACAAATATATACATTGCCTTCATCTTCTGGAGGATTCAGGTTTTGAGTTGGGTAAATCAGGTGTGAAAATTAAAATTGAGCTGATATGGATGAGGTTTCCAGTCTCACAACGAAACTGGATTTTTTTTGCAAAACTTTAAAATAAATATTGAATGCAGGTGTGTGCAAGAAACCTTTTCCATCATCTTCGTCTGTGTTACCATTTGGGGCAATTCATGATCTTCTGGAAGCTGAAACAGGCTGGCTTTAGGCTGGGAAAACAGTTTCTGGCAAACTCCTAAGAAATGTTTTGTTGTTCAGCCTGAATGTTACTGCTGAGCCACTGCTGCTAAACTTGGTTCATGTGGCAGTGTAACAAGGGGAAATTTAGCCTGATGCTTTAAATTTTATCAAGTACATAGTCACTGGCTCAGTTTTTTGGCTGCTTCTCTGATCAGAGACTTTTATTACAGAATTTGTTAAGTCCCCCTTGAGTGAGATTGAGATCAAGTGAACTACCCTGCCATGAAGATCCAAATGAGAGGGTTTGAAAGATAGGTTATTTAAACAAGACAAAACCCTGTTGATTAAACTATTAATCTTGTGTGTGGAGTGCAGAATGGATTTTGGTTTTTGCTTCTGCTTTAACTGCATTGGCCTGCTCCTGAGGCAATTTGTTAGCAAGTGCTCATTTCCAGTGTCACTACACAGGCATGCTTTTGCCTTAATAACCTGCCTTCTGGTTTGTAGTTGCTTGCTGTGACTGCAGGACTCTTGTCAAAATCAGTATTAACTTGCTCTAGCCATTGAAGAGAGAGATCAAACTGTATCTATCAAGACCAAATGGACAAAGCCCTAAGAAACCTAGTCTGAACTCCTCTTGGACCCTGTTTTGAGAAGGGGGTTGAACTTGAGACATCCTGAGGTGTCCTTTGAGCCTGAACGATCTTATTTTAAAATATGATGGACTTGTGAGCTAATGGGAACTGTTCTGTAGGGCATGAAGGAGGGGCTGCTAATCTAGACTAAATAATCTAAACCTTTACTTTGGGATAGAGTTCTTAATCCCTCCTTATCTTTGCAAAAAGGATGCTAGGGTTCCGTCTGTGTGACAGAGAGAAATGCTGATTCCACCTGCTGTTTCCAGCCTGAAACCTATTCCTGTTCCCCCAGAGCACCAGACTGTTTGTTTTCTTTGGCTTTAAAGGAATTTGAAGAGTTTTCTCTAAACCTCATGCCTTTATGAATATGAAAAAGATGTGAAAGGCCTTCATTTTGACCCGCAAAACTCGAAATCCGTCTGGGGTTTGCCTAAGACTCAAATTTTTATCCTGTTAAGTTATGCTAAAATAATTTTCATTGTGTGGCAATTTAAGTTACCAGATACTGCTGCTCATATATGTTGTATGTCTATAGAGAAAAGCAGCAAAATTTGCCCCAGGACAAATCTGGCTTTATTCTTTTTTTTTGCTATATGGAAACTGAGCCTGCAGGATGTTAAACTAGGAGTCCCAGAAGGTTAATGAAGGTCTTCAGCTTTGGTCTTTTAATTCCCAGATTTGTCCTTTACCCACATTTACTTGCAGGTTTTGCATCGCACCTTTGGTTTCATGAACATGTGTTCCTCCTGCTAGAGATTTCTGAGTAGGACCAAATTCCTGTTTTTATTAAACTGTAATTCCTAAACCCATTATTAAGACATTTCCCCGCTGAATAGGCTGCGGTGAGAATGCAAACTAGGTAGAGCAAAAATTTCATTTGGAAACACCAATATTATCAGTATCTGACCGTGGCCAGAGAGGTATCTGGAGAAGTGAATGTGGAAGCATCATCTTGGGGCCAGGAGCTCCACTGACTCCCAGCACCTTTTTGAGGGCAGCACCTTCTGTGAGAACAGTGCTGACCAAAAGGAGATGTTATGGTAGAGTGAACTAAAAATGCAAAAGCCTCAGGCATGTTGTCACTCCTGATTGTATCCTGGGTGGGTTGAGTGCAGGGGCAGATGAGTAACAGCCAACAGATTCCTCGCTGTCCTTGGGTACATGAGGTATTTGAGGATTTCCACAGCTGAAACAGTGACCTAGGAGGGCAAGCTACTGCCTTTTCAACCAAGATAGACCTAGATGAAACAAAAACAAATTCTATGTGCTTATTTGAGCCAATTTATTCTGCTATAATTAAGATGATATTGACTATGATGTATGAATCTGAGGAATACTTATCATTGATGGTAGTGTACCACTTTAGTGGGGTTTCACTTTTGACCTCTGCCTCCCCTAGATGCTGCAAATAGGTGCTGTCTCAAGTGGGTTTTATTATATTGGGAGGTAGAGGGGGGATTCTTGCTGCTTTCTCAGAGAAATAATGTTGAGTTGTGTTACTGCACTCACTGAAAACAACTTGGTAATTTACTGGGAATGAAATGTTGCTGTTATAATAAAATATATAAATTATAAAAATTTGATTGCTCTGTCAAGAAACTCAGAGATTCAAGTGCCTATTTGAGTATATATATCTATGCAAATCTAATGGATGCAAGGCTATAAATGCAGAGGAGAGAGAATGATTACAGCAGTAGATCTGTGTAGTGATCAATCTATAAAAGTCAAACAGCCAAGGCATTTTTAAAGGAAAATTAAGATATCATTAACAGACGAGTAAGTTTTCAGACAAGATAAAAGGAAGATAAACTGTGATATTTGCCAGATAAAAGGAAGATATTTGTTTTCAAATCTTCAGGCTTCCCCAAAGTTGCTTGAATAGATTCGCACCTTAAAAAGCATCTTGGTCTGTCTTTCAGAAGGGCCCTCCCGGGTCCCTACAGATAAATACAACCTTTTCTTCACATAGCAATCTTCCTTGCTGTGTTTATCACCAGCAGCAGCTGTCAGGATGGAATTCAGGCTGCTCTTCTTCACTCCTTTGAGTTTCTTACAAGCTTGACTTGCTAGATCCTTTTTTTTATACTTCTCTCAGTTTTGAGGAACAAAGCATTGTTTGTGAATGGTTTTAGCAGAGTGATTTCACAAACAAAAATTGCAAGTGTGGATATTGGTAGCAGAGGTTGAAAGCACAATAGAAATCCTGTGTGAAATCAGAACAAGCTCTTGTGGATGATCTGTAAAAGGAAATTTTTAAAAGAATCTATTTCTAAATGTCAGTTTTCTGAAAGATGCAGGGCAGGATGAAGAGAAGATTGTTTTGAGGAAATAGGACACTTGACTTTAGGAATCTGTAAGCCATCACATTTTAATAGAAGGTAAATGGCATATGTGTATATTCTTATATTGACTAACACAAGCCAGAATTTTAATGTGGGTAAGACTGAAACAGAAATATGGCCAGTATATGCTAGGTCATAGAAGATGAATTGAAGAACCACCCCCTGGCAGTCAATGGCACTTTTTGATCAAAAGCAAATCCATCAATAACCAGTTACAATTTACAATCCCCATGCTACAAAAGCCCATGCATCCTATCGCTGTACTGGAGTACAAGCAAGAATATGCTGAGGCACCTACTGGCTTCTCAGTACTGCTTGGAGGAAATAAGGATATTATGGAGTATTGTTTTGTTAATTTGCTCTCAATTAAAATGTTATGCTAGAGTGGAAGCAGTCACGGGAAAGTACAGCATCACAAGGAGTGCTGCAGTGAGCACAAAATCTGCCGTGTGAAGCATGAACACTAACAGGGACGTGTACAGTAGTAGGGATGCAAGGATATCCTGTGTGCTGGCCAGAAACCTCTGGGCATTTTAAATTTTGGGTCTCATAGTGGTGGGACACATTGTCCTTTTATCTGAATTTATTTCTTCCTGAGCTTCTTATCTCGAGTTCTGGTACATGTTCAACCAACTTGCTGTGACATGAAATGCTTTGGAAATTCTTCTCAAGAATCACAGAACTGCAAAACAGAAAGGTTATTCTCCTGAGTTCTTGCAGATTCCTTGCTCTGTGAATATATACAT
Source organism: Promerops cafer (assembly GCA_013398275.1). Taxonomy (NCBI): domain Eukaryota; kingdom Metazoa; phylum Chordata; class Aves; order Passeriformes; family Nectariniidae; genus Promerops; species Promerops cafer. The sequence goes on along the minus strand of VZSE01001041.1, from coordinate 337,680 downwards.
ATATATGTGTGACTGTGTGTATATATATCTCTATTTCATTCATGTGGAAATAAGGTTGTGATTCATATATCAGGATGAGGACCTCAATGATGCCTAGAGGTTCAGAAAGCATAAATCATCTTGCCCTACTGAAGAGCAGAAGATCATTACCATTCCTATTCAGTGTTTGAAACCTGGCCAGAACTTTATTTAAAGACACCCATGCTGCCTCCTTTTGTTAGCTGTGCATTTCCCCAGACAAGTCTAGTTTAGAAATGCTGGCCAAAGCAGGGTTAGAGTAAGTGCTGGTTTGAGTACAGTCAGTGTTTTTAGGAGATGTCACTAATGAATCACTGTCATATGTTCAAATCCATAGTTCAGCTAGGCCATTTTGTTAGCATTAGGGAAAGCTGTGGTCAAGTTTCCCAGGTGGAATTTAAATATGGGATAACACAAAAAGAATCAGCTTTGGGTACGGTCTGGAAAAGTGGAGGTGTGAGTTCTCTTGTTAAGCACTGTACTTGTGCTTGAGCTACTGAAGTACTTGTACACTTACAAGTATCAATAAATTAACTTCCCAGCACCATACGAAGCAGAGAAGTCCCTTCATTCCCCAGAAGAAAGGAAAGCTGATGATGTGTTTGTTTGCTGCCTTAACTGCACTGTGGTACAGGACGAAGTGCAGGCTGGCTGGGCCATGGCAGTGAGGATGTGGGATACTGCAAGCTGTCTGGGCAGAATTCACTCTGGGTCATTGCTGTCACCTCTGATGTGGCCTGTATCTGACTTCTGTCTTCTTTCAAGACAGTTAGCAGAAATGCACACAGGCTTTTCTCTCTGGCTGCACTCTTTCTGACTGATGTGTTGAATTTTAAACAAGCTCTCTGGCCCTTCCTTCAGTTTACTGTGGAGGGAGTATTTACTGCTTGACTATTGATGTGTTACTCTTAAAATGGAATAGAAATAATTACAGTATCCAGTATTTCAAAATACATGCTGTCTAGCATGGCCTGTGAGGCACTTCCTTATTCTCAGTAGAGAAAAAGCAAACCTCTGGTTGCAGTTCAGTGCATTTAATGAAGGCACATCTCTTTCTCAGAAGTGTCTATGTGGAACCTGAGGATTAGAGAAAGAAAAGAGGAAATTATTGGAAAGACTCCTGCTGCATCCTGGTTTTCTTTCTTTCCCTCCCCCAATGTTTGAAAAACATTGTTGTTAATGGCCAGGCCCTCTGATCTCTAATTAGAAAGAATGATCAAGATGAGAGGCAAGATTTCTGAAAAACCAAACTAACTTAAGCCAAGACTTCTTTCAGCCGCCAGCTGTTTTTCTGTACCATGTATCTTATTCTATCACTACACCTTGGAAAGATTAGATTACTTAAAAATCCCACTTCATCCTTCTTATCCCAGACATATGGACAGTCTAGTCTGACCTAAACATCTCTGTGATGCCTCCATTGCTGCCATAGGTTCAGGCTGAGGTGCACTAGAGCAGGATCTGCCCCATGGCTGCAGGGATACAGAAGAAATATTTCAGGCTGCTCATCTGTAATACACAGATTTCCCATGGGCATTGCCTTTATCCTGGTCTTTGTCTGGATGCTGAGCTCAGGGCTAAGATGTGGGCTGCTTGTGATGAAACATCCAAGGTCATGCACAGCAAAGCAAGCAGTGCAGATTTTGAAATGCAACGTTGACCATGCAGAGGGACAAAATTGCCAAGGAAAACAATAGAGTGAACTAAGTGTTAGCTCCTGATGTTGGAGAGTGAGGGTCTGCAGGGAGCTCGCCCAGCTCAAGGGGCTGAGCACGTGATGCTGCTGGCACAGGATTGGGTCATTTTCCCAGAGGCAAGGAGGCAGCACAGAAGTCCCTCTGAATTTTTCATCCTTGCAAACTTAGGTGGCTAGAGACCCACCTCCTCTGGTTCTACCTGCATTTAAGCAAATGAGATCCATAATTATTCTCTTGGTTATTGTGTAAATTCTCCTGGAGTGGCAACATCCCTCATGTCTGGAACAATATTGGCTGTGCCTGCAACTGGTCAGCTTGGTGGAAAATAAAAAAAAAATCAGCATCCAGTGGAAATGGATGGAAACTGGGAATTAGGGGGAAAAAACCACTCTGAAAGGCTGGAAAAGTGTTTGAGAAGTGCTGGTGTGTTTGGCACTACACAGCACTGGCAACCTCAGTGCTCTGTGTGCAGCACTTGCTTGTGATGGCTTGGCTTTCTTGGAGTTTTTCATAGTCCCATAAAGGATATAAGCTTCTTGTTAGCTAACAAAACATGCTGTGTAGTTTAATTAGCTCCCTGGGATGGGAAAATCCCTATGGGTTTAAAATATGGGAAGACTCGTGGATTTAAAGAAGCTCTGCAAACACAAAGCACGTTTTTGGCTGGTTTCCTGACTTCCAGTTGCAGAGGATTTTTTCCATCCCTCTTACTGGCCCTCTGTGCCGTCTCCCTGTGTTTTGCAATGTAAAGTAAGCAATGCTTTTACTTAACGTGTTTTTTTTCTTTTTTTAATCAGTATTCTTGACTGAAGTTAACAGAAGCCTCCACCTTTCTGCCCCACTGCCTTCGATTTCTATATCCCGGGAGGGGGCTGCTACCCTGCTGACTGGCACATCACTCACAAAGCTGTGTGCTGATCTTCCTCCATGGGAACCCTTTCCTGAGCATCCCACTCAATTCTTAAACATCTGACAACAGTTTATGGTTAACTGAGTTTTTCGCAGTTAAATCCAAAGTTGCCTGCCCCAAGGGACTCCGAGAAAGGAGAGAGCATCTGTTAATTTGTCTTGGGCTGTATTCCTGCACCTTTGTGGCAATCTGTTTCTTAGTTCTGAAGTGCAGTATCAAATATTCCCCCACACAGCATAGGAACCAAAGAGCCCAGAGAGGCGTGTCCATCCCCATCATCCTCTTGCTTTTGCAGTCTGTGTCAGAAACCTCTCCTCAGTCTTGGAATTTCTGTGTTGCTCCTTGTAGTCTGCCCTCTGCCTTAGGGGAAGTATCAGAAGTTGTTTTATTTTCTGACCAATGGTTAAAAGTTAATTTATTGGGGCATTCACTAGTACAAACTCCAGCCTTCATTTTCACACTGCTTGTCTTTGAAACAGCTAATATCTATTAGTCAGTTAGTAACTGGTTTGCTACTCCAAAAAGAAGACTTATGTATGGACAGAAAAAAAAATGTAGTATTTCTATAGGAACTTGCATAAACTGACCATAGGAAGACTTTTAGAAATAGTCTCTGTGGGAATGGTAGAAATCCTGATTTTGGGTAGCTCCCAGGTCATTAAGGGGGAATGGGTTTTCACAATTGCGATGCTGTAAATTAATATCTGTGAATGGGGAAGTGCTAAAAAATCAAAAAGCCTATTATAGCCCTATTCAGGGGGTTTCCCACTGCTGCTAGAGCCTGAGGACCTCCCATGCCTGAAGAATTTCTTCTGGCCAAGGTCCTAATCCTGACCGTCAGCTAGATGGGCATCAGTCCAGTTAAATGCTGGGCAAATAATAATGAATCTTGAATCTGTCTTCCCCTGTCACATGGGTCAAGTAATTTCATTTTACTTATTAGTGAATGCCTAAATTTTTGGCTGGATTAAAGTATCTCTTTCCTGGAAAGCTAAAGACTATGCCCAGCTAAGATCCAGCACATTTCAAGCCACCTTATTCCATCAATCATAGTAGAAAAAACTTTCTCCTTCTTTTTAGTCTTTACTTGGGATGAATCTTGTTGTCATGAATGTATTCTTTTCAATTTTACCTGATAGTTTGGGTTCATCTGTAAATGTATGCGTGTTTTTCTTTGTAAGTCTGAGAGGATTCATACCAAATCAGATGCAGATAAAGCTCTGGATACAGTTTCTAGATTGAATTGAAAGATTTAAGGTTCAAATTGCTGGTTCAAAAACTATTCTTTTCCGAGCTTTTGCCAATTAATAAAAAATCTTTCAAATGTGTGCAGAAGCAGTATCCTTTTATATATATCCAGAAGCATCCTGTTTTAGAGCCTCCTTCATTGGTATGTTTAGAAATGTTCTGAGCTTATTTCAACTTGGTGTGTTCCTTCTCTCCTGTCCCAGACAAGCCTTTGCTGTCTTTGTAAGTGCATTATTTCCCACCTGCTTCACAACTTTGCTGGTCCCTTCAAGTTGGGTGCTTTGTGATGGCAAGGAGCTTGGGAGTCCTCCCCTGTAGGGAGTGCAGTGCAGGGAAGGTTCTGTGGCAGTGGCAGCCTGAGCTGGGCTTGGAGGCAGTGACACAGCCTGGGGAAGGTACAGCTTGAGAGCACTTCATGGCTGCACAGTTCCCTGGTCCTTTCCTGTGCGTTTAGCCTCGGGTTTACCTTTGAACATAAACCCTGTGGTGTTTTTGCTAATCATGAACTGGTTTAAGTGGGTACCTCTAGGTGACCAAACTTCCCACCACATGAATTGTAACATCCCCACAGGACACTGATGCTTGGGGCTGCTGTTCAACAACGGATTAAACTCAGAGCAGCTTTGGAGAAGATCAAAACTTGCAAATTTTTACCCCCTGCCATGTTCACACCCTCTACGATCTTTCTTTCTCTCTCATTCTCTGACAATACAGGAGACAATCGTGTTCTTTTTGAGGTTGTGCTATGAAAAAAGCAGTCAAATTTTCTGATCCCATGACGCGCGGAAGAAACACCCTGCTCTCTCAGGAGGAAAGAGACAAACACTGCTGTCATGTCCTCCATGCCACCTCACCAAGGCAAATTGTCCTTTATTCTAGGACTAACTGGTAAATTGAAGCAGAGGACCATGAAGCAAGCTCACAAAGTAGTCTACTTAGAAGGCTGTTCTTTACGTATGTGAGCATAATTGAACCATCATGACTAATTCATGGAATAATTCCATGTTGACAGAAAAAGAGCCATCCATTGTCCTAAGATTAAATATCAGGAACTACTTTTTAATCCCCTTCTTTCTATCCTAATGGATGTGATCGTGAAACAGATGTATTTGCTCCTTTTTATACATACAGGAGTCCTTCTCAATTCTGCACTATAAAGGCATGAATAAGGCAATGGACATCAAGAAGAGGCTTATTGTTGTTTATGTGTCTTTGTAAGGGATGTCAAGGTCATTTTTCCTTTTGTATCCCAGGCTTGTTCAGCAATGAAGTAAAAAAACAACCATCATGCCACAGCTTTTTCTGCTGTGAATAGTGCAGCAATCATATTTGCAGGGAGAAGCCTTCTGTTATTCCTACATTGGCTGCATCAAATTGACAGCAATTCTCTCGTAGATGGATATCTGTCTTGCTCAGCTCCCTTTCCATTACAGTAGGCAACAGCTGGCTGTGCTGCAATGGGGCTCTGTATGGAATATCTTGATGCCCACAGTTACTCCCAGAGAATTTCATTCAGATTCCTTATTAGCCATTCTGTGCAGGTGCAAAAACGAATACTGAAAAAGATTTGATAATTCCTATAAAAGCATCCTGCCGTAAAAAATGAAATAATTCTCTCATCCCTCTTTAATGCCTCTCTATAGGCTGATCCTTAGATGTGATACAGTGCCTTCAACACCATGAAAATCAGTGGAAAATTGGAAAGAGGAAAGGAAGCAAAATGGCAAGAACCTCTATGGAAGCTTCTATGCCTTGAGGGTAACCAAGCAGTTTTGCTAGTAATCAGTGGCACTAGCTAAGCAGTGCATGATATAAGACATCAGTGACTTTCTTTCCCCAGCTATCATGTTGTAGGACTGTATGTTCAGCTATATTAACTGACTAAAATGCAAATTAGTAGTGGAAATACAGTTCTGTCTTTGCTGAATTATTGGGCTGATAAAGTACAAGTCCTACCCTCTATCACCCCTTGGTTTACTTCACGCTTGCTAATGCTCTTGAACCAGTTGTATTTGTGAAACAGATGTTCCCTTGTATTGAGTGGAATTTTACAGACCTGGACACTAGCATAGGAAAACAAAAAAGATTCCTCACATCATCTTTTCTCGTATCCAGCATCTCTCGGGGACTTTTTAAAAATTTTTTTTAAAAAACCATTAATGTCTCATCAATCTTTGTTGCATCTCTAGAGGCTCTGCAGTATAATATGTCTGATATTCTTGTATCTTTTCACTTCCAGCTATTCCAATTGATCCGTTTCCTTCAGCTGTTGCTTTTAATATTTATTCTTCTCCTCAGTCTAGCCACTGTTTTTTCAGCTCTAACACCTTTGCTTCTTCGAAGCCAAGGCTTGTCTGATCTCCTTCACTGTAATTCTCTCCACAATTTCCATTTATCATCTTCCAAAACAGGTATCTTCACCTCCTTCCTCTGTGCCTGGTTTGAGGTCCCCCGTCCAGGTTCCTGAGCACACCATGCTTGTTCCAGCCCAAATGCTTCCCCTGGTGTCTGCCATGGTGCTGCTCACAGGTGCATCTGGGACCTTTTCCTCCCATTTCCCAGCATGGAGAGGGCCATTTTATGAACATAAAGCCCTACTGTGAGCCGGGGGTTGTGGTGTGACCTGATTTTCCCAAGTGCTGCCCTGCCAACCACCGCAAGACATCCTACTGTCTCCTCTCTTTCTGAGCAGTGTTTCTCTTTCTGTGACGAGGAGCCTGCTCATCAGCCTGTGCAACCTGACTGCTATTAAAACTGCAGGTAGCTGTGCTGATTTGCACCTCCCAAGGAGCCAGCCTGTCCTGCTGGTGCATTATTTTAAATTATGAAAGCATCAAAAATGCTTGACCTTTCCTAATCAGAACCACCATAATTTTCTGTCGTGATGTGCTATCACTTTTAATTAATTAATTAATTAACTTATTTACTTGTTTTATTTTGTTGAAGAAATACTGTGAAGGTAAATTTTCTTCCCATCAATGCCATATTCACTGTGACACAACTAGTAAAAATTGGGGGTGGCTCCTCTGTCCTTGTGTAGTGTTGATGCAAAAGGAGCAGGGTTTCACTAAGCACTCAATCAGCAGCACAAGGGGGTGCTCCCCGACACAGCTCACCTGGAAGTGCTTTGGAGCAGCATCAGCCCCAGTGATCATCCCTTGGGGCAGGCAGGTGGCTGCCCCCTGGCTGCGGCCATTGCTCTTCCTGTGGAAACTGTGGAATGTGGGAAAAGCTTGCAGTGTGGTTCATTTCTTATGCCAGGGTGAAATGAAAGGAAATCAGTCTCTGAGGGGCAGCTCTGTGAACATACATATTTCTTTAAATAAAGAGCTCGTGCTATGAGAGCAAGTGATGCCATAGGTAGGGAGTGATGGGCTCGTTGCCATGGGAACTGCTCTTTCTACTTGAATAACAAAATCAATAATTGCCTAAAATCTCCACTGTGTGTTTGGAGTTTAGTCCCCTTTTGTCATGTAGGTTTTATGAGAGGGGACATGATGGGTTCTGCAAGAAAACAAAATCTCTGTGAGTGCTCTGTGCAGTTTCCTGCCCGTCTTCGGCCCTGTGCAGTGATAAATTAATGCCATACCTTAATTTAAACAGATGGAGCCTTTATGCTGCCATGCTGAAGGCCTAAGACTGTAACCCTTGCCTTTATTTGAGGGTAGTAAATCCTGTGCTGCTTGGAATGGTAACCAAAATACCAGCAGGGTTACCAGTACTGGTCAAGATTGCTGGCAGCAGCAAAGACTGTGTAGACAGACCACAACATAAGGATTGTAGGGGTTGCTGAGTTTGAGCCAGGTGGTCATGGTAATTACCTATAGTTCTGGAGTTCTGAATCCCTCCCTATGGAGAAAGGAAATTCTGTTTGGGAATAGGTGAGCCAGGCTCTTCCCTGGCACAACTCCCCAGAGCTGTGGACATGGCTTCCTTACGTCCTGGAGACCACCAGGGAGCTGGCACTCCTCCATCACCATGGTGCCAAAATAAGGTATTGCTCCAACTACGTCAGGCAGGTTTCTTTTTCTCTCCCACTCGTTGCACACTTTGCTCAACAGTGAAATAATTCCCGGTGTTATTGCGTTAGAGGCTTGTTACTGGGAACGACGCTAATGCCCCACTGAGATGAGCAGAGGTGATTCATGCTGCTCTGAACTGCTGGCTCTGCTTGTTTACAAACTCAGGCTGCTGCTGTGACAGCTCACTGATGTCCCAGGTTATGAGTTAGCTTTTTCTCATCGTGAATTTCCTTTTTGATTATTTTTTTTTGGGGGGGAAGCCTTGGAGGGACATGTTAAATTTCTGCATATGTTTTGTGTATTTGTGCTGGCAACATGAATAGATAGAGGAATTGATTTATATGTAAATATTTGTGTTTAGCATTTTGATGTATTCAGTGAAATGATTTAATGATGACAGGATATAGTTTGTGAACATTCCCTCCCCCAGCTACTTTCAGTAGTGCTGATCTTTCACACCTGGGAACCCCAGGGATCTATTTAATCTCTGCAGTTTACAAAATATATCAACAACCTGAGAACAAACACCAAAATACTCAGAAAAAAAAGTGATTTCTTTCTCTTCTTATCATAATCAACTTGTTTGTACTGGTTGGTTTTTTTATTTTGTCGGATTGCAATGTCACACACAGGGGGCATTTACACTCTCAACATATTTTTTTTTTCAAAGAGAGAATATATTTTATTGTTTGTATATTATTTTGTCCACAGGGAGTTTGAGGAAGGCAGATGCCAAGGCCTGGAGTCCCACTGGAGCCAGCAGACAGGATCTGATCACTGCACCAGTGCAGATGTAGGTGTTACAATAAGGAGACCACTGGAAATAGCAGAGTATGGGATCATCACACATTTTCCAGTTGGTTGTTTTCCCAAGGCTTCACCTGGGCATGCATACACACCTGATATGAGCTGCTGCTCAGTGTCTTAGCCCATAATGGTCCCAGTTTTACTCTACAAATTTACTGCCACTGTTCATGTGGCATCTACAATAGTAGGATGCTGGCAGTGAATCTATCAGGAGCTAGTTTCCAACTTGTGAAATTTGTTAAGCTCAGTCAGCTTTCAACATTTGGCAAATTGTTTGTTTGTTATCTTCAAAACATTAAGGCCATAAAAATGGCCTTGGACTGTGCAGGTAACTGAGATATTGAGTTCAGTATCACATATACTGCTCTCCATTTATTTTACAGGGTTGGGGAAATTCACTAGGTTCACGAACTGGCACAGCCTGCAAATTGGAGTTTAACTTCAAGCTGGCTTTTTTAGTCATAGTTTTAAGTAATTCATGTGACTCAGAAATAGTTGGGTCCTCATCTTCTGCACTGCCTGCTGAAGGCTGATGGAACTCTGTGAGATAAGCTTTTACATGGCATGAGCCAATAATACCTGAGCTGCTGCAAACCTGTGTCAGGAGGATCTTTACAAACCTTATAAAGTCAGCAATGATTTTAAATTGTCTGTCTTATTTTGGATTGGCAAAACAACTCTAGAAATCTGGTTTTTCCAGATGAGTGACTAGAAGCAGACTTGACTAGAACCCTTTTATGGGGGAGTCATATTTGTGAGGTTTTTTAACTTACTATGTTTATTAGTGGGATTATTTCATAAGGAATATGAATATTCCCATTGATTCATCCTTCCAGTTTCACTGAAGGGAAATATTGTATTCTGCCTCCATTTTCTTTCTGGTAGGGGCAGAACTCTGGTGCCCCCTCCAACATCTGGTTTCATAGTCAGGAGTTCACATTCATTATTTACCTTTGTCTAGCAGGGCTGCCAGCTGAAATATCTCTTGTTGCTCTTAGTGATTTGGACTGTTTTTCAACAACTACTTAAATTTCCAGAAAGAGGCCGTTGAGGAGTTTCAAACATGTGGGAGACTAATTGATTTTTTTAAAATTTTTGTTTTGTTTTTTGAGAATAAAATGGTAACTTTCCATCTAAGATGCAATTCAGTGTAATGAGCATACAAAATGAACAGGCATCTGTAATTAGGACGCACCAGCCATGAAAATCATGAGTCACAATAGTTATTGTTATTTTAGAAAAGACACCACCACCAGTCTGGAAGAAGTTGGAGCTCTTCAAGTGCAGATCTCCATCTTCTTCCAGTTCCCTGTGTCTACCTGGACTGAGTATCTCCTGGAGGTCTTGGCACTCTCTTTCTGAGGAGCAGGACAAGGATTAATCCGACACTGAAGAGATTATAGAAGATTCAGTCTGATCCCGTCTCACGACTGACTGTGTACCAAGCTGTGGGGTCACTGTGTACCAAGCTGTTTCCTGGACTTATTCCCCTCCAGAATACAGGGATCCCTCGACACCATGGGCAGAGATGTCTCCCTGTGTGCTAAAACAAAAAGGGACAGGATAGAGAGATTTAAAAATTCCTCTCTCCCCTGATTTTGAAAGCAGATCTAGGAATATTCCTTTTCAGATTTATTTATCTACTTTTCCAGCAAAAGTAGTTTTCCTTTTTTTGTTTTTTTTGTTTCAATGGACATGTGCTTGTTTCCAGCTTCCTCCGAGCCTCCCCAGGTCTTCCTGATGTGCTGACCTTGGCTCAGGCCACAGAAGAGCCTCACTGACATGTGCCCCCATCCAAACTTTTTGGAGAGCATCTTTTTTGCTGTTACAGAGCTGTCAAGTTTGCCAGAAAAACAAACCCTCTGACACAGAAGGCATAAAGCTGACGTGAAGCCAGCATTGGTCTGTATTTAAACCATACCCCCTCCCAGATAACTGGGAGGAATTGAGGCTTTGATGGATGAACTCTGTTTCTCCAGTCATTCACTGATGAACCTTTGCACCTACTTGAAATTCATAGAAATTCCTGTTATTGAGCCTGTTTACTGCGTACATGATGAATATGGGCCTGGCCTGCTCTAATATGCTTTTGCAGTTTCCCTTGTACTTTATTTTACTGAAGATCTCTCTTCTCCTTTGTCTTGATGGTTGGCAAAGAGCCAGTTGCTGGAGCAGCCATCATTCCTGGGGGCTATCAGCTTTGATTTTTCTCTTACACGCTGCATTCCTGCTGCCTGCACACTGGAAAGCTGAATGATAAATCTAAAATCTGTGTCTAAATCAATATGATTTCTATCCCTACTACTGACAGGAGCTGCTACTGAGCTTGCCAGTACATTGCTCTGAATTAGAGAAATTGCCATTTAAATTTCTTCAGGGAATAGAGCAAAGACAACAAGAGAACCAGGCAGGACAGCCAAGGATATTGGGGGTGTGTTGGTCTGGGAAGCCAGCAGTTCAAATAATCCTCTGTATTACAGAACAGCACCAACACACCTGGTAGAATAATAGCATTGCATATATGCTTCAGATTTGCACAGTGCAGCATTTATTGCTATGGAAATGGAATTATGTGTTTTCAGAATGGTCTGCAGTAGTTTGCTCCACTGCAGTCTTACAGTGGGAAAAATAAATGTGCTCGGGTTGCTGAGGGCTCATTACTTCATATCTGCATGGGATCTTAATGCAGAACTATGTGAATTTGTTTTTGTGGTGGGTTGACTCTGGCTGGATGCCAGGTGTACATCAAATCTGCTCTACTGCTCCCCTCCTCAGATGGACAGGGGACAGAAAACATAGCAAAAGTCTTGTGGGTTGAGATAAGGGCAGTGGCATGTCCATCTTGCAGAAATCTGGCACTGGCTCTATTGGACATGGAGAAACTTCCAGTGGCTTCTCACAGAAGTCATTCAGAAGCCTCCCACTACCAAAGCCTTGCTACTCAAACCCGACACAATTATGTATTTAGGACTGTCTGAAATCCAAAATAGCTTTGCATTTTTAACAAAATCAGGGGTCAGGCAAAGCTATCCTATCAAGGAGGTCAACTGTTGTTCATATTTTTTTTTTCCAAGGTCAGCTTATTAATATTTTTCTTACAGAAATAATATAGAGAAATTCAAGTGACTATATACCATGTAGTAGCATAGTTTTATGGTAGGAGTTTCCCTAATTTCTACTAACAGCGCCTATGAGAAAAAGCCTCGGGGACAGGAGAAATAAATGATGTGGGAGGTCACAGTGCAGCATCCTGTGACTATAAGTCACAAATGTATTTGCTCTTTTCTAACACACAGACTGTGCTGAATGGCATTTTTTCAGCTTAGTTGGTAGACAAGGCAGTGACTCCAGTGAGGGCAGGGTATTATCACCTTCTATAAAGTGATAATCTTTCGTGTCTTATCACCTTTATAGACTGCCTCAGTCCCTGCTTCCCAGGAGAGCGTGCAGTGAAGCATTTCCATGGACTTATCCTATATCTGCACTCTGCCTTGGGCACTTGCTATAGCAAAAACCCTCTGGGAGGAGCTGGGTCACCTTTGGTCCCACTCTGTACAGCCATCCCTATGTCTTTCCTTTAATTTTCTGACCTAGAGATGTGGGGACAACCACTTGCAGACTGAGTTAGCATGTAAAACAGGTCTCCACAGCCACAGGCCTGAGCCTTTACTGTTGCAAACTACCACACTGAATAATTCCCACTATCAGTGAATCCAGATCCACTTTATAGCAGTAGTGGTTTTCAGGTAGTTTGAATCACACGTGCAAAGATACAGTAATTCCAGAGGAAAACTCCAGCAACTCAAAGGGGAAATCAGAGGGTGCAAATGACTACGGTGCTCTTCTCCAATGAGCTGTGCATGGCTGCAGCCCCCACAATTGCTGATTTTTAGAATATTTATAGATCATATAAAGGCTGTAAATTTGAAAATATGGTAGTCCAAATAATTAGGCTTGTTTTATTAATTTTGGATGCTGCTTTAACACCAGAGTGCTCTAGTCCCCAGGTTACATTTATTCCTGGCCAGTTTATACTCATGTGTTGTTCTACTAAGCTCTGTGCATCCAAACCCTCTTTATGGAGGGCAGCTGTGTCCACTCCATCCTGTCTCATGGCTAGAACAGAACAAGCCAAGCTTTAGATGGCAACTGTAAACCAGTTTCCTCTTCCCTACTCTTCTTGGCATCCAACTGAGAAGTATCTGATTCACATTGGCATTTAAGTGCACAGTCTAGTACTTTTTATAATTAAATTTCCATTGTTTCTCCCTCCAGGGTTCTCTAGTTTTTCTTAGACAATTTTCAAATTGTCATCTTAACTAACTGTGAGTTCTCACTTTGAAATCTGGGTAAGAAATGTGCTGATTGCAAAATGTAAGCAATGAAAACACTAATGAATATGAATAGAAAAAAATTGAAAAGATTGATCAGTAATGAATTCTGCGTATAATCTTCCTCTGGCCTGATGAAACCTTTCTTCAGCCCAGCTGGTTGCAGTCACTTTAATCACTTGAAATTTCCTGTATTAATTCTCGGTTTATGTCATAATACTCCATAGTGGTTTAACCAAGTTCCAATGAATGCAATTTACCACATTTTCCTTCATCTAGACAATATGATTTTCCATCAAAGAAAGACAAAGATCTAGTCCAACATAACTGGAATTGTTAAATATATACTAAATGTTATCCTCTTTTATATCTTTAATGACTCTTTTCTTCTCTGCATTCTTCTGAACACTTGCTGGTGAAACCAGACTCTTATATCTCAAGGATGCTCTCAAACTTCTGTTCATCTCTTTCTTAAACAAACTGTGTTTTCTCTTTTTCCACGTACTGCTGCACAAATCCCAGTGATGGAGGTCACTGTGCTGCCTTTGCCTCTTTAACATGATTGTCTGGAAAAGGGCAAAACCATCTCAACTTAGATTTTGGATGGAATCTAGATATTCCTTAATGTTTTCAGCCTCTAAATCCCGTCCTTGGTTTTAGCAGGCCAAATGATCTGTCCTCCTTCCCTCTGGGAATGCTTTCCCACAGGCTTCTTTCCTGGCTTTGTGTGGAAACTTCGAAGAGTACTTCTTTTTCCCTTGGGTATATGGAACTATCAAGCCTCTAGCATTCCAAAGGCTCCAAGCTTTTCAGTCCAGAAGACTTCCACTTCCAGAAGATTTCCTTATTTTTCCACGTGTGCCTTTGTAAGAGACTCCCATCTCTCTCTTTGATTCTTTAAAGAGAAACAGCTCAGGATTTCTCCATCCCGGATTATTTCCTTCAAGTGGCTCTTTCACAATCCCTTCATTAGGTGCCAAACCCAACCTTAAAAGAGCATCAGCTCTTGCTGGCTCAGTGCCTGCTTCTTCTTCTGTCTGTCGGCTCTCACTTTCAGACACCCACCTCTGAGGGGAATCGTGCACAAAGCAGAGTCTTCACTGTCATGCCCAGCCTAAGAGCAGGGCTTGATCTTCACAGACACTCCAGTTCCTTGGCAGGAGGTGTCACTCTAACTACCTGGCACTTATGTCAGCTGAAATTACTGTAAAGAACTGCATGTAGCTGGTTGTTTTCCACGCCAGGTGTCAGAGGGTACGGTACAGAACCAAACATCTCATGTTGAGGACAAGAAATGAGACCAGTTCTGGGATGACATCAATCACGTCAATAGTGATGAGTAAACAAAAGGTCACAGCTTTTTGGCAAGGCTCCTGAAGCTCAGTAACCACAGTGGTTGAACAAACTTGAGGCCTCTGGAGCTGAGAACTATCATAGTGCTAATTTTGGAGAGGCAATAGCATTAACTGAAGCCTAGATGACTTGTTGAATTTGTCAGATTAGGGAAATTTGCTGATATGATTCTATTTTCATTCACTGTAGTTTTGTCCTGGAACATTTAACTTCATGTGTTTATTTAATCCTATATTGCAACTGAATCTCTTATCTTGCATATACCTAGCCCAGATTCACGGGCCTTTAGAGAAAAGAGGCTGTTATTTTCACTCCTGATTTGAAAATTCTGATATGCTGGCTGCATTTTCAAAGTGTTTACCACGATCAGGGATAAAACGTCCTACTCACAGGACTTTTATTGGGGTGGGGGATTGCTGAGAACTCACAAAAAATCCTATGTGCTCCTTTCAGTGACATTAACACCTGTCAAATGCCTGGCCCTCTGGTCATGGGAGCGTGCCCATGTGTGAACTGCTAAAGTCAAATTAAACTGACCCTAAGCTCCTGAACTGACAGATAAACTGCCAATTTGGCTCTGGCCTTCCAGGACTGTTGAGCCCAGATCACTTGGGATTTGCATGGGGTGTGTTGACTAGGTCTAGAGATTGGCTCCTGCCCCTTTTCTCAATCTCATTTTGGTTCAGGCAGAACCATTTCTGGGTTACTCTTAACAGCAACTTTGGTACCCATTGTGTTTGAAATGCTTCATGATGCTGTCAGAGATGGATCTGCTTCAGGGAAAGCATCCTTATTGAAGAGCATTTCTCACTGCCTTTAGGGAAACAGGTTCCCTCTTGATCTCAGAGCTTAGGGCTGCTGGAGGAAGGGACAGCCCAGAGTATTTACTGTCATCACTGTGCAGAGAACTGGGCATGCAGCAAGATTGAGAGCCAGTCCCTTGTCATCAGTGATTCTGTGTCGAAGTGTGCAATGCATAAAGGAGGCTGGAAAATGTGAATTGAATTAAAAGCCTTTTTTTCCCTCCTTTTTTTCCCTCTGGAGTCTCCTGAAAAAAAAGCCAATGCCCCTTGGCTTGAAAAGGGTGTATGACTGCAGGATGCTATAAAGCAAAAGCATCATGTTCCTTTGAAATAAAATTTTGCACAAAGGCCGCTTGCATTACATCCCTGCTTGCATGCTTTTTAGAGCTACTCCAGATCAGCAACCTCTTGTAATTGCTTTAAGTCTGCTATTCCACTAGTGCAGATCTAATCTTTGTTTTCAAAGTAGTGACAGTGGTTGCTCAAAGCTGCATGCAGTCTTCAGACAAAAACTTAGGCATTTTGGTACCTGTTGGTCCCTAAAATCTGTGGGTTTGGCTCAGGTTTCCTCAGTTCCACCTCTGTAGATAGAGTTTGTCAAAAGTTCAGCCACAGAGAAGTCATCCACATATATGTGGGAGCCTGCATGTAACCAGGATTACGGCCTTGGATCTAGTCCTTTTGTCTGCTGGACAGAGTTTTTGTGACATCAGTGTAACTGAATATCCAGAAGTGTGAGCAAACATTTAACTTTTGCTCTGGGCTTTGTTTTGACTGAAGCTGCAGTTTCAGAGACTTGCTAACTGAAGCTATTCTTCACAGAGATGACATTAAAAACAAGATTTAAGGAACTTTGAATAATTTTTTGATTCTTATTTTCAAAACTTGTGAAGAAATCTGATTTCTAGAAAGGATACACTAAAAACTGTTTCTTAGAATCATTCACTTACCTTTTATGGTATTTCAGACTTTGGTACCTGAAAATCGGAGGCATAAAAAACCATTAATTACTCCTGATATTCTATTCTGTGTCCTATTTGCCTTTTTTATAAAAATGTGCTGCACAGAACTCATGTAGGAAAAAAAAAAGAAAATGCGAGAATTTTATAATGAACACAAAATCTGGGCTCGCTTCAACACTGAGCAATTCAGATCAAAATTGATGCCTCTGGGTTGCAATTCCTCTTAGGAGTATTTTTATACTCATACAAAAGCAAAAGTTTCTACTGGAAAAGATGATCAAATAACCTTAAATCCTAGTTTCAGAGTATTTCAGGGCCGTGCTTGATATCTGCCAGATGTGCCCCACCATAGCACCCACAATGATTTTGCTGCGTAGCCCTGGAAAAGGAGAGCCTGGCGCCTGCACGTGTGTCCTTCCTACCCCGCCACTTCCCCGGCCAGGTGTGTGTGCGCTCCCTGCCGAGCCGTGTCCCGGCAACCGGTGAATCCTCTGACTGAAATGCCACCTCCCCCCGCACTCCTGCCTGCTGAGTTACAGGTTCAGCAAAACGCTGTCAATTTAGGCAGCTGTTATTCTGCCTCCTGGAGAGCAGCTCCTGTCTGGAGTGCTGTGAGGCAGCAGTGATGGGAATCCAGCACTGTGAGAGAGTGGGCACAGACTCCTCTGCGCTGAAATTGTGCGAGCGCTTGTGTAGGGTAGCAACAGGCAGCTTCATCTCCTCCATTGCTCTGATGTTCCCCCAGTCCCCTTCTGCAGGAATGGGAGAATATGGCTGTATTTGACTTGAGACCATCCACTCCTCTCTTCTGGCAGAGCTGTTTCCAGCAGTATTTGCTCTCAACTTGCTGCAGTGCCCCCATTTTATATATGACTATTGGAGAAGGAAAAACTGTTTCAAATCACTATTCCCCAGCAGCTTCCCTCTTAAGTCTGTGCCCCTGCATGGCAACTCCTTGTCCATGCTCTCTTAGCAGGGATTGCTCGTACAAAAAGATGCTTTCCCATGTCTTTCTAGGCTTTTCTGTCCTCTGAAAGGTTCATGACAAGCTATTCTCTGGTGTCAAATTTTATTGTTTTTTCTCTCCTTCCAGTAGAGTCACTAAGAGGCAGCAAAACGTTGGATGTTTGTGTTGTCTGTCTCATAAAGTCATTTACCAAGGGAGGAAGTGTTTCAGTCTCTCCTTAACACAAGTGCAGACATATATTACCTTCCATTTTCTGGATCAATGGGCTGAGGCAAACTGCATGAGTCTCATGAAGGGCAAGTGCCAGGTCCTGCTCTTGGGTCACAACAACCCAAGGCAGCACTATAGGCTGGGGGAAGAGTGGCTGGAAAGGTGGAAAAGGACCAGCTGGTTGATAGCTGCTGAACATGAGCCAGGGTGTGCCCAGGTGGCCAAGAAGGCTAATGGCATCCTGGCCTGGATCAGCAGCAGTGTGGCCAGCAGGACTAGGGCAGTGATTGCCCCCCTATACTGGTGAGGCTGCACCTCAAATGCTGTGTCCAGTTCTGGGCCCTTTACAGCAAAAAAAGACATTGAGGTGCTGGAGCGTGTCCAGAGAGGGCAATGGAGCTGGTGAAGCCTCTGGAGAGTAAATCATATAAGGAGTAACTGAGGGGGCTGGGGTTGCTTAGCCTGGAGAAAAGGAGGCTCAGGGGTGACCTTATCACTCTCTACAAGCACCTGAAAGGAGATTGTAGCCAGATGGAGGTCAGCCTCTTCTCCCAGGCAACCAGAGACAGGACAAGAGGACTTAGCCTCAAGCTGTGCTGGGGGAGGTTCAGGTTGGATATCAGGAGGAATTTCTTTACTGGCAGAGTGGTCAGGCATTGGAACAAACTGTCCAAGGAGGTGGTGGAACGCCACTACTGTCCCTGAAGTTGTTCAAGAAACAACTCAATATGGCACTTAAAGCTCTGGTCCAGTTGACAAGATGGTGATCTGAGGCTGGACTCAGCTCTGGTCCAGTTGACAAGATGGTGATCTGAGGCTGGACTCAGTGACCTTGAAGTTCTTTTCCAACCTTAATGATTCTGTGATTCTGTGATCAAGGAAACCTCTTATCAGCTTTCAGCAGTGCTTTGCTGTAAAGTCCTGTTGCTCTTGCTTTGCATTTCTTGCTTTTCCTCAAAGATTGCCAAATATTTCCTCCCAGGCTCCTGGAGTATTTTTCCACATTTACAGATTTAATTTTGGTTTGTTTGTTTCTCCTGATGTCATGCCTTTTGAGACCATAGAAGCATTCTGAAAGTTGTTCAAGCATCGCTTTTTGACATATCTCTGAGCCGGTCTTGGAGAGCTAGTCTTTATCTGCTTTGCATTTTCTGATCAGGCTATTCATCATGAGGTTATTACTTTTAAATTATCCTCCCTCCTGCTTTCCAGGTCCTCTTACTGTTATGAACAGAGTTCTCCACTTCTTATTTTTGCCTGCAGATACGATGCTTTACTGAATCTCTGAGGCCTGAGTTCTCAGTTTTATTTCCACTTGTCAAATTTATGCTCTGAAATTCTAGCTACTGACACCACTTTACTTGGCAGAATCTAGCAATGCTTCTTGAAGGCTTCTGTATCTATGGGGTTTTTTTAGCTATTCAACTTTTACTGAGGAATAGGTTAGAAAAAGTAACTGCATTCTTAAAAATTTTCTCGATGATGCATACATTTTTGATAGGATACTGAAGTTTTATGTATTTTATGTACTAGTCAAAAAGAATCTCTGCATATCAGGAATTAGTTAACCCACCCCTCCAATGACTAAGTGACTCATACGCAGGTGACTCAGTTTACTTCAGCGTGTGGCAGGTACTGTAAGGCAGTTGCAGGACATTATGGACAGAGTTTGTATCCTCTGAGTTTATCTACCTACAGCTTCGATATATCTGTCTGAACTTGTCTTTGTTTTCATTTCTGGGCTTTGATAGAGTCATGGCAGTAAAAGAGGGTTCTTCAGAGAGCAAGTCAGTGTATTACAGACCAGCCTCTAGCCCCTTTATGCAGCAGCAGAGTTCAACTACAGTTACACTTTTTTTGAGAAATGTATTTATCAGTCTTCATGATGAACATACAGACCACATTGGTCTTACCTTGACATTAGAGAGCCAAACTGAGGTCACAGCAAAATACAATAAGGACAACACAGAACCAACAGACTGAGTCAGAGATTTCCTAGCAGCATGGAGAGCTGGATGAGCCTTATCACAAATAACCAGATATGCTTGCTTTATATGTGATAGGGTAACTTTATTTTAGTAGGTGTCATGGTGAAACCCCAGCCATCAGCCAAGCCCCACACAGCCACTTGCTCACTCCCTCACCAGCAGGACTGGGGAAAGAATCAGGAGAGCAAAACCCAGAAAACTCATGGGCTGAGATCAAGGCAGTTTATTGGAGAAAGTAAAAGCTGTCTGTGCAAACAAAACAAGGGATTAACTCACTGCTTCCCATGGACAGGCATCTCCAGGAGAGCAGGGGCCCATCAGACCCAACAGTGACTTGGGAAGACAAATGCAATCACTCCAAAACATCTCCCCATTCCTCCTTTCCCCCCCACTTTATACGCTAAGCGTTATGCCGTATGGTCTGGAATGTCCCTTTGGTCAGTCTGGGTCATCTGTCCTGGCTGTGTCTCCTCCCAACCTCCCACACCCCCCCAGCTTCCCAGCCAGTGTGGCAGTATGGAGAGCAGAAAAGGCCTTGGCTCTGTGCAAGCCCTGCTCAGCAATAACAAACACATCTCCACATTATCAACCCTGTGTTCAGCACAAACCCAAGACACAGCCTCATACCAGCCACTGTGAAGAAAATAAACTCTACCCCAGGCTAAACCAGCACAGGAGCACAGATAATGAAAGAACAGCCCCACTACTGGGTGAAGCTTTCATATTTTTTTCATTGGTGCACATGCAGGTTCTCTTCTGTACACAACCCCAGCTCTCCACAGAGATTTAAGTGAAGCTTCTGAGTTAATTGCATTTAATTTTTTATTCAGCATATAATTTGATATAATTTGTCTCCACTTAATGTGCATTACATATATTGCATTTATTGTTTCTTGACCGCTTATGAAGAGTATTTAAGGTTTTTCATCAAATACACAGATTGTTTTTCTTTTCTTCTTTTAAAGATTGTGAAAAGTGGTTTTCCCCTCATGGGAGAGGCATTCCTTGAAAGTTTCTTGAAATTGTACATGAAGGTCAAGAGAAGGAACTGACCCCATTTTGGAAGGGAGCTCCTCTTTCTTCACTGACTGGGGCAAAGAGGGAGCCACAGAGGCTCCTTTCCCCTGAAATAATAAATGTTTTTATTAACCTTGCCACTTTTTGTGGATATCCCCAGGCAGATGGGATAACTCCTCAAATGTTTACTCACAGTTTAGCCTAAGACAATAGTAGCTGGGCAGCAGGTTTGTCTGCTCATTGTGTGTGTCAGGCATGGCAGCTTGGGTAGGGGGACAGTCCTGGGGGAGGCACTACTCCTTTCCATCAGGAGTGATGTTTCCCTGTGTCCTGGTAGGTGTCAGCTGTGGCACAGAGGAGCTGATACTGGTACCTGCTGTCAGACTGGGATGCTGGATGTACTCTGCTCATTCTCTATGGCGTGGGGTGGCAGCTCTTCAGTGGCTAGGGTTCCGTGGGCATTACATTCCTTTTCACAGGGTGGGACATCTTTCCTCTGCCACTCATGGTCCTCACGTGTCTGCCAATACTGTCCCAAGCCAAGGTGCAGCTCAGAGGAGAGATATTTTTCAGTTTATGTTATTATTTAAATACCGGAATAAGATTTGTCTAGTGTGGCATTTTAAGACTATTTAAATACCACATTGTCTTGATCTAGTCAGTATTAATGACTAGAATTTATTAATGATTTCACAACACATGGCAAGAAAACATGCTTCAGAGGCATATTTTCTTTTCCACATGACAGAATAACAAGTCCCTTCAGGAGCATATCAATGGCTTTATCTTGGCTAATCAGTGCAAGTCTTCCATCTGTCCTGTTACAACCACATAAAGGAAACAAACAAATGAAAATAATTTATATACACTGATTATTCTTTCGTGCCTCAGGACTGAAAAGACTACATATTGTTTCACTAAAATAATGTTTTTGGCAATATCCAGAATTGAAATAGCTGATTTCATTGCTTGCCTGAAAGTGCACCCAACAAGCTCCAAGTTCTTCACCACTTAGTTCCACAGACATGACGCATATGCTCCAGACCTTCAGTAACAATCATGTTTATTGCAAGCAAGTCAAATGTTCACCAAAAACATGTAAATAGGAGCAGCAATAGCAGATGTCCAAACAGTACTGTGCTATCCAAGTTTCAGCTTGGCACCCATCTTAGACAAGCTCTTCACAGGGAAAAGTTATTCTATCTACAAAAACTATGTTAAACCATGAAACAAATTTGTCCAGCTGAGCTTTTGCCATCTTAGAAGCTATTGCTCTAACTTTATACTAATCCTTCCAAAATTTGTCATCCTTAAATGTCGGTTTTGTTACGTTAGCTCATCTTGCATAGTTTTTACATGATAATCCTCATATTCCAATAAATTTGTTGCTCAGCTGTTTCCGCATGATCATGTCAGTTTCAGAGTCCCACAGCATGTCTTACTGAAATTGACTCCAGCTGGAGGCTTCCCCTTCAGGTTTCCAAAGAACAGTGAAAAAAGAGAATTTAGAAAAAGCTTCAAGACAAGAGACATAGTGAAAAAAATTACAACCTCCTTGGAGAAAGTGTTTGGCATGCAAGTAAGATATATGTTGGACCATCTTGTCAGAATCTGATTTGGGCACCTGTCTTTGCACTAGATACCTTATAGTGACAGCACAGGGCAAGTATTCACTTATCTCTTCTGGTCTTCAAATTTCTGTGTGATGTAGTCATAGGATATGATTTATGATCACCTCTTCAAGGCAAGTGGGGTGACCCAAGACACTCTTCAATAAAACAGGTTTCAAGCAAGGAGGCAGGGAGGACTGCCAGGAGAAAGTGCAGAGGAATTTAGAAAAGAGAAAAACCCTTAAGGCAAATGTTTGAGAGCCAAATTGAGAGAATCTTCAACAGAAATTTCACTAGTGTTTTAGATTGATTTATTAATAAAATCAAGGTTGACACTCATCTGCTCTTAAAGTAGTACAAACAGGCTTGGCTGCAGGGCTTTCAGTACTGTTAGATGGATTACAGTGGAGAATAAGACTCTATTTCAAAGTCTCTGTACTGTATTGAGGGCTGTATAGTAGCTATTTATTTGCAGTGTATTTCTTGGTGTAGTGCATACAAGGGGCAGCTGTTCAGATGGCTCATTGGTTTTCTTTCCCAGGTATTTCACTAAATATTGTTCACAGCTCCTCTTAAGCGGATCTTCATGTCCCTTTTCTAGTGTTACTCTCAGGGTATTCCTCTTAAACCCTTGGCAAAGTTTTGCATTCACAGTAGGATTTTTTTTGTTTGTTTTTAAATAGGAGTGCACTGAATGTGTGAGACATCAAGACACTGAGCCTGATTCCAGCTGTGTTTTTATAGCATGGGTTTGACTCTCCTGACAGTAGCTATGTTCTTGATTTTGACACGTCATTGGAGTAAGGTAAAAAGATGGCATAAGTTTGAAATCAGATCCAAAATCTTAGTTCATCTGTTGCATACCTTTACAGACTTTTCTGCAATTGTGTTCTTATACACACTCATAAAGATTGATCATCTATTTGGTTGATTTTTATTCAGCTTTAAAATTTTCCTTAGAAAAAAATAGTGTGAACTGTAATTTTACCTTTTCAAACACAACTAAATATCTACTTCAAGCTATAATTATTCGACAAGAGACTCACTGGGTGAAGGTTGGTGAAAACAGTCCAATAGTTGGTTTAGCTCACTGCCAGAGGTGTATAGAAAAGATGCAGAGAAGGAACACAGTCTTGCACCCGGGTGTTCGATGTGTTATTCTTGGTTCCACAAACATTGCTGCCCCTCGGTGCTGCATTGCTGGCAAAGGCATGCCTTGTGGAAAATGCAGACCCCAGATTTAGCAGGAAATAAACTCTAGGTCCAACTCGGACTAGTCTGCAGCCCAGAGAGAAAAGTGTTGTCTTCCTCACTGCATTTAATCTAATCATCTCTCCAGTATGAGAAAAAGGCCTGTCTGTAAATCCCTGTTTGCTGTGAAGAAATCAGCACTGATGGGGATTCACTGCTTCAGCGTAGTGCTCTATTCCCTTCTCTCTGCCACTAGTTTGCTTCTAAAACATAAGAAAAAATATAGATACGTGCTGTGCAGAATACAGAAGGCAGCAATAAGCTCTCTCTTGCAGAGTACCTTGAGGAAGTTTCCCCTGCAATCATTTTCTATGCATGTACTGCATGTATTCACTCACCTCCTTCCTCTGCCTCTGGCTTTTTTTTTTTTTTTTTTAATGATTGCAGCTTCTTGTTCCGTTGTCTCAGATTTTATTGTTTAAAGCTAGAACAGATGGTGTTATGTCTATTAAATACTAAACTGTGTCATGTAGGAATCATTATCTCAGCTGAATTGGCTCCTTTTAAGAGTGGTTTTATCATTTAGAATAGATTAAAGGACTGGGAAGAAATTCACTGCACTGCTGGATGAAAGTGATGGACTAAATGGATGACACTTCACTCTTGGCCAAAAACACAGTGTGGGTGGACAATCAGTATTCTCTCCTACAGGATCAGATTTACCACAGGTTTCTGCATTCTCAGGTGCAATGCAGAGTTGCAGCACTGAGAGGGGAGTTGAGCTGGAGAACTTCCCCTAGGGCATGGGGTAAAAGCCCTGCCAGATACTGAGCTGCTTCCTTGCTTGTTTTGCATGGATGAATTGATCAGGGTTGCATGACAATTCTGCTGCAGGGACCATATTTTCTTCTATTTAACACAGTTTCCCAGGAGTCCCTCTGCATAGGTTTGCAGAGCTTTGAGATATTTGGGGCAAGAATTATTTCTTCTTTTAAATTTGATATATATAGTGGCTGGGTCAGTGTGCCCCAGTTTATTCTCTCTTGATGTCTCATCACTGCAATGCAAATAATTAATAAAAGGACTGGTCATAAAACACCACAGGAACTGCAGTCCTCTGAGTGATAAATTACGAAACAGGATTCATTGGGTCTGGGTTTTACTCCCTGAAGTATAATAGTCTTGCAATTCACCATCTCTGATGCAATGGATCAAAATATTCTTTACAATAAAATGAAGGCATTTCCAAAGTACAGGACTGTACTTTAATAAATGTTGCCAGAAGGAATCTCATTTAAACAGCAAGGCTCTACATCCTTTATTTCTTTCCTTTCCTCAATAAAATCCAGTTTGCTCTTGAGATATTTGAAATGTCTTTTCTCTGCTTAGCAAGTGACACCATACAGTACAATGAGTACAGCTGGAGAGCTTCACATCAATGACACACTGTGTGGAAACATGTTTTTCTGGAGTCTGTGTCTCTGAAGGGGTCAAGATAACATGTCAGACAAGGACTCTTCTGGTATCATGCTCCAGTACCTCCCAATTCAAATAGCTCCAAATTATTTTTCAAACATGGACTTCACTGAGGCCTCATTTTAATTCTCTTATTCTTGTGATCATCTGTGCTGAAGCACCAGCCAAGTTGTGCTACATGCTCTGTGTATACTTGGAAGCATTTCTATTTGGCCTGAAGCAGAACTATTTTGCTGCATGACTGTTTCAGGAGCTCCCCAGCACAATGGGGCAATAGCTGTTCCATCTTCTTTCACTTCTCTACTGATTGTTTTTCAAAAATACTTTTTGAAAGCTCTGTTGAATTTTTCTGAGTTTTAAAATCCTTCTACTGGGCCAAGACTGCATGTTCTGTAGCCACCACAAATGAAATTACATTTCATTAGCTCACTGACTCGGCTGCCTCCCAAAACAATCCTGCACTCTATCAAATGCTTCTGTTAGCCATGCTCTTGTAAAACAATGGAAAGGGAATGAAAAAGCTCTTGAGGCCCAGCCTTACAAATCCTGTGTGTGTGTATTTTATAGAAATTTATATTTCATAGAAAAGAAAGTGGCAGTAGTTAGCCTACAAAGCTATCACAGCAATATGAGTTTTTCCTCTGATCATTATTTTAGTTGCCATAGTACTTTGCACATCAAAGATCACACCAGATCAACTTCCAGTCATGGACTTGAGTAACAAAGTAGACCTCAGCATGGCATGCCAGATCCAAGTACTTGGAAATCTAAGTACACCCAGGGGGATGTGACACTGGCCAGCACTTTGGGATTTCTATTTCTCAACTTTGCGGGTGGCTTCACCAGTTCAGAATCCCTATCTTAATTTCTGTCTGAGTAAAAAAAAAATGCTGTTCTTAGTCTGAAAAATCTGTGATTTGAGGTGCTTTGGATTGACTCTGTAAAATTCAGTTTTGCTGTTTCGATCTTAGATTTTGATGCTGAGAGGTAAATCTGGAGCACTTGACTGTTGGGTTGTTCTTGAGGATTTGATGAAATCTAGCAAGCAATATCAAATCCTTGTCTTTCTCATTCCTTTATTTCCCAGTGAATTATATTTCCCTCCAAAATGAGAGCTCTCATTTCATTTTTTCCTTTTTATTTCTCTTTGCTGTCCCTCATATGGATGGGCAGACTGGCCTCCACATGGTCACTTCTGTTGAGAGAGAGAGCACATGTACAAGTAAAAAGCCAGAAAGTTTTTTCCAGGTGCATACAGACAATGAAATCCTCATAGAAATTTATTGATAAAACCCTTTGGGGATAGAAAAAATGTAAGAAATGAGAAGCAAATTCTCTTTCTGACCATTCCACCCTTCTAGGTCTATCATCACCAATTTCACTATTTTATTGGTAGCGTTTAACAAAGTTTTCTCAAATCAAAAATATAAGCCAAAGTCTTCTTGTTCTAAAGACTTCTACTAAGCAGGCAAACTTTAAACTCAATTAGATCCTGGCAGTACAGATCTTGTTATCAATGCTTTTGAGACACTGGCAAATGTCTGAGGAATAAATTGCATTATCTGTTGATGAATGACATCTCCACAGATAGTTCAAACTACACAGACCATTGCATTCATCTTTTTTTGCAACCAGAAGTCCTTCTCTGCAGTGAAAATAACTTTTTTTCCCACTCTGAGATTTTCTTATTAGATTTTAGTTCAGTATTGAGAGCTAAAAACTCAGTGAGTCATTTGCTCAGCAGAGAAATTCCTGAGATATTCACCATTCTTTGAGGTATATTTGTGTTCCTTGCCTTGCTGAAGAACTGAGATGATAGTGAAGGCTTCCAAAAATAAGTACCTGCAGCCACAGCAGGAACAGTGGCTATGTTCAAGCAGGATGCTGACAGAGGACCAGTAACTGGGCTATCTGGAGGCTGCCCCCCAGTTTTGAAGCTGACAATCACTCTTTATCCCTTTTGTTCCCTCTGGTAATGGGCAGGCTGCCTGGACCCCTGCACAAATGCAAGTGTTTAAATTGGCTGTGTTTTGGTCATACTTAAAATCTCTCTTTAAGAGATGAGGAGATTGGCCCTATCAGTGCATGCAATCACATCACTCTTCACTTTTTGACAGTACCCCCTCACCGTGCCAGTGTCATCTCTTGCTGCCTTAAATGGAATAATGATTAGCTCAAGGCACCAGTTCTCAAATTCATTTTTTAAAGTGTCTAATTGGAATAGCATGCTATAAAATATACCCTGAGTATAGAAGTGACAGGATCCTGGATCATCAGAGGGAGGCAGAACACAACAATACACTGTGTTGGACAGGATGTTAGTAAGATTCAATCCTGACAGACTGCTTTGCTCCCAAAGATGCTATTGCTCTTTACATTTAAGGAGTTTAAATAGAGCATTATCCTAAAGGCTTTCCTTTGGTCTGCAGTAAGCAACATTTTGGGAAATCTCTTGGCCCAAATAACCAATTCACTCACTCATATTTTAAAGGGAGAGACGCCACAAGATTGAAGGAATGTGGTTTTGGTTTGGTTTAGTTTAGTTTTTCTTACATAATGCAGCATGTAGCAGATCATGGAAATCTAGGTTTTTTTCCTAAACACAGGAGAGAGTGCAACTATTCACATTCCTGAATGACTTTGTCACTAGGAGTTCTGTGTCCTTGCTGGCAGAGTGCACACACCTTGGTCACTAAGTGGCATTTCTGCCATTAACTCAGGTGGGAGTAGTTGCTTCTGTGCTTGGCAAGTAAGTAACTACCACTTAGTTATTTCCCTCAGCATTTGGAAGTTGATTTTTTAAAATGGAAAATCTAGGTATTTTGAAAAGCCTAAACAGATCAACGATCTTGTAAATGGGACCCAGGAAACATTAATTAAAACACACTGGTGCCAAATTTCTTATCTGTCCTCTGACAAGTAAAGATAGGAAATGCCTCAAGCTATTATACTCTACTTAATTTATCTATTTGCAAAGGTCTTTTTAATTTTTTTTTTTTTCTGTTAAAGCAAAGTACACTCTAGAACAATTTTATTTCCTGGTGAGGCTGTGCAAGAGAAATTCCTAAACTAGCAGCTGCTACTTTTGAGCACTTCAGTGCCAGTATTTCTGAGTAAAAATGGGTTCGCAAACACAGTGATGTAACCCACATCAATATAGATAATTATGTGTATGGACCATGAATGAAAACTTGCTTGTATCATCATCCATGAGAACTCAGTCAAAAACTTAATAAAGCCAGGACTTGAGCCTGGGGTTTATGGATTTTCCTCTTTAAGAGTCTTGGAAATCCCTTTCACTGCATCCAGCTGGTGAAAATATATGCAAAACTCCAAAACTGATAACAAAGTTTCTGTGAAGGTTCCTGTTGATAAAATGAGTTAATTGCGTGTTGTATTAAGGCCTATTGCACAGACTGGTTTGACATAAGATAGGCTTTAAAATTCAGCTGATGGTGCTTGATCTCAAGGGCCTGTATTCGACCATTAAAGTCTGCTCAACACAGTCATTAACCTTTGGAAAGATACAGCGATGCACGAGAGGTTTCGCATTATCTCTTTGACAAACGTTGTGGCTAGGAGTGTCTGAGGAAACTTTGGGAGTTGCAGGCTTCATCAGGGACACACCCTCATTTCCAGACAGCAGAGATCAACCTCAGCCAACAGCTCCTCTGTAAAGGAGGTGGCTTCCACAGGAAAGGGCACTTAAGAGGCCTAAAAATGTTTGTACTTTTACTTTTATCTCCTTGAAATAAGGAGGAAACGTAACTCCTGCTATAGTTATACAAATTCCAGCTTCTAACTTTAAAATAGTCCTTTATGCCAGCATCAATATTGATTTTTTCAGGATGGCACTGAGGTCTCTATGTGGAAGAAAAACTGCTGACACTTTAAAAAAAGGTTGAAGTTTAATAGATACTAGCAAAAATAAATAGTAGCCTGAATAAAAACCAGGTCTTCTCTCAGTGAGCCAGGTTTCATACTCATGGCTTATGCTGATTCCCTGATTAGTCAAGGTCTCCAGGGAAGGCGGAACGATTTGCCTTCGGTTTCTAAGGCAAAGGCCTCTCTGTCCTCCCACAGCCTTCTCTTTGCCCTTCTTCCCTAAAAGAAAAGGTAAAATATCTCACATTCACAGGCAAACATAAAGCATAAGGAAACAAACCATTCACAAATACACATTTTCCCTTTTCAGTGACCTTTAATCTGTTTGCTTGTGTTGTGGGAAGCAATTCATAAGAATATGAAAACAGTGTCAGATTTGTCACAATATTTTTTTGATGCCAGATGGCTTGCTCTTTAGGCCTATTTGTCAGATACATGGCATTTAAATGTATGAATTCACACATCATCATGCAAAGGGAAGAGATGATTATTTTAACAATTAAAATCACAGATGAGGGGTTTATTTTCACTTCGCACACATTTTGCATTGCACCGCCGGCATTTAAAAGAGAGGCATCTCCTAGGCAGCTGAACATTTCTCTTATTTCTTCTCTGAAAATGACAAACCCTGGCCAGGTCAAAGATCACTTGAATTGGTCTTTTAAGTCAAACATCTTTGCACACACGCTCAGGGTCCCATTCCCAGTTATGTGAGTGAGATGGGAAAGGTTCACAACCTTCTGGCCTTATCACAGCAGAGAAGGGGCATAGCACATAGAGCAGTCAAGGGATCTGGCTTCAGAATAGAAGCAAGAATGCAATCTAAATTCAGAGAGGTTTTACTTTTGACCTGTGATTTTTTCAATTGGAAAAAGAAGCTTTGTAAACCTGATCAGAAGTTTGCTGATACCAACAGAAATCTACAAAATACTGATAGGCATATAGTGACATCAATTTTTTCTCATTAGCATACTCAATTCCATTCCTCTGATCTCTGGGGACAGAGTTTTTCTTCCCCTAACCCTCCACGGCCCATTTGGCTTGGCAGCTTCCACAGGAGCACTGCTGAGACTGACAGGGCACAGGACTATTTTCCAAGCTTTGCCTCTGAAAAACGCCACACAAGCACCAAATATTGCTGATGTGGACTCCCAAAAGCACAAACAGCCCAGCAAGGAGAGCAGAGAAGTGGTTTGCAGGAAGAGGAGTGCAGAGGTAGCAGAAACCCAGGGAGCCTGAAGTGCAGGGGAGACTGAGATGAACGTAACCTCAAGGCTCTGTGCAGGAAGTTGTCCCCACCACAACTTGGCTTCCTCGGCCCCTCTCCTGTTGGAGGAGATGCTGAGCATCCCACAGTGACACCTCTGAACACATACCTATGCTGGAGTAACATAGCCTATACTTGCCCTCAATGGCATTCGGGAGAAGCCAGTCTGAGTTTTTTGAGGTTTGGATTGGGGATCTTTCTCCTCCTGCACCTTACATGCTTTTCCTTCAGGCTCTGCACTTTCCCAGGCCCTCTGAAAGCCCCCATTTGCTTTAGCTGCTTTCTCTACTTGTCTTTTCCACTTTCCTTCACAGTGCTGTCAGATGAAAAATTATTCTGGGCAAGAAGTACACCTGTCTGATGTGTTGGAGGAGCAATCCTAATTGCATGTGGCATTTCAGCACAGTGTAAGATATTTGCTAGAGGCAGATCTTCTATATTGTAGATACATTCATGATCCCAAATCTGCAAGTGTCTGTAATGATAAAGGAAGCAAACTTCAATGAGAAGTGATATTTTTCCTGTTTTGGTCAGGAAGGCGATTGACTGGCATGTCAATCATGTCTGAAACCTCTATTTCTTAGGAATCTGTTCCCATATCTCAGAGATTTGGGATCTCTATGACTGCTATATGTGTAGTTAGTTTAAAATGTGCAATTTCTTCCACAGCTCCTCAGGATGGACTGTGCTAAACTGCCAGTCAAAATCACACTCTAAATTCAAATAGATTTATGAAGGCATGTGTGCATACAGGATCAGATCATCAATTTAAAGTCATAACAATTTCCACTTGCATCAGATGACTTGTGTTACACATAAACCAGGTCTCAGACCTGCTGCATGCCCTGTGTTGTTGGCTGAACTAAACCAATAAGAGTTTTGATTCAACAGGACTCTGCCCACACCCAGCTCACAGATGTGTCCTGAAGGTCCCAAGTGACAGAACAGCCTTACATGAGGAGTTAGAGCTGTGCTGCAGGAACCAGCCTCAGGCCCTATCTTACCCTCATGGAAAAATGAAAGTTCATGTATTATCATGTGTTACACTCCTGATAAAGACTGGAAGCATTCATAGGTGCATTATGGCAGCTTGGCTGGCAGGCAGTGATTTTATAGGATGAGCCCATGTGTATGAGCTTGGCAGAAGAACCAAAGATAATTATTATGCCAGCATTTATGCTAGCAAAGGAGAAGGGAAGACTGAAGAGACTGGGATGTAGATAGTATCCTCTTCTCTCAGGCCAGTGTCAACTGGTGCAGAATTCATGACCACTGCCTCTATCAGATTATCTGTGGTCATGATGTCATTTACCATTGCTGAGCTCAAACTAGATGTGGGAGCCTATGTCAGATCAGACTCAGGAGACATCCTGGGAGAAAGGAAAAATGGTCTGTGCCTAAAAGCTCAGCAAAAGCAGATTACCTTTTTAGGTGTTATCCCTCAAACATCTCTTTTTCAGTTAAAAGTGTGCTGGAGTTAAGACCAGGGCTGTCTCTGGTCAGAATTCAGGTAAGAAAAGTTTCCTGTAGGTGAAACATTACATTATTCCAGTGTGGGACTGGGACAGGTCTGCATGTATGTTTGTGTTTGTTACTTCAAACTTGATTTGGAGAGGCTGAGGTTGAGATTAGCCAAACCCACTGCCTTTACACTCCATAAAATCCCACCTAGTTTGAAAAGAGCAGCCGAACTCAGCTCGCCAGGAACAGCATCTCCTAATAAAGCTTAAGCCATGTGAAAGTTGATTTAGGGGCAATTTCATGTAAATAAGTTAGAGTGGATAGAAACCAGGGCCTCTACTGCATGCTGAAGGTATGCACTCTGCCATGTGTACGTTGTTGGTGATTTCCAAGATTATGATATAAAAAGCAGTGTCATGAAGGTAACAAGAGATCCAGAAGAATGCTTCCATGTCAAGAAAATAAATTTAAAGCTCACCAGTATTCATATTTCCCTTGTGTGGATCCTTGGCCCCGCTTCTGCTGGAAAGCATGTGTTCAGCTCGTAGGACATAAGTGTACTATGTGATAGCCCCTCAAACTCAGTTTCTAAATATTTCCAGCTTGGAAAACATTTGTTGCCTTTGTAAGCATTTTGGGAATTGGAGGGCGTTTTTGGCCTCCTCCCATGTCCCCACATTTGGGTAGCACCCTCCATAAAGAGAATGGAAAAGGCTCAGAAGTGATTAGACACAAGCTCAATGCAGGCCTTTTATGCATCGCAGATACAAAGTGTTACAGTTCTCAGCATGATTCTACTTGATTTTTTATAGTGTAAATTCTCAGGTTAAAATTTTAATTGAACTCTTGACCGCTTACGTCACTCTTTCTCTCGGTTGTTTATTTGCCTTTTGAGAACAGGAGAATATAGGAAAGTTTCCTTTTGATGACATTCTGCCTACCCAAATATTAGTAACAGGATTTAATGTCTTCTTGTCTTTAATTCTGATGTTTTGTTGCCGTTAAACTCCCATCATGTTTCATACCTGAACCAGTTCCTATCAGTGATAGATGGAGCTCTTCGTTTTTATGTACTATATCTCAGCCACAGATTGTAAATTC
Organism: Promerops cafer; assembly: GCA_013398275.1. Taxonomy (NCBI): domain Eukaryota; kingdom Metazoa; phylum Chordata; class Aves; order Passeriformes; family Nectariniidae; genus Promerops; species Promerops cafer. The sequence goes on along the minus strand of VZSE01001041.1, from coordinate 305,356 downwards.
TGTGCAATCCTTTTGGGGCAAAAAGCACTAGGTAATGACGGGTATGAATCATTTTATGTAATACATATCTGCAGTTATTACTGTTTTAGATATTCATCTCACATCAGTGCACAGATGTTTAGAAGACAGGCCTAAATAAAGCAAAATTGAAAATAACTCTGTCTGTTTTAGGAGTTTGCATCTCTTAATGCTTTTTGCACTAGGGTAAGTAGAGCTGGGCTATTTTTACTTCTGTATTAAATCCTATTTCCTGCCACAGCTAATAAGTTTGGGTTTCATGCTGCTCATTGTAATTCTATTTCTTAATAAAACTGAAAAATAATTAGGCCCCTTCTTCCTCCCAATGGATTGGAAAATATATTTAGATTCTTATCCAGAAGCTATGGGAAGAGGTATTTAAAAGTTACCAAAAATAGGATGTCCAAGGAGTATTGTCAAATGCTTGCAATTGATGTATTTCCTTTGTGAAGCATCAGTTCAGTGCAAGTCTTCCTTGGCAGAAAAAAAGCTGTCACACCAGAAAGAAATGGTCACTTCAGCTTTCCTGTTTGGAGCTGCCAGCTTGTGTACGTGCATATTTTGGTGTGCACTCTCAGTGCCAGTAAAGCCACATGATCTTCCAAGCATATATGCACCTTGTCAAGCCACTATTAATTTCTGTTTTAACCTTGTTATGAACAAGAGAAAGAATAACATTGCTGTCTGAGGAAGAACTGCACAGACAATATTAAAGCATGGTCAGTGACAGAGGAAAAGGAGCTCCTCTGCAGCTCCCATCATGAGGTCCAAAGCCTTGCATAAAGGGGAAAGGCAAGAATTGGAGGAAAACTGAGGGAAGCCCATAAATGAGCACTGCATTTCCCAGCACATTGGGACTTTCTGCTGTGCTCCCAGCATGCTGGGCAGCATCCTCTGGAAAACCCAGTGCTGTTCCTGGGGGCAAGGGCTTATGTTCATCAAAGATGCATTTAATACTTCTTTTTTTCTTCTCCAAGCTTCCATATAAAGCCCAAGAGGTTTTGTTCTTGGTGCTGTATATCTCGAAAACATCCCTGTGATGCCATGGGAGGTCTCTCCAGCTTTAAGAACGCACATTGCAGTCTAGAGTGACAAGGGTGGCAGAGGTGTAGGAAATGGAGGATTTCCATCAACATAAGGACGGTCTGTGCAGAGCATAAATGAACAATATGAAATCTCAGGGGAAGCTGAGGAAGCAGAAAAGGTTTGAACTCTGATCTGTTGAAGGGTAATGGCTACAGAATTGTGTCCATCTTCAGGTGCGTTCCTTGCACTGAATGCACCCTTTTGCTCTCAGCTCAAATCCATTTTAGGTGGGTCAGTCTTCATTGCAGATGTATTAGAACTAAATAAGTAATTATATTAGTAACATGTGGTTTTTTAATTTGAATGAAGCCCTTACTTTGAGGCTCAAACAACAGTTTTCATTTCCAGTTTGTCATCATCAGGCAAACCAGGATGGTGGAAATGGAGACCGAGTTTAAGGACAGATTTGAATCCTGGGTGCCCTTCACTGATAGTCGACTTCTCTTGCCCCATTCCTCTTCTATAAAACTTCAAATAGGGCTACCAGGAGAGAAGGCCAGCTTACTTGGAATGTCATACAGCACAGTGTTTAGAGCACACTCCCAGAATACAGGGAGCTCAGGCTGTCCTATCTTACCCCTTCACAGGTGACAGGAAACTGAGCTGGCTCTTCTCATCCACTTTAGCGCTTTCGTCTTAAATATACAACAAGCTGGTAGTGACTCTTTCTCCCCCATTTTTTGGCTGTAGTTTATTTAACAATTCTTATTTCAAACTCACTGCTGAATTTGACATAAACAATTGATAATTTTTAATTCTTGATTTTATTTTTTTTTCCTTAGGCCAATACACTACTTGCAGAATTTTATTTCCCTTTTTTTGGCAAAATCTTGAATTAGATTTAATCTTGAAGTTCAGGTGTAACTAGAGAAACTGGTATCTTGCATCCCAGGTGGAAAGCAGGAAGGCGAAAAATTCCACAGCCCAGAATTTTGTCAGCAGGGGAGAGGAGGGGAGTCAAGTGTACCTTGTGGGCTTGATTCCACCTCTGCCCTGGCTTGGGATCCCACATACCATTGCTGGTTTACACACCCTATCAATCCTGCTTGGGAGCTTCCTTCTCCAGGACAGGAGCTGAGGAGAGCTGGAAGAACTGTCCTCCCCAGGTGTCCCAGCAGCAAGTGCCAGAGGGACTGGGTGGGCAGGGGGAGGTTCAGTGCAGGGTGAGTGCCCCACAGCCGTCCTGCAGAGATGTGTGATTCTGTCTTCAGCTTGTCTAGGGGCACATGGGGAGATTACCAAAGAAATGACTACTGCTAGCCTGAAGTGCTGCGAGAGAAGGAGCATCTTCCTGCTAAAACACATCAGACTTCCACATCCAAGTGTGACTGACAAATCCAGTCATGATAACTCTTTAAGGCAAATCAATTAATTTAACGCTCCTAACTTGCTCTACATCTCAGCATTCTGTAAATTAGATTTTGATGGGATTTTCATTAGAGCTCCAAAGGGACGAAGCTGCATTTATTTAATAGTTCAAAGGAAGACAGGGAACTTTCTGAAATCCATTTAGATTGTCTCCATCTAACTTATTTATATAAAACAGGTTTGTCTTTTATTAGGAAACTAGGAATAATTTTATTTATACAGTTTCTAGCTTCAATTTTTCCATAAGAGGCATGAAGCCATTTTATCACTTATACTCAGCCCACTACAGTGGCATTTGAAGATCATAAAATCTACTTGTTTCACTCTTACCTAACACAGTTTAGGAAATGTTGCATCCACTTTCTTCTGCCTGAAAACCCTTATTGTGCTACTATTATTTTTTTATTACTTTTTTAATGCTGGAGATTAGAATCTAAAATGTCTGTCTGCTTTCTCTTTAGATCTAGAGGTAACAAAGGGATGAAATAAAGCAGGACTGCCTTTCAGAGCCAGTGGTTTCTCACACTAGAGCTGTGTTGTATGCTTATTTTCCCCAGCCCCCAGACTTTGTGTATTTGGCAAGTCAGCCATTCAGCAATCAGCCAGAGATGCTGCATGGGATATCTAAAATCTGAATGAATACTGAGACAGTGGCTGGCTAGGTAAGCACCCAGTGCTGTCTGATTAGCATGCAGGAGACCTGCCAAGAGGTTAAGAGGAAAAAGCAATGAGAGGAGAACTCTGGAGAGGATGGGGCAGCAGTAGAGAGAGGCAGTTTCTGACTCACATATTCAGATGTTGACTCTATGCAAGCTAAAGATGAGGACGTGGGACAGATTCCCAGAGGCGAGTAGCCCATGGGATGTACTTGGCTACTGTTTTTAGATCTGCCAGGAGGAAACTGCTATGGAACCTGCACCCAGGTGAGCAGCCTGTGGCAGACCATGCCCCCTCTTGCCATGTGTGGTGTCCATGCCTACCTGGTGCCTCTCAAATCCTCTGTTCAGATAGGAGAGCTGGAGGAGGCCATGTAAGGCTTTGTACAGGGGCTACAGGCTCAGTGCCCACAGAGCAGAACCTGGCAGGGTCCTTCAGCACTTGGTATTGTGGTAACAAGTCATCTGGTCAATAAAGCCTTCTGGTGGGAGAGACCAGTGTGGGGCTATTCTGTTGTTCATCAAAATGATATTGTTTTAATTTCTGTTTGTCCCTGTTGGATGGTAATCCAGTGCTACATGGCACAGCAGAAAGACCAGGAGTGATGTTTTTAAGCAACAATAGCTGGCTGTGACCAAAGGAATAGCTATGACCAAGAACATCCCTGGCTGTGCCAGCACAGCGGGCTGACTGCTCTTGGCAAAACTCTTTATGGAGCCTGGGAATCATAGCTGTCTCCTTTTTCCATTTGTTTTAGTCTGATTGGGTTGGAGAGGAATGTGGGTTTTTGGAAGAGAGGGACTGGCTGCTAGGTTTCAGTGGCTGGGGCTTTACCTGCAGGTGCTCAGGTTTAGTCTGTGCCACAGGCTGGGAAGATTGCCTGCAAGGGACTAAAATCAAGGAGCAAAGATGAGATATTTTCTACATGAAGAAACACAGTGTTCTCCTCAAATGTTGCCTTGAATGCTGCTCAGACACCTGCCTTGAGATGGCTTTGCTCTTGGAAAGGGTGGGAACATCAAAACCCACAAGCAGAGTCTGATGCTGTCCAAAGAGCAAAGACTTGCACAGCACCATGTGCTGTCACCAAAACATCCTCAGACCAGGGCAGTCTCGGCTTCAATATAATTTTTTCTCCTCAAATGTCTTTCTACAACTTTTTAAAACCTGTGTGTTTATAGGTTAATAAGTACAGGAGAATACCCTGAAGGGTAGGCCTACAAGGAAGCTGGAGAGGAACTCTTCATCAGGAACTCTAGTGGTAGGACACAGGGTAATGACCTCAAACTGTAAGAGGGGAAATTTAGATTAGATATGCAGAAGAAAGTGCTTTTCTCTGAGGGTGATGAAGCACTTGAATATGTTGCCCAGAGAAGTTGTGGATTCCCCATCCCTGGCAGTGTTCAAGGCCAGGCTGGATGGGGCCTTTAGGAACCTGGTTTAATGGGTGCTGTCCCTGCACATGGCAGGGAGGTTGGAACTAGATGCTCTTTAAGGTCCATTCCAACCCAAACCATTCTGTGACTTTGCTCTATGATTCTGTATATTAAATGGAATTAGTGTGACTAGCTGGGGCTACGAAACGTATTCACATAATTCATCAAAATGTACAGAATTTTTTTGTTTAGTTGTCTCTTCCCCTGGTGCTAAACAGGTGCTGTTTCAAAAGACCCCCTCACTTGCCTGAATTTACACATCCTTCTACTTTGCTTCTCAAATTTGGTCACATCAGTGTTTAATTGCCTTTCTCTGAGAAACAGCACATTTGTGGTCACAGGTGGGTGGTTTTTATTATTACCCTTGCTAACAATAAAGTTGTGATTTCTTCCTATTAAAAAGAGGGGATTGTCTCTTAAAAGTAGTTTGTGCTGCAGCAGATGACAAGAGGCCATCGTGAGTTTTATTTTTGGGAGATACAGGCAGACTTGGCTGAATAATGAGTAAAATTCAGTAAAATTTATGAGCATTCATCATCTGCCTATGCTGAAGGTGACATATTGAAAGGCTGATGAGTAGCAAAGATTATTACAGGTGTGTCTGAAATGGCTGTGGTAGCATAACATGCAAAGGGACATAGAGCTTAAAGACAAAAAAAACCAAACTAGGGGTGGCATGAAGGAATGGGTCTTTGATGGTAGATTAGAAACTGGGTCATTTGGTAGCTGCAAGGTGTGAAAAACCTCCTGGATTTCCCAGTCAGATACCTGCAGAGTTGGAAATACCTACAGAGAGGGTCCCTAAGAAGTAGCAAAACATTTCCAGGGCTGTGGTTTCCCTACATGCATAAAATGTACAGCAATGGATACAGTCCCTTTGGATGCTGCAGAAGGGCAGATTGTTCTTTACTCACACACAGATTACCAAAGTGGCAGAATTCTATTTTTGGTGTGGTCTTTAACCAAGTATCCCCAAACTGTATGAAAATGCATGTGGAAACCATCCTTGAATGAGAATCAGAAATAATTACCTGCAGGCACCCCTGAATTTCTAAGGATTACTTGCAGGCAGATTGTAATTTACAGGGATTTTCCAATGAAGCTGAACTAAAACCTTTTGGACAGCATTTCTATAAATGAATGAGTTACATCCTGATGTGCCCATCTAGGTAAGAAATGAGCTTGGGACCATTGTCTCATTACGGAATAAGCACTATATTCCATCATTCAGAGTTCTTGCTTACATATAAGTAATTTTAATGAGGGTCAACATAGGAAGAAGCATTTGGGATGAGGAGTATATGGGATAAAAACAGGTATTACATGTTTTTTTTTCTTAGTTCACTGTTGATTGACTAATTTCTTAACCATTTCCTATTGTCAGTTTGGAATTGGGGCTTTTCTCCCATTTCATTGTCGTAAGCTCACTATTATTTTCTTTTATCTTTGAATATTTGATATCATTGATGCCCATCTTCTTCCTGACATCTCAATACATATTTATAGTAGTTATCCCATATTATCTGTCAGATGCTCTTCTGCTAGGGTAAAGACTGCTACTTTTCAGAAGTTATCCTACAAGGATGAATGTGTGGGTCCTTCTCTAAGGTTTCTGCTTCTGATCTTTTGATACCTGTTTGCAGGAAATAAACCACCAGATTCTGGTAGGGAGCTGCCTGCATATTATGCCACTGAATCATATGGGGACAGCAATCAGATCTTGGGCTCTGGTCTCCCAGATACCCTATGAGACAGATCCTGTTTAATATTCAGAGTTGGGTTTAGGGACAAGCAAGTGAAGAAAGCAATATTGGTACACAAATGGGATGATCTCTGCCTTGGCAGTCACAAGTTGCAGTCTGTGCTTTTCCACTACCCAGCAAACCCAGAGGACTATGTCAGACAGATGTTGATCATGAGCTGGTGGCACACTTTTATCTCTACCAATGTGTAGCAGTATATTCTTCTGAAAGAAGTGAAATAAAATCTGGAGACCTTCTTCTTTCTACAGTTAATAAATCTTTATCATTTAACAAATGCCTGGGTGTTAGTTGCAGCGCTCTTGTCAAAATGTGGTAATGATTTTGTCTGGAAACCTTTTTTTATCACTTAACTGTGCCCTTTTTGAGAGCTGCTGTGGTCTTGTGCATGTTGATAAACAAGATGTAGTTTTTGGGCTATAGGATCAGAAGAGATTCAAGTGAACTTCTTGCAGTGGTAACGACAACAGCAGCAGCTGAGACCCTGTGAGGGTTCACTGTAAAATCATTTATGTTTTATTAATCCTTTTTTATATTGCACAGTTGAACTTGTGGATGGAAGAGCAGCATGCTTGTTCCGATTTTTGGCAATAGATTTTTAGGAACACAATTTTTAGAACAAGAACGAATCTTTATTACTATGAAATATCTACTCCAGTTAAGGAAAAGTGACTGTCATGAGAAATGATGAATGATGTTCACTCAGCTGCAGGTTTTCCTTTAGTATTTATGATAGCAGTCCATTTTTTGAGCTGATACATTTAAAAGTTTTAGGCTTGTTTTTCTCTAACACATTATGTTTCCCCAGTGATGTGAAGACAGTTATGGAATAATGCAGAGAGGTGATTTATTTCAATGTGTAAAATACCTCTGAATGGCTCATTGTCTGGCTTAAGGGGGCTGTGAGGAAGACCAGACTCTTCAGGCTAGTTAGTATTTCTGAATAACTTTTCTCAGAGACATTTTTACAGGTTCTTTAGGATAGTTGTGCTCTGAATCATAGCTTACCATTTTATTAATTTAGTTTCTTTTGTAACCTCCAGACCTTTGTCTTATGTCCTAAATCCAGTCTTTCTTATCCTGTCCTGCACTGGGGTTTTAAAGAACGGCAATTGTCCTCTGGAGATTGATTATTTGACTTTTGTTAGGTACCCTATATTTGACTTCCTTTTTTTCCTACTCCTTCTTACTGTGTGTATCTAAATTATTTTATTTCCCATTCTGTTCTCTCAAGTGATCACACCAGAAATTAAAAATGGGCATGGTACAGCCTACTCATTGAGTGAACACCTGGCATCTTAGAGAATCTGGACCTTTAGACCTAACATTCTTCAGCAGACACAAGCCGGAGAAAGGAAGACTTTGATTAGCTTTAAGGAACCACCTTTTCCCTGGGGTAAAAATCTTCTAACCCAGAGTAGTCAAACACTGGAACAGGGTTGGGCTGGAGACCCATGGGGCCCCTTCCTGCTTGTGCTGGGTCTGTGATGCCCTGGAAGGGAGCAATTGTCCTATATGATTTACTGATATTGATCTTGTATGGCTTTGTTGCTTGTGAGGGATGTAGCCTCCCACATTGTTCCAGAAATGTTTTACTACATTACTATTTTCCATTTATAATTTTTGCTTCGTTTTGGGGTCTATTTGTTATGCCTTTTGATTGCCAAAAGTCATTGTCTTGGCTGGGAGAGATCCATGTTCATAAAGGCAATTGCCTGCCCAATGGCAAAAGCCATATGTTCAGGGTTGCTGCCAGCTCTCCAGATAGAGTCATGTGTGGTTATTTAGCCAGCTGTGGTCTGCTCTGCAGTGGGAAAGACCCAGTTTTCCCTGTATTGGGTCTGCCTAGAGCTACTTCCTCCTTCCTTTTTGTTCTTTATTTAAAATCAGGGAATTTATTGATCGTCTGCAGACACCTAAAATGGTTCTCATCTGCAGTAGCAGTTCTCTACTCCATGTTTATTTCTGGCTTTAAAGACACTTTCCAGCCCTTCTGTGCTGGAGGACAAGATGTGGTTTCCTTTCCTTTACCATCAGGAACCTCCTCCTGAATGTAAATATGAGCACAGATTTACTAAGACAACCTCCAGCCAGACACCTTGCCCTCAAGCTTGAGCTCAGGGCAGCTGGGAGATGATCATCACTTGGGGTTTCCTTATGTAAGGTGAGGCTGTTTTGCTGTCAGGTTGCTCTTTTTTTGACAAGGGCCCTGTTTATTCCCCACCTACTCCTCCTCCCAAAGGCTGCACTGCTGGCTGCATGATGCTGCAGAGGGTCCCAGGCCAGCAGGCGAGTAAGGGCATTGTGGAGGCCTCTGGAGTGAGAGGAACAGGGGAATGGAGAGCCTGGGTGGCACAGTCAGCATGAAAGCACCAAACAGCTTGTGTTTCAATAGCTCCCTCCCCTCAACACCTGCCCAACTGCCAGTAAAAAGCTGCAGATTTAGTGTCCACCTTTAGTTCAAAAATTCCTCCTTCTCTGGTGTGGAAGTGCCATACACCAGGCCTATATCCCATAGGCTGGTTCTTTCAGGGTTTCTTTCTTTATTCTTTGGAAGAGCAGAAGCAGTTTTGTGGCACTGCCACTTCACAGAGCAGAGGGCTCCATCAGGCCCCCGCAGACCCAGTCACACTGGTGCTGTGCAGCTGGAGGCAGCACACCACCAAGGCACAAGAGGGCAGGCATGTTTCTGAGGCAGTGGTCAACAATTTCCCTTTGGAAATGTTTATAAATTAGCAGCTTCTTTTTTTTATCTATAATTTTTCATCAAAAGAGGAGCTCATGTATGCCCCTTTTCTTTCCCTTTCTGCCATTAAATATGAAATAAAAAAAATATAAGTAGGTCTGGGGGTTCCCCCCCTTCACTTTTCTCTTTCTTGTTTTTCATTTTGACTTTCTGAAGCTTTCTTCACTTTGGAGCTGGCAAAGAGAATTATAGGGCACTCTACCTCTGTGCTTTAACTGAGGTCCTGACCTGAGAGGAATGGTTGAAAATCAGCAGAAAGAATGAAATATAGGCAGAAAAAAAAAATACTATTAAAATAAAAACCACTCTGGATATCACTTCTGTATTTTCTCACATAGAGATCTCAGTGAACCTTTAGCTAGTAGCCAGATCTGCAGAGAAAATCTCATCTGCATTTCCTTAGCAAAGATGCAGAGATAATAAATATTAACTGAATATTGACTTCTTTGGAGTTGTTGAGATTAGTGTGATAACAGAATGCATGATAATGCTCAAATGAAGTCCCTAAAGCCTTCACTGGGCATCAAGAACTGCAGCAATTATGTGTGAATCTTATATTCCGTATTTACTTGGCCAGAGGAAAGAAATGCAGCTCATTTGGGAACTGGCAGTCTCCCACTTTTTTCCCAAGAAGGGAAGTGTCCCACCATTTGTGCAGGCAGAAATCTCTCTTCCCAAAGCAGGGACCTGTCCTGTGTCCCCACCACAGGTGCTGGCTGCAGATGAGGGGGTGCTCTCCCCATCTGTAGGCCCAGATTTGGGGTAACTATGACCTTTCCCATCCCTCTACACTTGGAAGCTGTATCATCCTGCTTCCTCTTGCCTGAGCGTAATCCACTATCACTTGTTTGCCAAATTTTCAATCAAATTATTTTCTGTTTTCTCCTGTGCTGTTCTTTCTAGTGGAGAAGAAAAAATAAAAGCATTAACAATGACCACAAAGTTAGATTTTCAAAAACTCTTCCAGCAGACATCACTCTGTCCCTTGCACAGATCTGGATAACCCCAGGCTGGGGACGGGATGCTGGTGTTCACTGTGTGAGGTGACACTGCCTCCCCTTCCCTGCGTTCATCCCCCTGCCTGTCCCAGGGATGTGTCCCCTCTCACACCATAGCGAGCTCGTGGGGCAGGGATGGGTGCTTGGGACAGGGAGGCTGTTGCTTGTCACCAGAGTCCTTAAGGAGCACAGGCATCAATTATAAATAACAGGCAGAGACCTTCACTTCTGTGAGGAGGTGTAGCAGCTCTGGACGTGGTGAGGTAAAGATCCCTCGGCACAGATGTTCTCAGTGCTCCTGCTATGCCAAGGATCGTTTGCGCCCGCGGGAGTTATTTTTACCGCGGCATTTCATCAGCTTTTTATCTCTCCCGAACCTTCCCATAAGCTTCCTGCTTTAAAACGGCGGCACAAAGGCAGCTGCCGCATGCTCGAGATTTAAAGGTGAGCTGCTACCAGCTCCCCTAGAGCCGGTGACGGAGAAGCTCAGCTGTGAGTAGTGCTGCAGATGCTGCTGCTCTGAAAGGTAAAGTGGAGCAGAGGGAGGGAAGGCACAAGTGGAGGAGGAGGATGGAAGGCAAAGCAGATGCGTGACAAGAGAAAATGAAAATAGGTCTGCTGTGAAGTATTTTTTTAGAAGAGAAGGTTTTCATACGTTTCTATGTTGGACAATTTAACTACAGTTTTTGTATAAGGTTGTCTGCATTTATAGCAATTAATTCAAAAAGAAACATAATTTAGATGTGTTAATGTGACCTATAATTCCTTATAAAGCACCAGTAAATATGAATATATTCATATTCCCACCTCCCATGAAACAGCCATAGGCAAGTCTGATAATTACTAACTGCTGCTTACAAAACAAAACTACATTTCATCTATAGCCAAATGCTCAGTCCTTCTGAATGCAAAATAGAGTATTTTTCCATACCAGAATTTGAATTCTGCACAAAAGCAAGTGTGGTTAAGCCTTATCCAACTGCTTATGTAAGTAAAGCTCTCAACATACCTCAGTGTTAGTAATAACAGAGTAATGTAATTTTCTCTCAATACACGTTAGTGTTTGTAATAACAGAGCAATGTAATTTGGGTACATTTTAACCCTGCTTTGGAGTACTATATTTGGTATGGCAACTGTTTTCCTAAGTAATGAGCCAAACAAATTGCTATTCAGCTAGAGGAAGAGGTTGTAAAATATGAGTTCTCTAAAATATCACAAAAGCATTTTCAATTGATAGCAGTAAACAACACAGAGATATTCACCATTGCTGCACTTGTCTTGTTTGAGAGGAGCCACAAAGCAAGAGCTATACTGAAGTTATCAGTAAGTGTTTTATCCCCAGATTAAAAGAGGAGAGGAAAGAAAATCGTATAATCATGAAATGTAGAGACTGAACATTTTCAGTGACCTCAAAATCTTTTGCATGAGAGATGGGTTGTTAGATTAGTGGTGGACTTTAGGGTGCTGTCAGTGCTGAGTTTTTCATCCTGAGAGAACAGGATGTGCCACGAGCTAGCACACCCATGTCTGTCAGTCCACTTGCATATCCTCCAATGAAAGTCTCTGCTCGCGCAGTTACCTGTTGAGCTCACACCCTGTGAGGCTCTACACTGAGCTTTGGTCATCTCAGAATTTCAGCAGAAGCCTTGCACCTTTCCCTGTGCAGTGACAGGGTGCAGGACACAGAGCCCTCAGGCTGGGTGACAAATAATAGAAGACATGAACCTTCACAGAAATCAAAGGCACAGAAATCCCTTCCTGCTGCTGGAGCAGGCTGATCCCTGAGGAGGGACTCCTTGGCTGGGTCCAGGGTAGTGGACTTACTCCAGCAAGGAAGGGAGCCACCCTTTTGATCCAGGGAAGCTGCCACCGGCTGAGCAAGAGGCATGGACTCTAGTGTCATAGCACCTCCATTCCTCCTCTCCCATATATCTTTGTTACTCTCGTGAAGGAGTGCAGGAAGCCAGGCATCTATTTACACCACTTGGCTTATCTGGAGCAACACTTGCCTCATCAGTTTTGCCCAGCTTCTTGCACGGTGCTTCACATTTTCATGAGCTGTGCTGCAGATGTCAGCTTGCTGTTCTGGTGTCCTAATGACTGTGATGGGACCTCCTGCAGCTCCAGCTGTGAAGTTTGAACCATGTATGCTGAGAGGCCAGATCCAGACTGATCCCTGCTTTCCGGCCAGCCCCCCTTAGCCTCTGGTGCTGCAGAGTTTATCACATCCCAGCCACAGGACTTTGCATTTGCCTTTGCTCTATTCATGATGCTCCCAACCACCCTCTCTCCTGCTTGCCCAGCCCAGCTCTCTGAATAGCAGCCTGACCCTCCAGCATGCCCATGGCTCCCTCAGGTTGGTCTCGTGGACTTGCTGAGCTGTCACTCCATTCCCCTTTTCTGGTGTTAGCAAAAGTGCTAAACAACATTGGCTCAAGTATCAGTGGCCTGCTAGGTGGATTCTATTCTGCTGATCAAAACCCTTAGACCAGCCAAGATTCCACCCACTTTATGTTCCAGTTATGCTGTTGACACCACATCAGTTTGGTTACAAAGAGGCTGTAGGAGAGAATGCCAAAGGACATGCTATGTTCAAAATATGCAATATCCAGTTGCCTAATCACAGGCTGTGGAAGCCAAACCCTCACGAAAAGACCACTTGAGCTTGGTGCTAGACTGATACAGCCACAGAGTCTGTATTTTGGCACTAGTTTGGCTGGTATTTCTGGCTGTCACTGAGCTTGAAGAGAGCACAGGCTCTTGTTTTTCTGCACAGTTATTCATGCAGATCTATTCTTTTCAACGTCAACCCAAACAGCCTGTTCACAAACAAAGAAGACCAGATAAGCAGTATGTCACTCAGAACTGACAAATGCAAAACTCTGAACTGGCCTCAGGGAAAGGGCTCAGTAATGTTCATCATCTGAGTTTAAACAAAGATAACAGCTTTTAATATTACTTGCAGCTGCAGGAAGGCTTTTAGTAATTTCTCTAAAGCCTTAATGTTGATTTTGATGACGTTTAGCTCAGCTGAACTTTAAAAGATATTGAAAGCTCAGGTGCATTTCCTGTGGGGCACAGAAAGAGCAAAATCCAGATAACAACAATAAAATGTCCTGTTCACCATAGTCAAAGGCTTGGTTCCAGCACAGACTAGAAGTCGGCAAAGAGCGTGCAACCATAAACGGGAATTTGCTGACCTGGTTGATGACAAGTTGAACATGAGTCAGCAGTGCCCTGGCAGCCAGGAGGGCCAAGCGTGTCCTGGGGGGCATCAGGCACAGCATCACCAGCTGGGCAAGGGAGGGGATTGTCCCGCTCTGCTCTGCACTGGGACAGCCTCACCTCGAGTGCTGGGGGCAGTTTTGGGTGTCACAATATAAGAAAGACATTAAGCTATTGGAGAGAGTCCAAAGGAGGGCAATGATGATGGGGAAGGGCCTTGAGGGGAAGACATATGAGGAGTGGCTGAGGTGCCTTGGTCTGTTTAGCTGGAAAAGAGGAGACCGAAGAGAGAACTCATTGCAGTTACAACTTCCTTGTGAGGGGAAGAGAAGGGGCAGGCACTGATCTCTTCTCTGTGGTGACGAGTGACCAGTGACACAAAGGACTGGCCTGAAGTTGTGTCAGGGGAGGCTTACTCTGGATGTTACAAAAGTCTTTTTCATCCGGAGGGTGGTTGGGCACTGGAACAGGCTCCCCAGGAAAGTGGTCACAGCACCAAACATGTCAGAGGTCAGGAAGCTTTTGGACAATGCTCTCAGGCACATGGTGTGATTCTTGGGCTGTCCTGTGCAGGGCTGGGAGCTGGACTTGATGATGCTTGTGGGTCTCTTCCAGCTCAGCTTATTTTGTGATTCGGCGATGTCATCTCAAGCAATTTCCACTTGATTGGTATTCTGACTGGGAGATGCATGGAAGAAAGTTTCCAAGCAAGCAAATATGATCCTACTAAGAAATAAATCATACTGCTAATGGAAAAATGCCTGCTGACCAGGAATATTTTATGTCTGAAAGCTACATATCTGCTAAGGGATCAGGAGCAAAGCACTGGAGCAGAGCTTTTCAGTGAAGCTTTGTCTGAAGATCTCCTCATCCCCTTAGAGATTAATTTTACAGTGATGGAAGGAAATGTGTTTATGATATACCTATTTTTTTGAGGCAGTTTCTTAATGCTTCTGCTGCAAAACCTGCTGTCACTAAGTAAAGGATTCTAATCTCCAGGGTTCTGAATCCAGTATCCGGTTTTCTGCAGTATCACATTCTGTCACTGAGGGCTTTCCTTGGCTCAAAGGAGTTGTTTGTGTGTCTGAGCATCTTGGCCGGAGACAGCACAGTCAGCAAGACAGGGAATCTTCGTGCACTGGTCAGGTTCGCTGTTTGTATATATCCCCTCCTGAGAGACACTTGTTAGAGTAGGGTTTTCAGAAGAAAGTAGGTACTAAGCTCATTCTGAAAATCAGACCCTTTAAAATTGCCCTGAATTGGGTGCCCAAAGCCAGAAGCCAGACTAGAAAGTGCTTGACCAGTGAATTTTTTTAATATTGTTTGAATTTTATAAGGACAAAAATGGAGCGATTTCCCCTTGGCCACATTTGGGGTTTAAGGCTTTGAACTGAATTTTATTTAGAGAAGATTTAGAGATAAGGTTATGTCTTGACTCTATGCCACCTTGTCAGGGCCACGGAAGAGAGGGAGAGGTGTGCTCCTTGTTTCACCAGTGTAGCTGAGCTCCTCAAAATCACAAGGAAATTGGAGTGTTGGGTGTGTAGGAAGTCAGAGAGCATGGTACAAGTAGTGTGCCCTCTTCTGACCTGCAAGGGGTGAGGAGCTGAGCTCTAGAGAAGACAAAATATTTGCCAACACTGCCATGATCATCAAATGGGTTCAGATTTTAAGCTGAGGTGCCTGAGCTTGTTTCCCTAGCTCTAGAGCAGGAGCATGAAGTTCTTTGTGTGGGCACAAACTCTGAAGCTCCTTTTGTCATCAGGAAAGGGAGGCAGGGCCGTGTGGTGGGGAGAAGGAAGGAGGAGCATGGCCAGGAAAGAAGTTATTGCTTTGCTAAAAAATTATTCCACTGCTACATCACACCTTTAGACAGGTGTAAACTGTGGCTCCCCAAGGAAGAATGAAAATGAATCTGCAAAGTTTGAAGCAATCAAAACAAATAAGGAAAGTCCTAAACTTCTTGGTACCCACACCATGACAGGGCTGGTTCAATGGCAACCTATAAATTCTGTAGAACTGTAGAGTATTATACAACAAAATTTTGAATAACAAAAGGCACTGCTACCTTCTTTACATCATTGCTCTGCCAGCACCAACAGAAGGATATTTTGGGTCCAGATCTCCTTTCTGTGTGATACCAGTATCTGAATAAAGTAATTACATAAATTTGTAAAGTATATGTAGGTGCATCAGGAATAAACGTACTAGTCAACTAGTGTACTTCTGTTTTCTTTACTGCAGAAACACACAAGTAAGTAGGGAAAGTAAGAAAAAACAGTTGCTTTGATGATCTCTTTGATAAACACTTCAAAAATGTAAGTCACAGTATCGTAAGTATCACCAGAGGAACAGCTGTTTGCTGATAAAAGGAGGAAATACAGAGGATGGGAAATCTGCAGCTGGATAGACAAGTAGAGGTGCCTCCAGCCATCCCACTGCCATACTCATGATGCACTCTTTGGGTCCTCCATCCGGGGACAGAGCTACGGGATTGCAGGAGGCTCCTCGGTGCCTCCTCACACCCCAGCTCTGGGATAAGGAATGATCTTTTCCCTTTGTAAAGTTTCTCCCATCAGAAAGGTGTTTGCAAGCTCTCATGCAGAATCAGTTTGGCTTTCACCTTAGTGTTTTGTCACTTGCACTTCTCCCTTTCCAGCATCCTCCCTCCTCTGCTCTGCTTTCCAGCCCCAGCTGTTTGTACACGCAGTGGAGCAGGACCCTGGATCTCCCGGTGGGGAGTTAAACATCATTCCAGCATCTCAGCAGATCCTGCAGCACACCTGGGGAGAAGTAATTTGCTTGACAAAGTCTCATGCTGGGTCCCCAGCAGGCTGTTGGCATGAGTGGGCAGAGGGAAGCAGAGGCTTCTGGAGGAGGTCTGCAGCGCAGACCTGTGCTTCTGGTTTTTAGAGAAAGCTTGGTTCAGTCCTGCTGCTAAGTGCAGGGAAAACTCTTTGATGAGTCCTGGACTCCTTGTTCAGGACCTGAAGTGTTTGGTAAAGCTGAAAAAGCTGATGCCTCCAAGAGAGCAAAGCACATCAGACATGCTGCTATTTGTACAGACATAACAAGAAATGCCCCTGTGGTTTGGGGTAGATTTTAATATGGAATACTGCAAGCAAGCCAAGTGGATGACTGTAGTTCACAGAGCTATGATATTACACAACTTCAAATGTCATATATGATTACAACAAGCAAAATAGAGATGACAACAATGTAAGGAAGAGTTTTGTTTAGCAGTTGAGGTTGCTAGCAATGCGTGAGAACTGTTGCTTATTTAATCAGAGCAGTTGAGTGCTGGACACTGTATTTCACATCTAAAACCTTATGCTAATTTGCTATTCTGTACTGCTTTGGCAAGAAAGCTGCAAGATTAACACAATTATTTTGTAAGCAAGAGATAGGGATCTGTGTGTTATAGAAAAGGAAGTTTCATTGTCTCCCCTTCGCACATTTAGGTAAGGAGTGGTAGAAGGCAAGAGGGTGTTTTTAAATGACATGGCAGAGGTTTTGCCAGAGGAGAGGTGAGTTTGCCTGAGTTCTGGTGACTTCCCACAGCTTCTAAGGAGAGAGATGACTCTCCATGTCTGTATCTCCTGCTGTGCCTTTGATCTGCCTTCTGCGCCTCAGGGTGAGAGCAGGATGTGGTGGAGAGTCCTGCAGCAAAGCTGTGGTTTCCTTGTCTTCAAGTCAGGACCACAGCCTACGCTAGCCCAGGTGGCTTTTAAAGAGTTCAAAGCTCTGCTCTCCTCAGGTTAAGACCTTCTTGCTTAAGCTCTATAAAGGGTTTCTTTCTTCAGCAGAAGGCTTGGAGGCCAGGATTCATTTTGCATGTTTAAAATCATGCATAATTTACCTGCAAGTCAGAAGTGCCTAAGCCTGAGGGCTTCTTCCAGTGCTTAATGCAATAGCTGACTCAGGGAAACTGCAGGGCATGAGGAGATTTGTTGATGGGGATGCTGCATTTTCCTGTAGACTCCCGGTGGATCTAGCCAGTCCTTGAGAGGGCCCATGTCCATGTTTTCTTTAAGGGCTGGAGTTTTGCTTTCTTGTTTTCTTTCTTTGCTGAATATGAAATGAGATGTCTAAGAGCAGGGTACCGTGGTACATACCTCAGCTTGCACACTAGGGCAAAGGAGCTCAGCTTTTGATTAAACAACTTGCTTTTATCCAAAATGCAACGCTGTCCCTTACTCTACAGCAGTACATTTGAAGAAGGAGCTTAAAATCCCATGTATTCCTAACAGCAAAACAAGCAAACAAACAAAAGTAGAAGTTTTAAATAAAATAGGAAATCTCATGAGGAGCTGAGGTTATGAATGTCCAGAGGACATTGCCCTGGGATGAAAGGATAGGAAAGACAGCTGACCCATGCATGAGCCAGCAGCTTACAAAACCCTGGAGTAGGGAACAGAGGAGATCCTGAGAAACTCAGCACTGCTCACTAGATCAGCGAGTTCTCTCCAAAGAGGTGAAGGATCAGGAAGGACAAAATACTAAAGATTTTTCAGGGGGGAAAGGAAAGGCCAGAAAAGGGAGAGGGCACTGGCAAGGTCACTGCTAAAGACAGGAGTGCAGCTGCATCTCTGCTCATCCTCTGCAGCAAAGTATCAGTGAATGTGGGCTAAGGCGATGCTTTGGGGCTGTCTTGGCAAATCCCATGGGAGTTGATGTGTGTGAGAATTTACACACTGCAGACACCAAAAAGCTTCTAGACAAGGGCTCTGGTGTTGTAGCTCACTGCAATCTCATGGCTCATCAATACCCATCAGGGTTCAGGGCTTATCCCTGTATTTGTTTTGGCAGTATGTATATTTAGAGGAGGATACGCTGCAAACAGCATCACAAAATTAAAGACAAAAAATAGCAGTATTGAGATTTTAATAGCAGTTTTGGTGTGCTGCATCTCTAATGAACAGTTTCGTTTTGTAGTGTGATTAATTTGCTGCCACAGAGGATGTTTTGTTAATCTTGGAGGACCTAGAATTGAAAAGGGAGAGGGAGTGGGAAACAGGCTTTTTAAGCCTAGATATTTAATTGCAAGACAGTGCCTAAAATATAAATTGATACATATAACTACTTTGAGAGATAAGCATTACTGATGACGTTGGTTTCTGGCAGACAGGATCATCACACTATTATGAAAAAGATACTGCTCTGGGCTTTACTTTGTAATTTATATGGATATGAATTTGTTTGACATACTTCTCTTGGCTGCTTCTCATCCTGTAACAAGGCAGCACAGCTCTTAAATCTTGTTATGGGCACAGGACTTTGTGGAAGGGGTGGAAATGTCCAGATTGCCCCTGAAATACACAGTTGTGAGAATCAGGTTTATGATGACGTTTTCCAGTTCCTTTAAACCAACTGCTGAATTCACACTCTGTACTCTTTTGTTCTCCATAGACTGGTATAAGTCCTTGCAAAGGATGAGCTTATGTCTTCCTAGAATAAGGCAAAGAAATTCCCATTTATCAGGATGTAACCAAATTATCTCATAATAATTAATTTCTTTATTGCTCTTCAGTCATACACGGAAGCACTTTCCAAGCACTTTCCAAGCACGTGGGATTTTGTTTTCTTGGTTGGTCTTTTCTGCTGTCTCAGATGTTCAGTAATTAGTTAGAGAGACACATAAAGTATTTTCACATCACAGACCACGGCAAAGTTTACAAGTACCTCTAAAAAGTCTAAGATAGCATTCCCACAGTGATAATGGATGAAAGGTTTCCAGGAATCATTTATCCTCTGAAGTTGACCTTTTCTCTATTTGAAGGCTTGAAGTGATTATTTTTTCTTAATCATGACTTCTGAACCATGTTTAAAGTGGATAACTTTGAGCTGACAGCTGTGTGTCAGGAGCTTGTGCCTATCATATAAATCCTGTATTGTAGGTATTTGCAATCTACCATAAACAGGTATTGTGTGTTAAAGAAAGCACATACAACTGTAAGCCAACAGAGGAAAAACAGCTGATTTAGAGTTTTGTCTGCCTGGATTACAAGGGACCCCACAGTCAGCTTGTAATTCCTTTTCTTCACAACTCCAAAATGACAGTAACACTAAAAATACACTGCTCTAAATCAGAGCAGCCCTGATGAGGGTTGCAAGAGTGTAGGAGGAGCAGGGAGGAGGAGAAAGAACTACTTGACAGATGGGTTTCCTCAAAGAAAAGCTAGATACCTGACCCAGATATTAGAGATATTTTGCATCAAAGATTTTGTATTGCCACATATGTTTACAAAGCACATTGTTTGATCCCACCCTGTGTAATATTAATCCCACCCTTAGGAGGCAGCAAGAGGGATAGGTATTTCATTATCATCTGAGATCAAAGCTAGGAAGTGCCTGAGAGGTTCAGATGAGCTACCCTAAGTTTTTCCCAACCTTAGACCAAATTTTAGATGGGGTCTGATCAGACTGAGTTTATTTCACTTTCTACCCTGCTTAATTTCAGTCATTGCATGAGGTACAAGACATAGCCATCTGCAGAGACTTGGGCCTAGTATGTGTATTTCATCTCTGAAAAGTGAATAATGAAACTAAGGTAAGGATAACAATGTTCCACCCCTATATAAAACATCTTGAAAGTTAACTTCTTTGCTTGTAATCATCCAATTGTAATCATAATCCCTTTTCCACACCGCATCTCCAGCAGGTTATGTAAAATTATTGTAGAGGGCATAATTTATGACAATATTTAGTAATCAGATAAGTAGTGTATTCACAGGAAGGAAGACATTACAGCATTCAGCACTCTGTTCAGCTCAAAAATAGCTCAGATTTAAAAAAAAAAAAAAAAAAAAAAGAGGAAAAAAAAGGGGCATGATTGCAGGCACTTACTGATGCTGGGTTCCAGAGCTGTTTTCAGTGATACGCAGTGAATTGCTAGATGATACAAAAGCCATTTGATACTTAACAAAAGAAAACTGCAGTGGCTCAAACAGGCCAAATACTCTTGAGTGGCCACAACACAGAGCTGGATCAGTGACTCATGGGCAATTATTGCTGGCAGTAATTTCAACTGGCAAGAAACTAAACTAGGAATTTCAGTTCTTGAGAGAAAACCTTCTCAATGTTTGTCAGCCCACCCATGAGTCAGAGGCTTCCTTATTGTTCCCTTAAATGAATATTTAGCTGATGTCCCTTTTAGCTGGCTTAGAGACTCATGAGGGGGAAAGCACCCCTGTGCACTTGCTGTAGTTCAGCAGTGTCATCAGTGAAAGGCAGAGGGCAGGTGAAGCATGTTCAGGGCAAACACTGGTCAGATTTTGCTGGGCAGAGCAGGGGCAGCATGCCAAGGAGATGCAGGAAGATGCTGATACTGCTGCCTCCCAAAGTGCCTGCCCAGCAGCACTGCATGAAAACCCTTAAACCTTACAGCCCAAGTTGTTATGCAGCCACAGGCTTAATCCCCACCTTCCTTCAGACCAACTCACTGCTGACACAGCTTTGCTGATTCCAATCCTGAGATTTAGCCCAGGAGTGCCTCCTGACACTAAACTAATCCTTAACTGAAGACAGGACCTTTAAAAACAGTGTTAGCATCAAATCTAGGTTTGTTTACTGGTTTTAAGTGCTAATAACAGGAAAGTTTGAGATTAGGCATTGCACCAGGAGCAGAGGGGAGCTAGAGTTGCTACTGGTTCCTGTAAAATCTTTCTCCCTAAAGTTTTCCTTGGTCAAGTCCAAAAGTAATGTTGGGTTTCATGCTGGAATCAGTGCCAGAAGGATGGGAGAGGAGTTGTGTATAACTGGACTCAGTATGTTAGCAGCTGTCTTTCTAACTTTAATGTGAAAATGGCAGATTAAAATAAGAGCTAGTGTGAGGTTCAGACTAGAAGGGGCAAATGTACACAATACAACACTGCCTGGGTTAAAAGCTCTCTCCAGTAAGCACCTACACGTTCATAGGATGGAGATGACAGGGGCCTAAAGGGATAGAACTAATATTAGTAGTTCTCACCTCACCTTTACCCTGCAACTGCAACTGGAATTTTGCTCTAAATCCAGAAATGCCTGCTAGCACTAGATCTAAAAACAGAGTTTAATGCTGTTTTGGCCTGCCTCATAAACATCATCTGGCAGCTTTTTTTGTGCTCCAGTGAAACCCTATCTCATCAGCTTCTTACTGCATTAAAAGCAGTTCCCTGAATTCTACAATCCATCAGTATTTTCTTAAGACAGTCTGCATAAAAGCATGTTTTCATATTGCTTAAGTCTTTACAAATGAGTTCCTCCAAAGAAGGTTGCACGTATTTTGACATGTCTACTAGATGAATCAGTCATTGAAACACTTCCATGTTGGTTGTACTATTGCTACTGTAACATTTTTTTATTCCCTGTCCCATTAATGACTTATCCGTGTCCTAAAACTGGGCATAAAAATTAATAATCCCATTACTGAATGTATATTTTCACTTGTTACTTGTTCAAAGAATATCTAAAACTAGCAAATGTGAGTAGAGGTGTAAGGAGACACTAGATTCTCTGCAGAGCAAAATACTCTAGAAAAGGCTTTTTAGAAACATCAAGTTTAGCCAAGAGCTTTGCTTCTTAAGTTTTTTTGCCGAAAACCCAAGACTTAGGCATGGCTGTACCAAGTCTATATTAAAGATTTAACCCATGATCTGCTGATATATAGGCAAAGAATATATTAAAAAGCCAGTGTACAGAAAAACTACCCCTTTTGGTTCTTTTATGTGGGTTTTTCTTACACTGACACTGGTGCACTCCCTCTGACATAACTGCGCTTCGAAGAAACCGAAAGACAGGAAAACTCTTCTTACAGGAGCTGTAATGGCCACTCACTGCACAGCCTTCTTAAATCCAGGAGCTGTATATTTCAACCTGTTTAACTTTGGGAAAATTGATCTGAGAACAACTGTGCAGTCCCTGTGTTCCTTCAGTTCACTCAGAGAGCAAAACTGTGGCTACGCGCCCTGTGTCCCTCACTGAGGAATGAAGCTAGAATTGAAGGACAAAATTACATTTAAGTGGGATTTTATTATTATTATTATTATTATTATTATTATTATTATTATTGCTGTTGTTATTTTTATTGTCACTTGTTAGAAGTCATTAAGCAAAACTGAACTGAAATGAACAGGCAGAAAACTAGTTTGAAAGTTCCCAGAATTGTTCATCTTGATGTTTCTGAGTGAGGTGTCTTGGAAGAATGACATCTTGGTAATGATTTTTCAGTGGTCAAAGCAGGGTGGAAAGTTTTTAAGAAGACAAATGGGAAATCCCTACATTTTTCTAATGGCAGGCTACTGGTGACTTGTCTGTCAAACATTGAACAGAAACATTAACATTAGAACAGAAATTCTTCTCACCAGATTGTGTTGACAGAGTGGGAACAGCATCTTGATGAGTTTTCAGCTGGGCCTGTTGTCCTGTAACCAGCAATGTGCCAGAGATGTTAACAGAACTGTGCTGGGCTGTCTTCAGGGCTCTTTGGCTTTGTTCCTCTGGTGTGTTGGCATGTGAGCTAGCTCAGTGGGAGAGCTAGATGCACATGAAATCTGTGCTAGGGAACAAGGCCAACAATTGATTTGCTGGCGGATGAAGCAGACAGGCCATTGTTTGGAGTACCTGCTCTCCCCTTCCTTACACCACGAAGAGCATCCTCACAGAGGAGTGCTGAATTAGCACTAGCAAGCATGGCTTACAGAAGAGGCTACTTCATCATTTTCTCTTGTCATCAGTGGAGAAGCTTTTTTGAGCATTGAATGGAATTATTATAATTCCATACAATTAAGGGACAAAACCACAAGTGAGAATCGCTGATGTAGTGATAAACACAGACTAAAATCAAAATAAAGGTGGCATTAAATGGCTGCAAAAGGCTCGATGGATAAGCACTCACCTATAATTGCCTAGCAGATAGCAGAACATCTCTTCAAGCTTAGTTGTTGAAACATTTGATGTTCAAATATTATAAACCCTACAAGAAATCCCACGATCTTAGCCTGTCAATCTCTTTACCTGGATATAATAGATGACAAAAAGGATAAAGAAATAGCACCAAAAAGAGGGTTTGCAGAATAAACATTTTCATCATTGAACAAATAGACAGAAAAAGCTCTCTATTTAATGAGATTGCCCAAGATGGTGTTATGATAATCCAGAAAGGCACGGATGAAACCCCTGATGTTCAATGCAATCTGAAGGGTCAGTAGAGCAGCATCTCATGGCAAAGAGATATCTCAGTTACTGTGCACCTCTGACCCTCTCATATTAGGGAAATTCTTCCCCTTTCTAATCTGAAACTGTTACTCCTTTTGGGATTTCACGCCATTCTCAGATTTTGTTCCACAGTGCCAGCTATTTATGTTTCCCTAGAGGGTTGGGGGGAGGTACCTGCTATAAACTATCATGGCAGACTATGAAGACCACTTTCTTATAGCAAAACATGTGTTATTCAAAAGCAAAGTACTGCAATCTTAGGGCAATAAAGAGGCTACACATATGTCAGGTTCTCTGGGTCCCATCTGTTTACTTTTATCAATTCATATGGGAAGCTCATTTGAGCAGCTACTGTCTCATTTGATATTTCAAATAATACGTCATTTGACATGTAAAGTAACTTAACAAAGTGTATCTCAGGCCTAGTTGTAGTGTCTGCTCTCCATGATGGATCCAAGAGGATAGTACATTGACAGTAGGAAACACAGGCATTTCTGCTTACACAACAGCATTAGGGTAATGGCAGTATATCAAATCCCCTCTTTAAATTTTCATTTGTTTACTTTGGTTCTAGAAACATTCATAAAATTGGCCTACAGTGACACATTCACCTGTCTTAAGGAAATCTGTTTATTGTGAATTGTGGGAGTCTAGCTAACAGGGAAAGACAGTTGCAGCATCATGGAACGACGTCAGTGTTGGTTACTGGGGAAAGAATCTGGCATTTACTGCTGATTTTGAAGACATCTTTTTCCAGAGAGATTAATAAATGTGACTACATGCAGCATATGATACTATTCAGATTAAACATGGCAGCATCCAAATAAGCCTGGAGATGTTAAAAGGTTGGATATGAGAGCAGCTGAAGAACTAACTGCTGAAATTAGAGGTCAGAGTTGTGAAGAGGAATTAATCACTGGAAGGAAACCTAAAGAGTTGCTTTGTCCCTAGTTCCCCAAGGACTTTTTTCTCTGTAGCACCTGTGGCAGTTTTCTTTCTCTTGTCACCCGCTTTGCATCTTCATATAAAAAGACCTAACTCATGGGAGTATTCCTGTTTATCAGAGTGCAGATCCTAAGCTGCGGGAAGAGAGCACTTGGTTTAGCTCAGGAAGACAAGTCCCCTCAGCTCGTTGTAATCTGTGACATAAATCACCAATGTGAATCGATCCCAGCTGCACTAGTCCTAAAAATCTTATATGCCAGTTATGCCTACTGTCCCAGGTGCTTCAGGCAGCACTCTCCAATCATCTGCTCATGAAGAGTCTGGCACTTGAGACCAGAGTGGGTCCATCCCACCAGCACGTCGTCAGATCTCACTCTCGCACGACAGAATCAGAACCAAGCAGTTGCTATCTGTGGATGCCTCTGATAACTGAGGAATATGCTACAGCCACTTTGCAGGTGGAGGGATCAGGCTGCTGGTAGCAAAGAAGCATGGTTTTTCTTGTTCTTTGGTCCTTGTTTGTCCCGCTGGAACTCACCACAGGATTTGCAAAAAGGGAACAAACTCATCCAACTTGAAAGACAGCTTTGCATTTATTTATTTATTTTCCGGTCAGTTGCCTCACAAGAAAATTACTCTGTAATCAGTGCAACTTGCTTGCAGTCTACTGGTACCATTGCCCTTTGATGTTAAAAGGTTTATTAGTAGAACTGCATTTTGTTTTGGAATAGTGCATTATTCTGTAGGGCTTCTCTCTATGCAGTCACTCAGAGGGAATGGGGGAGTCCTTTTCCCCCCAGCATCTTTGTATCATCCTTGACATCTCTGGCTTTTGCATGCAGAAGATGGAGCTTCTCAGAATAAAGCTTTGCTTCCAACGTGGTTCAGTGTTGACATTCATCTTCCTAATCTTAAGAATTGATTCTTTCTGTCACTGAGTTACTGCCTCAGATGGACACTCCAGAACCACAATGCTTTGAAGAGAGAGAGCTGGAAGGGACTCCCTGGGATCACAGCATCATGCCCCCCGGTGTGGCAGGGAATTGTGCAGGACTATTCTTGCTGGGAAAACTCCACATGAAAAGCAGCAAGGATGTTTTTCTAGGGCAATTTAGCCCAGATTTTTCAGACTCCCAATAAAAAATGTCTCCACTTGTTATGTTCATAGATTTTATTCCAACTTGGTTTGAATTCTCTTAGACAGTTCAAAGTGCCCAGGGATGTGGACTGCACCATAGATGAGGCAACAGCAATTGCTTCTGCAGTGGCATTAATATTTTCCTATCTCTCCTAGAAAATCTTTTTCTGATGCATATTAATTGCATTTGACTTCTGCTTTGTCAGCTCCTTCATCAGCATGTACTTCTGGCTTTTACTTCACCCTGGGGACACCAGCTCCCAGTGCTCCAGGTGACCTCTAGAAAGTTATGGACAGCCTGCTATGCTGGGTAAAAATCTACTTTGTCAAATTAGAGTGTATGATGATATCTTAGGATGTTTAATTCACTCAGTTTGCTGAGGGTCCTAGGTCACTGACATGAACTAAAGCCATACTGATGGTTCAGCTGCAGAGTTGAGCTGTGGGTGCAGGTTAGGACTGCAAAGTCTGATAGCACAGACAGCAGGACTCAGAGAAAGGTTAAGCTGATGATGACATGCTTGCAGCAGCAATAATACAAAGCTAGCATGAAGCTCTCTCCTGCAATGAAAGGTACTCTTCTTTGGTGCCCACAGAGGTTTTGGAAACACAACTGCTCCTTCCCTAAAAGCAAAGCTCTTTGTGGTATCATCAACTTTGCCATAAACCCATGCTAGAAGCACTTGCTGTTCCCTGCTGTGCACCACGGCAAAGTTATCTGGCAAAGTTATCTGTGATTCATCATCACTTTTCTGTTTCTTTAATCTCTAGCTACAAATTTCCATGTTTTTGTAAGATTTAAAGCACTAACACAGCATTCTATGCTCCTTTCCAGTGGAAAGTGGAGTCTCTAAAAGCATGTGTGTCTCCTATCTGCTGTCTTCTATCACATTTGCCCATTACCAGTCCTGATAGAAGTTCACACTAGATTAAATGTTTGAAGAGTTTTTTTGCAGTTAAAAAAGTTGACCAAGGAGATAGATAGATAGATAGATAGATTAGATAGATAGATAGATAGATAGATAGATAGATAGATAGATAGATAGATAGATAGATAGATAATTTGCTGAACTGTGTGTGTTTCAGCTCTTCTGGTGAATAAATGATTTCAATTATTGTCCTGCAAGTAAAAAATGTTGTCTGAATTTTTATAGACTGAATATTCATAGGAGGTGAACATTTTAGCTGTTTGCTGAGTGAATACAAATGCAAACATTAACATCACAGATTCACATCTGCTAGAAATCTCTGGCAAAAAGCAAGAGAGATTTGAAGTGACAACACTTTCCCACTTCACAGGAGATGAAAAGCAATGACTTAATTATAATATTTAAAACACAGACAATTAATACTCTGATCAGAATTTCTTTCAGAATTTTAAATTAACGAGTGCATGTGGGATGTGGACAGCTCACTGCTGGTCACCCACATGCTGTCTTCATCCTTGCTGTAGTTCTGCCACTTTTCCTCCTGGGAGTTTAACACTGATGAAGCAACTGAATGCCTGCAAGTTACTGTAGTCATTCACAGTAAGTTTAAATCTGCCAGAGAAAATGGAAATTTAAGGCAAGGACTAAAAAAGAACCTCTTTAAGTTTGGCTTTAATTCTTATTTTCTGCTGGAGGTAGCTTTGTCACTGCTATGTTTGATTGAACACAATGCGGTGGCATTGCTGCTTGACAATTATTTTGGAGGAAAGAGTGGAATGTGTGGGTATTTTTTGAAGGATTCAGCTGAATACTTTTGTCCTGAGGCTCCCTTGAAATTCTTTCATTCTTGTAGGTTATCATTTTGGTGGTAAGAAGTACTGTTTCAAACTTCATTGAAGCATTTATTGCAATAAATCAGGTCTCCTAGGAGTGCAAAGAATTGTCATAAATGATGTGATTTTTATGCGAAAGGCAAGGAAATGAAGGGAAGTACTAGAGAGAAGAGGAAAGGAGAGAAGCTGTGGTTGGACCCAAGTATACACAGGTTCTGATTCTGGCTTGGATGTCGTGCTGTTATAATCCTTTCCTCGTGTTCACTGATTTTCAGTTGGAAACACACCGTTGATTTTAAAGGTCTCCATTAGTTCCACATCTTGAGGATGAAGACCTGATTTTTCCCAGCTGTCCTGGCTAAAGAATGACAAGCCTGGAGCATTTTTGACATTATCTGCACTGCTTTGTCTTTGTGCTACCTAAAAGCCATGAATAGCACCATCTTTCTAATGCCTACACAAGCAGACCTCCCTTCTCTACAGCCTACAAATGCCTGACATACCTGAAGCTGCCAACAGTTAATTTGCTGGAGTGCCAGGATTATTCGTTATTGCCTGGACCGACATCCTCTCATCTCAGAGCTTTTTCTTGACGTATTTGAGGACAGGAACTCTCTTTGGACTTTGCATTGGCACAGTTCCTGGTGAAACAACCATCTGGAGTGGGGCTCCTCAGCACGTCAGTGGTGCAGATGGGAAGCAACATTGGATCAAGGCTCTGCATGTTTTTCTCATTGCTGTAAAGATGTTTAATGTAAGGAAAAATGGGTTCCCCTGCAAGGCATGGCTGGCTGGCTGCACAGAGGGAGGAAGAACCCTGCCAAGCTCCTCTTTGGGATCTTGTAGGGTAACACAGGAGCCAGCTGGGTTCCTCACCCTGTATCTGAAGACAGGGGTGTTACAGCTTGCAAGAGCACAGAGGGACTCTGGCAAGGAGGTGGTGAGAGGGCTGGAGGCAGGGGCTGACAGCCAACCTGCTACACACTGCCTGGGAACCTCAACTCACCCCAAGTCTCTTCTAAAGGACAGAAAGCAGCCAGATTAGCATGTAGGGAATATCCAGGTGGAGATGAAGTCTTTTCTCTCTCTAGTGTACCCATCTGCCATTGTGGAATTACTACTAAGTGTGGCACTTTGATTTCAGACGGTTATTTTGGGTTGCCTGGGTCTTAGGTGATGACCCAGGCAGAGAGAAACAGGATAGTGTTGTTCTCTCCCAAAGCCTGTGGGTTTTAGAACCTCAGCCACACACAAACTGCATAACTTTCGATTACTTCCTGATCTAACTACTGGCATTGTTTTCGCTGTTTCATAGGACATACACTAAACATCTAACCCTCTGGGAAGGACTCTGTCAGAAACTCTCCTTTCAGTCCACCAATTACCTCTCTCAGCTATTACCAGTAGTCAGGAACAAAGGCAAATATGGTTACAAAGAAACAGAGTCAATTCAAAACCCAAAGATCTCCAGTAATACCAAAGAGGATGAGAGAATATAGAAAATTATTGGAGAAATAAATTACTTTATGCATAGATATTGATGCTAGGGGTTTCTTTTATTTGCCCTAATGTGAAAGTCCCTCTTTGAAGTAAAATTAGCAGTGGCATAGTACTTTTTATTTAATCAACATAGAAATTACAAATGAAAGGGCAGCTAGATAGACAAGGAAAGTAATTATATAATCTGAAGGAAACAGTAGCAGTAATTAACTGAAGAGTTTTATGGCTTTGGGCTTGGATAGGAAATGAAAACACATAAAGTGCAAAACGTATTTCTAAAAATGTAGACAGATGGAGTGAAATTCCACAACATTATTGTTGTCTGCGTGACACTTTGAAGAAAGATAGGGGTATGCTTTTAATGGATAAAGAGCTCTTTTCTGAGAAAACACAATAAGTCAGATGGGGAACTACAAAGCATAATTGTTTTATTCAATTTCAAATTTGATACTAGTTGAGAGAAAAACTGATGCCAGTGGAGGCAACAATACATTTTAGGTGGCCGATTATACCACTGAATTAAAGGCATAAATTATTCTGGTGAAGAAAGGGAATGTTCTCTGCCCATATCCTTGTGACTTAGTTTAGCAATGAGCAAAGATACAGTACAACCACCTAAGGAAATGTTTCTCTCTAAAGCTTGTTTGATCCAGCTGAGGCTGGAAAGCAATAAATCAAAGCATCTCCAGCAGATGGCAACTATTCAAATTTCTGCTTTCTTTCCTGAATATAATGCAGGATGAATTGCTTGTACTTTTCATCCAGCAGGAGCAAGTAAAGAGGGAAACACAAAATCTAGCTATTAGGGCCTGAAGTCTGCAGTGGCAAAGAGAGCACCTGGCTTCTTGTCTCAGTGCTGACAAAGATGAGTTATGTGATCCTGAGAAAGTAATTTAACTACTCCATGAACTGTGAAGATATAATAAACTCAACACATAAGACACAAGTGGGTAAAATTCTCATTGTGCCAGCACCCAGCAGTGGTAGGAGCCCTAGATAATGTCTCTAGAAGTACTGAGCATTGGCTTTGCAGCATCATCATTTTTTTTATTATTTTTGAGCAGCTCAGTCTATTTAAACAGAAGTAAATTCACTGGCCCATCAGACCTCATAAAACTGTCCATCCAGGCTTTGTACTGTGGAGAGGGTCATTATTCATAAATGGCAAATTTATTTATCTGAGTCTTGTGTGTGTTTTGGATTGCCTGCATTCAACCTGCACCACATGCAGCAGACCAAACCTGCTCCTGCTGCCTGTGTCCACAAACAAACTGCTGCACAAGGATCTGCTCACTGGGCTTGGTCAAAAACCTCCAGCAAGTCCTTAGTGTTGGCTTGCTCTGTACCCCATCCTTACAGTGACACATCTACGAGTGACTTTCATTGCCTCTTTTGCACACCCCATGTGTGTGCTTTGAAAGACCAATGTTAGTCACAGCAGGCGGAGTCTTCTGGAGCATCTGCTCCTTCTCTGTCTCTGCTTTGTTACATTTTCTGCATGGTACTGTATGTCTCAGCTCGAAGCACTCACAGAGACTGCACTGGCATTCCTCCAAAGCCCACGGGTGGCACAGCTGACTGTGGCTGGAGAGCAACTTGCTTAATATTGGCACCCCAGAAGTAAACAAACCTACTTCTTCAGACTGCCCATGACTGAATTTGGTTACTCTTGGTTTGTTAAACCCTTTTGTTGTGGCTGTTCACTAAAAAAATGATTAACGAGTGAAGTGGTTTGGTCTTCATTAATTCCCATGCCTGCAAAGGGAGAAACCACTTGTAAAGGAGCCACTTGTTTTTAAGCCTGGTCCAGGTGTGGGGTAGCGTCCCTGGAGCAGCCTGGGCTGGTGCAGAGGGAAGCATTAATTCATAGCAGGTGTACTGTAAGACTGGCTGATCCTTGATTAGGAATGCTATGAATGAAAGGAGCTATCTCTATGAAAAGATTCCACTGTATTTTTCCATGGTGCAGCAGTAGAGTAGCTATTTAATTGCACTGCTTAATTCTGCTGAAAATACTGATTTCTTCATGTGTTATGAAATCTTGAGAGACTGAGTGAGCTGTATCTGTATGTAGGAAAATGAGGTTCCTTAGCCCTGAAGGATCATGTTTGATCAAGGTCCTCTAATGCTTTTTCCATTATAATAATTTTGCAGTATCATTCAAGGCAAGCTGGGAAGATCATTTTATGAACTATTAGTTGGCTCATTTGTTCTTTTGCCTTTAAAATCTGAGTACCTTTATACTAATAAAAACTTTTCCTCAGGGACATAAATAACTAGATGCTAAATGGTGGTAACTTAATTTTGAAAATGTACAAATTGGCCACAGATTTTCCAGAACCAAATTGCATTACCGCATGTTTTCACACAGGTCACTGTAGTAAATTCTGCAGCAGAGCTCAGAAATAGCAGCTTTAGCAGCACTCACAGGCAGCAAGAACTGGCTGAACTGACTTCTTAAGCGACCTCCCTGTGGTGAGGTCTGACTTTCAGAGCTATATTCTGCTCACGTAACCATAACTCCAGAAAACTGGTATTGATTAACTTCGCTTGCACAGAAAAACATGTTCTATTGCTTTCCAATAATGAACAAAACCAAGGTTTCTGCTCAAACTTTTTGCTAAGGTGGGAGGGAAGCTGTGATAACACCTCCTGTGTAAAGATGGCCCTGAAGCCTTTGAATCACAGCCATTCAGTTCCCCCATATATTTGCTATGTGTTGAAGCCCTAGTAAGGTAACTGCATCAAAGTGGGGAAATACTAAATAAACCCAAAAAGATGGTGTCTCAGAAGCTTCACACAAGAATAATAAGGATAAGTGAATGAGAGAGTTCCAGGGACTTCATGAGTAGACAGTGCTCCAGAAAGCCTTGATTTCCTGTCCCTTTCCTCATCCAACCCACTGGGCTCAGGGCAGTCCCAGCACCTATCTCAGAAGGATTGTCTCTCAGCAACAGCATTAGCATTTTCCAGCCACCGGTTCTTTTAACCTTTACCCCAGGTGGCTCTTTGCCTCCAATACTCAAAAACATCAAAGCACAAATATCATGTCCAACGAAACGTGAAGCAATTGGAGAACCCAAATCCATCCTCCTCATGGCACTTTGATATTTTCTGCTTCTGGTTGTGAGGTTTTTAGGTGCCTTGCCAGCACTCTGCCCCCAGCTATCCCCCACCTCCTCACATCTAAGAGCAGTGCTGATGATTATTTTACTCAGATATTTACATAAATATGACACACTGAGAATCTGAGCTTAGTGCCTTTCCTTTTGATTAATCTCATTTGGAGGATAATTGCTAAGCTCCCGTTCAATGAGCTGATGAGGTTATTGTCTGCGGGCACAGAAGAAGTTTTCCAAACATCAGTCTTTTCATTAACATTAAGATGATCTCTCTGGGTTTAGAAAAGAAAAGCTGTTTGTGAAAGGACTATCAAGCAGCACAGGGAGGTTGAGGATGTCCAGTCCATGTGGCTTCTGGGCAATGCAGCCCTGGAGAGACAAGAGGAAACAGCCCTAACCCTGAGCTTAGCACACACACAGCTTAAATCAGTGTTCTGAATGTTGCACCAATAAGAGAAACAACATGTCCTGCATCACTTTCTTCTCAAATTTCTTTATCTTTCATGTTCCCTCTCAAGTTTCCTCATTTCCTCAGTATCACTGGTGAGGTGGCATCTGCTTAGGTGACATAGGCTGACTATGGACCTGCCATGATGGTGTCCTTCTGGCCCTCCTGTGTCAGCAGTGCCCTGGGACCACACTGTCATCACCCCTCTCCAGACACTTTCCTGCCAGCCAAGATGCAACAGAGATGGCACAGCAGCCAGTATTGTGATCATTACCTGGCTCCTGCTCTGTGTGCCAGGGGCATAGTGTAGGACTGTGGGCAAGGTCATATGTATCTGATGGCTACTCCCTCACTTCAGCCCTGGAGACACCTCAAATCACTTTTAGAAAAATATTTTCTTGTCACAGTACAGTGTCTTGGATTAAATACACATTAGTTTTCCTCTCCCTTCATCCTTATTTGATCTTCATGGCTACCTTGCTAGCCTAAAGCCTTCATCCTGATCTACTGTGACAGATCAGAATAATTTGTGCTATTTAGGGAATGAGCACTGGGCCCCTCTCCCACCTTTGTCATTTAATTTCACCCTGAAACCATTGTCTCAGATGATTAAATCAGCTCTGGAATTGTAAAGAGTTGGGATTGGCAGTTAAAAATGTCCTTTTTTTTTTTTGTGGGTGTTGATGCCATGCTTGTGTACCTTCATGGACCAGTCACAAAAACCCTGGTATTCTTCTGGGCTGCAGAAAGTGGCAGTAAAACTGTGCGACTCAGAGTTCCTCCAGAGCTCTTCTGATAGAAGCACCCCTCTGTTTCCCAACAAGGAAAGTCATCAGGGGTGGCTGGCCTGTGTGCTCATGCCTGTGTGCTCTCCTAATGAGGAAATTTCCCTGCAGGGAGAATAGGAAGGTTTGTGCTGTGTGTGCCATCCTGACGTGTGCCTCCTGAGGCAATACACACTGGCTGGAGGGTGCTGAAATCTGAATGGGACCAAAAAGCATTGGTCAACAAATGCTCTTTATGTGAAGTCCAAGAATGTCAAAGTGCATGAGAGACTGGAAATGTTTAAGATTTTGATTATTTAATTCAAGGTATCAAATGTGCTTTAATGAAGGAGGTCAGGAAGGATACGGTTTAATGAAGGAGGTCAGGAAGGATATGGTTTAATGAAGCAGGGAGGAAGAGCAGAAAAGCCAAACCAAAACAGGGTCTGCAGAAATAGCTGTCTCAAAAATCACAGTTCTTTCTTGAGTGACCACACTTTTTCAAACTTTTTTACCCTGTGCAATCCTCTGTGTATGCATATATTTTTAATTCTGTTAGATCTCAGTAATTTCATTAGCAAGAAACACCTGTTTTGGCCCCAGAGGGGAATGCAGGGAGGTAAGCATATCCACTCTGAGCTGTGAGAGGCTGACTTTCCCACTCTGATTCAGCTGGTTTAATACTGAAAAGGCATTTTGCAGTTTCTCTAATTTAGGCTACCACCTCAGTAGACGTAGGCAATTGAGACGGAGGCTCTGCTCCAGCTATTTCATGCTGTGTCACAGAGTGACGTCACTTTTCCACTGGGAGATAATGGGTGCAGAGGTGAAAACTGGCTCACCAGTCACCCGTGTGGGAAGGCTTTGATAACGAGTCTGGGAAGTGGCCATGTGGGAGGGCTCTTCTTCTGTCAAGAGAAGTGGCAGCTGCCATCCTGCTGTGCTTCAGCGCGGCGGAGAGCTTGTCCCACGGCACGGCGTAAATACACAGAGTAAACTGAATCTTAGCAGGGGCTGGGAGAAATCCTGGGTCTGGTGTGCAGTGTGCAAGAGCCAACAGAGCAGCAGAGGGGGAAAGCCATCAAAAGCTCTCATGAGCCCATAAGTCTTTGCTTGCTGGCAAGGATTTTGGAGTATGACCATGTCATAGTGGTGGACCTGTCGTTACAGGGCAGAACTCTGCTACCCCACAGGTATCACAGCAAAGGCTGAGAGTCAGATTATCCAGAGAGGTTCTGCCACCTCCATCCTTGGTGTTTCTCAGGACCTGACCAGCTAAAGCCCTGAGGCACCTGGTGTGATCCGATGGTTGACCATGATTTGGGCAGGAGGCAGGACTGGATGTCCTCTGGTGGTCCCTTCCTACCTCCCAGGATTCGATGATGCTGTGACCTGAGCAGGCAATGCTTGCTGTACTGCCTGAGCCAGTGAGCAAAGCTGCAATGTAATCACATTTGATCTGCTTTGCCAGTCTGATATATATGGGAGGAAACACATGCCGATTTACTGTCATTTCTTCTGACTCGTCTTCATGTTTCCCTAAAGCTATTTCCACTTCAGGTATGGAAGGGAAAAAACAGGAATACATGTTTTCAACAGAGATGGAGATATGGTATCTTAACTTTGAAAAGAGGCAGATTCACAGCAGAAATAGAATGGGCAATGCTGGGGGAAAAAAAAGACTCAGAAAAACACATACACAGATTGTTTGACAGACTTTATCAATTCAGTATTTTCAATCTTTTTCTTGTGGTCCATGTCTACCAAAAGAAAATTCCCTTGGTAGTTTCCAGAAAGACCACAAAAAATAACATTCCACTACTTGAGCAAGAGGTGTTATTTGCATCAATTTAATCCGGATAAGAATTTAAATATTAATCACCTCTCTCAACAGTTATGCTGCAATTTGGGGTAGCACAGATTAATAATCTGCACTTGATATGGCATAATCTGAAACATAGTCCATATCTTAACCCTGAAACAATCTTCTGGAATTATTTCTTCAATCATTTGAATGTTTCTCTGGTGCAGGGAACTTCTGCTGTGCAAAATTACCAGTT
Organism: Promerops cafer; assembly: GCA_013398275.1. Lineage (NCBI taxonomy): Eukaryota > Metazoa > Chordata > Aves > Passeriformes > Nectariniidae > Promerops > Promerops cafer. Next base: position 270,128 of record VZSE01001041.1, on the reverse strand, counting down.
TAGTGAGGGAGGGAACACCTTAAGCACATTACCAGAAGTAAATTTTATCAAGAATTTTTTGGTTTAGGAGCTGCAAGGACATTTGCAAATGAAAAATGAAAATGTATTTGCATTTTATCTACACTGGGATGTCAATTTGCACCTAACTCAGACCTGTGGTATGAGTTTGCAAAAAGGGAATGTTTGCACCAGACTTGGAGGGAAAGGTGAGTAGCAGGACACAGAGTGCTGGGGTTTCAGAGGTGCCACTGGGCTGCTCCCTCCATGCTTTGACAGAGCTGAGTGGCAGATGCAGCTGAGATTCCCCCTTGGCACTGTGCCTCTTTAAGCTGTTTTTTATACTTTAACTATTATCAGGCTGCAAGGATGGGCTTCAGAGATGTGCAGGAGGGATTTTGGTGCCTGGGAGTGCTGTGGGACTGGCTGTGCCAAACACCACTTCTGTTGGCCACATGGGATTGCAAATAATTGCAGAGGGCCAGAGACAGGGATCCTCCAGTCTTATGTCTCCCTTTTCAGTAGGTGAAACGTGGGTCCTGACTTAACATTTTCTGTACACATCCAGCCCTAGAGACAAATGGGTTTGGAACAGCACCAGCAGGCTGCCTGCTGGGATAACACTGAGCAGTTCTGTCTTTGGTGGGTGGTTATAAGCAGGGCTTTTTCATTCTAGTTCTCTTAACATCATCTTTTCTGCTTTGTTTTTTATTAATTCTTGAGTAAATGAGAAGTATTTTTACTACCTCTTACACTACCTCTCACTTCTTGTTAATATTTTCAAACTTCCACCTCTCTGAGAAGAGATTTAAGGATTTTTTTTTTTTTTATACTACTGGTATCTGAGGGGGGGGAAAAGCAAAAACTTGGAAGTCAGATTATTATGGCTTTTTTATTCCTCTTTCAGATAGCAAGTTTTCAAAAGACTGTATTTGTGATGGACAGTTTACAGTCTTCTAAGATCTATATACATTTTTCCTTAGATTATATCCACCTCCAGAGGAAAATTAAAAAAATAAATATATACTGTGTGGCTGCTCTTTAAAGAGTAGCTAGCTTTTGCTGAAGTCCAGGGATGAGACCATAGCTGTCAAAATACATACCTTATGGAAAATGGGAGTGATTCACTTAGATTTCTACAGCTGTAAGAATCAAAATCTTCAGAAAGCTTTGCATGCCCTTTTGATTAATTCCTTTTACAGCAGCATGATGATTACCCCGCAGCAGTTTAAGCTGTTCAGTTGGTAACAGATCCAAGGAAGCCTGCTTTCCAGCAGATTTGGATTTTTGGCTCCTGCATTTTTCCCTGCATGTCTCAGCGGAATTATGCAAGTGTGGATGGAGCAGTGGCCTGTGCTGGCTGCCTGTAGGACAGTTCTTCTCCATCCTTCTGCTGCCCCTCTGCTTTCCACCCTTCCACATATTTTCACAGGCTTTGAGGCATGTAGTCCTCCCTGAGATGCAGTTGAAATTGTCCTTTGGATTAAAAGTAATCATGTGGGTACTCACAGATGAGACCATTCCATACCTCCTTTTCTCAGAAAAGCAGAGTAAGAGAATATATTGCTGATCAGCAGCATAGAGCATTTGCATTAAAAAATGACAACAGCTCTGTAGTGTCGGGAAAGTAATGTATGCACAGAGCCTGAAATGTAATAGCTGGATATCCTCTTCTGCTCAGATTTGTTAATAAACTGCACAAAATAGTAATTTATTATAAAATACTAGTGATTTATAATTAAATTGCATGATCTGGGGGCATCACAAAAGACAGTCATCAGGCCTGCTAATGCACTGTCTGCAAGGACATGTTTTTTACTGCTTTGCCTCTGGATGCATCTGCAAGGCCTCTATTTTCTCTGACATACCCCTTTTTTAATATAAATATGAGTAAGTTATGATATCCAGAAAAAATAAGTAACCAAAATTACTTATCATGGCAAAATCAGTTATCTATCCATTTTCATTGGAGAATGACAGTGCAAATCATTTACAATGGAGGACACTTCCTGCTCAACATTTCGTTACCATAAAGCAAGCAACACTAGAAGTTTTAGTGTAACAGACAAACCAAAATATTTCCTTCTACCATCACTCAGAGGAATGGAAATTCAGCTGAAACCTTCCCTGCTTTTTTGCAAAGGAGCTGTCTCCACAACTTTAGCCAGAATGGTTTAAATTTAACACATTTAAATTTAAAACAAACAAACAAAAAAACCCCCAAACACATATTTTAAAGGAACAGGCATTACATCCTGAATGCCATACTTGCCTGTGCTAAACATTAGGCTGAAATAGTTTGCCAGACTTCCAGGCAAGTTGCTGCAGGCTGTGGTGAGAGGACTGACAGGTTGGTGGTTGGAGTATAAGGGGAATGGTGGCACGCCCACAGCAGCTTCCTGATGAAAATTGTGGTTTACCTTTCACAACTTCTTTTGGCAAGCTATGAATTATTTACTGTGAGTGTGGTAAGGCACAGGAACAGGCTGCCCAGAGAAGTTGTGGATGCCCTATCCCTGGATGTGTTCAAGGTCAAGTTGGATGGGGTTTTGGGCAATCTGGTCTGGTGGAAGGTGTCCCTGCCCATGGCAGAGGGCTTGGAACTGGATGACCATTGAGGCCCCTTCCAACCCAAACCAATCTATGATTCTATGATTTGTGTGTGGCTATTTTCAAACTATAAAAATATAATTTGGATTTTGGAAGCCTAAATTTGGTGTGATCTTGAACCTCTTTACAGAAACCTGTGCTGCCATTTTGATGTCTGACTGGCTTCAGCTGTATGCAAAACCAAGAGTTCTTCCTGTGCTTGCTTATGTCTAGTGTAGCCTAAAGGAGAGTGCTTGCAAATGTTCCAGCAAGATGTATTTGTTGTTCCTGTAATGTCATGGGTACGAGGGCTGGTCTTGGAGGTTTCCTGGATACCCCTCTGCTTTTTTTGCAGGCTGTGTGAGAGCTGAGCTTCTTGCAATCCCCCAATGGAGGCAGTTCCAACAACCTGCTGGGCAGGAGTCCCAGGACTGTGGGGGCACTCAGACTGTCTCTGACTGCTCTGTGCTGGCTCAGACCCAACTGCTCAGGCTCCAAAGACTGCCCAAAGCAGCCCTCACCTTTCTTAGGTGCAGTACATGCAAAGAAAACTAATCAGTCCTGTCCCTCATTGTTCCTGTCAAACAGGGAAATTAAATCCTTTATTTCAAAGTGATTGTTTAGGGCAGTGGCTATTTTAGAAAAGCCCGTTTTTGGTTTTGGTTTGTGGTTTTTTTGGTGTTACAGCCTTTTAATATAAGAAAACATTGAATACCTCTATCTCCTTTAGCCTCTAAGAGCAGCCTTGTTCTGGCAGCTTTGTGGATGGTTGCAGAGCTGAACAGCTCCAAGGAAAGGAAAAGAGAGAGAAGAGACCACAAGGTACCCAAATACCAAGGGAGAGGTGGCTATGTGGGGGGATTGCCATGTTAAAAGGCAAAACAAAACCAGTAGGAAATTCCATCTGGGTCAAACTCAACTCTGAAGTTTGGATGCAACTGAGAGTGTTTCCCTGAAATGGAACTAGGAAAAAGGTGTTGCTCTGTGTCCAGCAAAACACACTGTCTTCCCAGAAAGCAGCTGTTTGCTTTCAGGTACTTGCTATCAAAGCAGAGGGAGTAAAATACTTGATTTGCAGAATTGCTTATGAGCTGCCCAAGGCTTTGTGCATGCATCCAGGGGTGCTGGAAATCAACATTTCAGTCCCATCAGCGCCTTAGGGAAAATAGACCTCAGAATCTGGTAAGCTCACAAGACTCACTTTTCAGACAAAAAAGCCTTTGGATATATTTGTTACTCTTTCATCTGTCACTTATACTGTGGGCCACCAGGAAAGTTAAGCAAGCTGTTATTCTTTTGGTACCTTAGGGTTTAGTAAACAACATTAGGCGATATCTTTGGAAATGACAATAGGAAGGTGGAGAAACAAGAACCACCTTCCTGTGTGTAGTGGCAGATTCCTAAAAGCACAGAAAGAATGGTTGGAGATCCCAGTATCACGACTCCTATTACACAGACACAATTAAAAACATAGTTTCTGTGTCTTAATTTGCTGCACAAAAGCCACAGAAACAGACAAGCTGACTGAGGATTAGATTCACTATTTGAAGTTTCTGTGGAAAATCATTAGAAAATCTGTTCATCTTGATCCTCGAGGAAAAAAACCAGAAAGGTATTGTCCATCCTAAGCAGTGATGACTTTTTAAGTGTTAGCACAGCTTGAGAAAAGACGTATTTCATGCAATGCTGGGAGTAATTGTTGCTGTGTTGGGGACAAATTGGAAATGAAGAGTAATTTGTGTTAAAATTTGAACTTAAGAGTAATTTGCATTAAATCTAAAAAACAAAAAGCCCTAGAAATATTGAATTGGCTAATCTCTATTATCTCTGGGCTCAAGCAATAAAAATGTCTGCTCTACTCCTGCTCTCCAGCTGTAGGGAAAATGGTCTGAAAATGGACTGAAAGAGAGCAATGCTGCTGTTTTCCTGTAGTTACCTCCTTTGTAGTCTTGGAGGGGCAGCCAGCACAAAGACCAGCCAGGGAGCAACGTGGTTAGTCCATGAAGCAAACGGCAGCCAAGTACCCACATGCTGATCTACTGCCCTGTAGGGTCAGTCCAGTTGGGATTTTGGCTGTCTGCACTATAAGTCTGTTCACTGTAGGTCCTTTCTGACACTGGATGTGCTCCCTTTACACTGGTGACATGCAAGGATGCTCTCTCTTGGTCATAGATGTGCTGGGGGGAATCTCAGGAGATGTAGCTGCAGTGAGCTCTCTATATGGTTACCCACATGCTTTCATCAGCTCTGTCAGATCCACAAGTGCTTATGGGAAACACTCAAGTGACACTTGAGCTTGGAGAGATTTTCCATTAAGGAAAAAAAAATATCACGTGGCTTGTTTTGTTTGTGCATGTATAATCACTAGTTTGATAAATTTCTGCTAGTCAGCAGGCTGGTCCTGCAATAAGCTGATTTGTGAACTTTTGTAAAGGATACTTAAAAATGTAATGTGCCAGTTTGCACCGGCTCCTCTCAGCCTTTGATTGTGCCATCCATTCGTATTGTTCTGCCAGACATACTTGCAATCCAGCCCTGTAATCAGGAGCCTGAAAAGAGTGGCTGCACTGCATTTCCACAGCATATGCCATCCCAGAGCTACTGTGTTGCCATCCACCAAATCCCAGACTTCATTTCTCCCCATGCCAAGTCAGATAGAAAACTCAGGAAAGGAAAAGGTCATCCATACAGAAGATGTGACATTTATAAAAATGGTTGGAAGAGGATTTGCTATTTGTGACAGACACAATTAGAGTAGCTTTGCCCCTCCAGTCTCAAGCGAGTGTGACTTTGCCAGAGGAACTGGAAAATGGATGTAGGGACAGTGAGTCTGGGCATGCTAGAACCCGCCCATTTTCCCAGTGCCATAAAGGTTTACACCTCTGGTTTGCAGTCCATTTCACGTGTTGTTCCAGTAACACCTGGAAGACTCACTGGAGAGCTAAGTGGCTCCAGGTAAGGCAGCTAAACAAAACCAATCTCTCTTAAACACAGCTGGTGAAGGAAGCAACACGACAGAGCAAGTCTCTGGACACGTTTAATGGAAAGCACTTGGTGCTCCGGAATCCTACCAAGAGCAGCATTCAGCATGTGACTGTAGGAGTGTAGGTGTGTGTGAGACAGGAAAAGGATTGTAGGGGACCAGTGGAAGAAGATACTGCTTTTCTTCCAATTATTATTTTGGATCCATCTGGTGTTTAAACCAATCTTGCCAAGTCATAAGAAAAAGATCTGCTCTTCAGCAGTATTGCTGTGAGTCCCAGCTGATTTCTGTCCATGGATCATTAGGGAAGTGTCTGGAGAGGAAAAAGCCCTTCCAGGACCAGGAAAGCCTCACAACTTTCCACTTCCTATGCTAGGTGAAAAACAGTCCAAAGTTTATAGGGTCAGTCACCCACTCTGACTGCACTGGCAGTAAAAGGAACTGAGAATATTATTTTCTTAAAGTGTTATATTACTAAAGGTGGTCAGATGTCAGTAGGGTCAGGAAAATCTAAAAAGTCCTACATAGGTAAAATACAAGTTCTAGATATAATATAGATAATTAACTATATGCCTAGTGTTTACTGTTGGCCACAAAAATTTTGTCTAAGCTGACACATATTTATCAGCGTGTCCCAGGAACATATTTTGTTATGCAGTGTGGAAATTCAGGTTTGAACAAATGGTGGTATTTTATATAAATCCATGAGTTGAAATTTAATTTTCTAAAAAAATAATTGTCTGTTTCTGATGACTATTATAGCAATCATCTGGGGGCAGTTTTTACTTTAAAGACTTTGTACAAGGATTTTTTTCAGAATTTTATAAGCAGTCATTACTGAAAAACTTTATCAAATCTGTGGGGAGGCATAATTAAGTTCATGATACAAAAATTAGTGGAAACATCCATCTTTAAAGACTGAATATTTCAGAACTTCTAAGTTGCCCATCTGACTAAAGTCAGCTTCAGAAAAGATTTTGGCTTTTTATCTCATCTGTTAATAAAGATTTCTCATATATTTTTAAATCCTAGGAATTGCTAGAACTAGAAAAGAGAAATTACATGAGTGGGTCAGTCTTTTCTGTGCTGGTCTTTCCCAGACTGTAGGGGTTTCCTTTTTCTGTCTCCTAGTGTGTGTTTTAATATCCTCATCCACTACATGTAAGTTTATATCAATGTGAGATTGCGGGGGATTGTCTGTGACCAGTGATTTCATGATTCTTTCATTAAAGCTTCCAGGTAGAAAATGTAATTTGGAGCATTTTGCCCAACAGGAATATAATTCTAGGTTTTTCACAGATAGTTTTAGAGTTTGAAATTATAAAAAATACAAGTCTTGGTCCCCAAAAGGCCAGTTCTGACCACGGTAGCTCACTTCCTCTTCCAGAGTGGCTGTTCCAGGTAGAGCCAGCACAAGCCTGAGACAATGACGAGGACGTGTTTCATGCACACACAGAACGCTGTGGTGCGTTTGAGGATGCTGAGCCATCCAGCAAATCTCAGCCTAAATCAAAACCTCCGGGGATGGGGCCAAACATCTGCCTTTCTCCAGGCACCCCTGGTCCCTAAACAGCCTGGGGCAGGGAGGGTGGAAGGAACGTGTTTGGTGAAGCATCTCCCTCTGGGCAGGCAATGAGTGCTGCCTACATTCCCTCCAGCCATGAGTCTGCACCACGGGCAACCGAGGCCATATAGGATTGTCACTTAGGGCAGCAGCAACACGTTGCTTTTGAAATGAACTTCCTCTGGGTTTCTGCGTGCCCAGAGCAATCCTGGGTGATAAAGATGCTTCCTGCCCCCTCAAGTATTGGCACAGGACAGTTTTTTTTTTCCCCTAGAGCTTTTTTTGCATGCGTGTTTCAGAGAGTGCAGACATATCTATTTAATCTAGATGGTTTAAGACTGACAGGTTGCATTACCAAGAATATGCTTAGTCTCAAATCATGCATAACATCTGTATGAGGAAATTTGCCAGTGCATCATTACAAACATTGCTTCAGCATAAATGCAGAGGTAAAGGTCTCACAGGAGAGGCTGTTTGCCTGTGTGGGGATCACTCCTTGAGATGAAAAAATTTTGGCTAAAAAACTTAAGTGCTGGAAAATACTTGGTTCCTTATAGGAATGGAGAGAGTTGGTGAGAAGCAGATCTTGCTTTGGGACCAAAGGGATTTCTAATGGAGGAGCTAGAAGCTGATGTTAGTGGTGGGGGGAAACCCCTGCAAACACACCCAGTCAATGCCTACTCACCAAGGGCATTCCCCCTTAAGAGAAACAGAGGGGAACAGTGCAGTAAGCAGTGTGATCAGAGAGATACTGTACCCTGTACTGTGGGACTAAAAATCTCCTGCTAAGACAAAGGTCTCTGCTTAGGTTGAATCTGTCACATCTGAGCAAGCAGCAGACTGATGCTCCTGGAAGAAAAATATAACCTGTGGGTGGTTAAGCTCCTCTGAAGGAGTGAAGGAAAGAACAGAAAATTTATAAAGGTGTTACTTGGGAGAGAGATAAAAGGGAAGTGTATTCCTGCAGCAAAAATAAACTGCATAATAGATTGAAATGGGAATTTGCTGTCAAAATTATAGGGTAAGTATGATCAGTATTATTTGGGTATTGAAATGCCTCTGAATAACAAGAAGTTTATCAAGGAATAATGCAAAGAGCTAAATGTAGCTAGGAAAAGACATGATGTTGAAGGAATTTAAGCCAGGAGGTGTTGCTAGAAAGGGTTTCTGTTCTTAGTGCTCATGTAAATAGATAAATAACCCTGGCTTCTGCCAGATATTGGGTTTTTTTTTCTCTTCCACATTCATTGAAGTACTGGCTTGTAATGTGCAATGTCACTATTTTTTCTGGATAGTAAACTCTCTGAGCTTTGTTCCCAGCTGTTGTTTGAAGTTTCCAGAGTTTCAAGGAACGCCAGCCCTATTACAACAGAATTTGGAGCTTTTTGGTTAATTTAATTTTTTGTAGTTGGGGGTGGAGAGGCTTTCTGTTACAGTTAGTGCAAATACATCTTGAGTATATTTGTGCATGCCCTGCAAGATTTATAGAAATAATAATTTTCCTGCTCGCTAATAATGGGAATTATTCATTTCCCGTTCTGGATGTCATCTGCTGCTCTCCAGCACCCCAAGATGAGATTCCTTTCTGGGAATGATGCAGGTGAGGGAACTTCCTTTGTTTCTTCTGGGACTATGTGATATGCAAAAGTAGAAAACATCTCTTTACACTTGAGATAGGTCAACTCCACTGATACCCTAGACTTATCCACGGGTAGGAATCGGGTCTGCTATGCGTGATACTTCACAAAAGTAATATAAACATCTGAATCTGTTAAAAAACCCTCAGATCTGGGGCTGGCTGTGGTGTGTAGGTAAGCGAACATCAGTAAATTGCTGCAGGACTACCTAAGTCCCAGGAGGAATACAGCTGCTGGTCTCCCCAGTGCATGTGCTGGTTGGAGTATCTCAGTAAACCAGCTTGTATTTTGCAGCCTAGGATTAAGGTGCTGAAAGCAAAATTCCCTTTACAGTATACTCCACCAGTGACTGAAGAATTACTGAGTCCAGTGTGTATTTTTAAAGTGAAATTCCTGAGTGTCTTCCCCATTTTTAGTATGCATTAGTTGAGTATTTGATAACTGGAGGATTTTTCATTTTTCACTGATATATTTTCCCTGCAAAATAAGTATTTAAATATAATGCTATTGAATTCCTATCACAACAGTTGCCTCTGTCTTAATGCTGATAAGAAATTTAATTTGCCTCATACAGCCTTCTACTAACCATGATAAAAGCTTATTTAAATAAAGTGGATATCATCTCCTTAGAATTGCCAATGCCTTCTTCTTGGTAGGCAGAGCTGGGTATACAATTTCTTTTCAGCCACCTTTAGAGGCAATAGGAAGAACTTTCAATTAATTGCAACTGTCTTGGCAAATCTGATTTTTCTAGGCAAGCCAAGACTGTGCAATAGCCTACACTAAAGCTGCTGCTGAGGAAAATTGCAGACAAAACATATAAATTGGCTGTTAATTGTGTGCTTGATTGGTTAAAGTGTTTGTGATATTGTGCACAGTTCCTATTATTTTACAGAGGAAGACAAAAACCACAAGGCTTGTGTGTATTTTCAGGAAGCTTAAAAGGATGGCTTTAAAGGGGAAAAGCCCAGCCAAACACTAACAAATCCCTGATGTGTTTCCAGTTCTTAATCTGCCATACATACATCAAAATGATTTGCAGTAACTGATGTGTTAATTTTTCTACTTCAAATATGTCAGCAAACTGTGCAAGTGATAAAGGCAAAAGGTATATGGTTTTTTTTTTTAAGTGTTGGATTAGTTGACTAGCTAATGATTTCAAACCATGAAATACTTGTATTTTGACAGTCACCTAGCAATGTGTCTTGCTACCCCACTTAAACACACACATAGTAAATCATGTGGTGACCCTAACAGCATTCCGAGTGTCTGCAGAAGCTGCATGTGGGGGAAAGAAACTCTTAGTCCATCTTTTTGTACCCTTTGCAGCACATCTATTTTTAAAAGTCCTCACAGAGGACTTTGCCCCTGTCCTTTTCAGAGCACATACACGTCAGCTCTGCTTGTCACTTTTATTTTCTTCTGACTAGAGTAACTTGTAGAGGGAATTCAAGAAGTAAGCAGACAGCCAACATGACATGAGCACTGTCAGGCAGCAATGGCAAGCAGCTTTAAGCCATGCTTGGAAACGGGATCAGTTTTATTTCCTCCTCCCCCAATTTGTCCTTTTTTTTGTTTTTTTAGGAATTTGAAATTCTGCTCAGCATTTTGTAAGGTAAATTTCCAGACCCAAGATGTCCTGGAGAGAGCCAAGAGAGGAGAAGCAGAAGCACACTGAACTGCTGAAAAGATGAGGTAGGGTCTAGCCTAGTGAGATATGAGGTCTGGCCCACAAAATGTGGCTTTGGGACAGCAACTGCTCTAGAGCCCAAGTGCATGGTGAGGAATAACAAAGTTGATCCACTGTTTGATGCCTGTGCAGATGCCATTGAACCCCACAGTGGAATAGGAGTAGCACCCAAATGAGCAGCTGGACTGAGATGTGCAGTGCAAACAGGGTTTTATTCGGGGTGAGCTACTGAATCATGGCCACAAATTAATTGGGTGAGAGGACGTGGGTCCTTCCCAGCCATCGAAAGTCATAGAGGGTATTAAACTGATGGGGTTAAAAGTCTATAGTTGTATGGAGAGAAATGAGCAATTGGCAGCCAAGAAGGAAGCTCTGGACGGTTTATTGTGTACCGGGGATGTTTCTCTGGACCTCTTAGAGCCATGCACACAATTCCTGCTCCCCTGGTTTAGCATCATGTCTCCTCAGTCCCATAGACATCCTGAGCATGTCTCTCCCTGGCCACAGAGCATCCCTTCCCTGGGCACAGCCAGCTCCAGTGGCATTTTCTTTCTCTTCTCACAGCTGGCTCCTGATCAGATCCGCTGTGTGTGCATGCACCCAGGGCAGGGAGTGTTTTTGCTCATAATCGCTGTGCAGATGGTGGTCCAGTTGCTCTGTTTAAGCACTGGGGAATACATGGGCACAGCCACCAGCTTTACCACAGCTGGTGCTGAGAAATCAAAGCCTTGTCCTGCCTGAGTGGGTAAAGAAGAATTTGGCACCCACTGCAATCCTCATCTCTCTTACCCTGTCTCATGGCAAAGCCACATGTGCTCCTTGCAGACCATTTCCTCTTCTGAGAAACTGCTTCATTTGGGGAGAACATTGGAGGAAGCAGTCCCTGCTCTTCCTTTCTTGCCCACTCATTTCACCCTAGCATGCAGAGATGGACAATGTGAGATCAAATGCATTCAAGGGAATGGGAAGCTGAATGCTTGCTGGATACTTTATTAGGACATGTCACTGCCTTCATCAAACCTAGGAGGGAGAAAGAACACAGGGGTTTGTAACGCTTTTCAGAGAAACTTTGAATTTAACTCAACCCAGCCAGCCTGCTTACATTTCAACATACAGCTGGGAGGTGTGGTTCTGCCGGGCTGAGGCCAGGAGGGTGTGGTGCCCGCACCCCCAGGATTAATAAATTGTCATTAATGTAACAACAGAACCTTCAGTTTAGGCGTGCAAAGCCTGGGCTATAAAATCCCCCCAGGTCTTTAATACAGCCCGAGCCTGGGAGTGCCTCCTTTGCTCTCCTGGAGGAAGGCTGCACACCCCAGTCTGGCTGCAGAGGGCTAAACCCCAAGTACCAGGGTTAGCAGGTTGTGATAGTTCTGAGTAGCTTCCCCTGAGCTGGAGCAGCCTCAGCTGGCTGGGGAGGACAGATGAGGCTGGGTGGCTGCAGGAGTCTGGGTTATGCAGGAATATATATCCTGGGTGGGCTGACCTGTCCCCCACCTGCCACAGTACCAATGGTGCAAGACGAGAATCTAACCTGGAGTCAGGCATCATTCATACCTTTGCTTTCTCTTGTCTTTGTAGAAACCAGAAAGATCCACAAATGAGAATGTATGTAATATTGCCATTAAGATGTGCTCTGTAACTATCTAATTCTATTGCTTGTGGGTTGCTTCCAGAGTATTTCTTTCCTTTCCTCGGCCACATGGGTTTACCATTAATTTCTTTATTTTTCCTGCCTCACATCTCCTGGCTACCTTTCCAAATTGTGATTAGCTTTAAACACTTGCTTAGCCATCCTTGACACTGAGCAAGGCTTCTCTCTTCTATCTTAACACTATTTTCTCCTCTGACAGCAAGGTTATATACTTTCTCACACTGTCAAGTATATGATCCTCTGAACTCCTCAGCAAACATTTCTTATTGCCATCAAGACTAATGGTGCTTATAAGCTGAGTTTTTTACATTTAATTTTAGTAATCTCCCCCTGTTTCTCCACTCAAAGCTGCAGACTGCCAGGCTGTGATGGGGTGAAAAAAATGCCATTAATTTTATAGGCCCTGAATAACCAGGTTTGCTGAGGTTGTACCTGTAAAAGCAAAACAACCTTCAGGGCAGAAATTTATCTGGGCTCAGCATGCAAACAGCTGTATGATGAACCTCAACTTGGAAACTTCCCGTGTCTCTTCTCCCTCTGGTCCAATTGATTGTGCAAATGCAGTGGATTCCTGCTCCAGGAATAAAAACCTGAGCATCCTGGTGCTGTGACATGGCTACTTGCTGCTGCAGCAGCCGCCTACGCCAGCCTTGGGAGAGCTCAGCCTTGAAGGAGATCAGGCTTTCTTCCTGTGGCTGAAGGAACCCAGTAACACAAGCCTTTGTCAGTGGCTAACTGATGATATTTCAATATTTCCTCTGCAGTTTAAATCATAAGGAAGATGGATGTCCAGGGTACATCTGACCATAATCCATGCTGATATGCTCCGTGCATTCCATGGGAATACATGGTGGCCTAATCCAAAGAGAATGCAAGTGGACTTCTGTGTTGGCACATTGACCTGTGTGCTGGCACTGTAGGTTAAAGGACACCTCTCAGGCCCAAAGCTAAACCAGGGACAGTGTGATTGGGTCCTTTGGAAGGAGAACACAGCAAATGTGGTAGATGAAATTAGGGCTATCTTAAGGAAATTGGGGAACCTGACTGTGCCAGAGCTGTGATCAGGCTGTTATTCATTCTCTCATTAAGCTGACTGAAGTGCAAGTTGATGGATTAAAAAAATAACTTTTTGAAGGCATTTTTTGGCCAGACACATTCCTTGAGCTAGCTCACTATGTAACTGCCCAAGGAGAGAACAGCATGACTGAGGAGGAACAGTATGGCAATGTCATTTGAGCCTCCATGCAGACTGGCTTCTCTTGAGTAAGGAATAGCCAGCCTCAGAGAATTTGGGCTATTCTTACCATTACAATGTTTAAAATGGCAATTGTCTCACCTTTTCCCATTCATGTGTTCCATTTTGCTTAACAAAGAGCAAACTTCAAACAGCAATTCGCTCTCATCACTTGAATGAGATTCAAGGTGATGTATAAATCATGGATTTGATTTATTCTCATGCTACCACATGACTATTCAAGCTCAAATCCCTACAGAGAGGAGGTATTTTAAGAAGAAATAGCATAAATGTGGCCAGACCATTGAAGATGTTGTCCTTGTCCATGGACTACAGGGGCATGCGATTCATGAGAACTGCAGAGGATGAGCTCCAGGGGCATCATGCTTTCTCCACTGTAGTGCAAACACAAAGGTCAGATTTTAACACAAAAGGTCTTGACATTTCCCATAGGAAAGATTCTGTTTCAGACCAGTAGAGGGAGAAATCAGGCCAAAGACATGAATTAGTTTTTTCATGAAGATTTATGGAAGGGGGAAAAAGTCTAATTTATCTATAGTTAGCGTGCAAGAACAGTTGTCTGGGTTGCTGCTGGGTTCTTTGCTGGTGCCCTTTATTATTCCATTAAATAAAAAGCTAATGAATAGTAAGTACATGTTATATTTTTCTGACTGGGAAAAAAAATGACAATTTAATTTGAGAAGCAAAGTTTTAGTAGTCAGTAGCTCAAAAATGCACTGGAATATTTCGCAAGATAAAAAGAATCTATTTGCACATATGAAACATTTGCTGCGGGTCAAAAAAGTTAATCTTCTGAAAAGTGTATAAGGTGTAATGTCCCAGAACACCACTAAAGGATCTTTGAAATAATAAAACATAATAATAAGCAAAATAGTATATGTAGTCACATACAGATTTTGGGAAGTGATTGAAGCTATCAGTCTCATCCATGATAGATTTGGTAAAGCTTAGGCAGAGAGGGGTAGAGTAACTTGCACATTCAGACCCTACAAGACAAGGAACAGGCATTTAGGAGAAAAACCACCAAAGTAATCATACCCAGAGGGTAATGAAGTTGTCTGAGACTCACCTTGTTGGTGCCACTCTTTCAAGTATAGTTGCTCTGATACAGATTCAGATATCACTCTCCTCGCAGTCTGTTCTCATTTCCTTGTAGAAATGAATGTGACTGTCATTTCCAATGTTGAGTGTATTCTCTCCTTCCCTTGATGTCTATAATATGTACTGCAAAGTGTCTGAACCTGACTGTGTTTACTTCAAAATGAAAATCATATCAAACATTAAGAAAAATTTGGAGCAAGCAGCACGATTTTATCGCAGAATGCAGGTGACTGTGGGGCTCTCTCAGGACTGGCTCCATAGGTAAGCAATACCTTTGGGAAGCTCTGTCCCCTGCCAATGCCATAATGGGACCTTCAGAGGAAAAGTAACCCTTGATTTCTTCCCCAGAGCCTCAGAGGACATTTTATATCCTACCCCGGGTCATTACAGACCTGGAAGAATAGAATGAGATGCTGAGCAACATGGTAATACCAGGGCTACATTGGGTTTCTGAGCTGCATTGCAGTGTCCTGATGTTGTTGGAATTTCTAAACCAAGGCCAGAACATTGTTCACTGCTTTGGGATGGAGCCTCTTAGTCAAAAGGAGATCCTGTGATTCTGGAGTGGAATGCCAGGGAGGAATCAGATTCTGGTCCAAAACAATGGTTTGACCTCTCCAAAAATGATGTATGACTCCTGTAAAATGAGAATTTGTTGCTGCTGAGAGTTCTTGGAAATGTTTTTAGGGATTTTTTCATTCCCATACACTTTTACAATTTTGTCTTCCCTGAGTTCAGCTATTGATGGATGAACTGGTCTCAACCAGAACCTTGGCTGTTTCACTGTTGCTTTTTTCTTATATCGCTGAAACCAACCTTTCACTTAACTTTTACTTGAAATAATAAATTTAAGTAGTCTCATATGTGAGTAGTAGTCCTGCAAAGTAAGACACAAGTTATCTCACAACACAGTCACACAAGGGAAGTTGGAAAGGGGTGAGTTTATTTTCTGCCTACAGGAATCATTGACTGTAGTCTCTCTCATCACTTATTATTACAGTACCATCTGTCATAACATATCAGGCACAGTGTAATGAGAGATGGGAAAATTGCAGATTATGTGATTTTTATCTCTTCATCTAGTGACTTTAAAGAGACACTGAATGAGTCTGGAAAGACAACTCGTGTGTGTACCCCTACACAAGGACACTCTTGGTTAAGATGCCATATTAGCTACAACCTACTGGGAAAAGGTTTTAAAAGTTTTAGCAGGGTTCCTGAAATCTACCTTTCTTTATCTGAATGGCAGGATCCGTGGTCTAAAGTTAGTAAATGCTCCAGTGAAGATTAGGAGAATGGATTTCCCCATTAACAGTAAACACAGACCACCGATGTACTCAATTTGTACTTCATTTATAATTTTTGTTTTGCCTTTCCCTTTCCCTCAGTTCCTGAGATTTCAAATATCAGCTTCCATGAGTATGTGCATCTGGGTCCCTTATAATTTTCTCAAAAGGTAGGAATGAATGTTGAGGTCCTAGAGCTGACCACCAAAGCTGGTGCTCATGTCCTGCTCCTAAACTCCACTTGGTCAACAGACTGAAGGAATTTTATTATTCATGTAGCTGGTAAAACCCTATGTATTTCTGTCTTCTTATCAAGAATTCATCCTTATCCTCTCCATCTGCTGTTCAGAGAACCTCACCTCACAGTTAGAGCTGTGTCTGGGGCCTGCAGGGATCTTGAATTTTCTCTGCTTATCCCTTTGCATTCCCCTTCACTTCTCCACTGGCAAAATATCCCCTGCCACCAAGTGAAGAACCTTGATAATGCCTTTGAGAATAGAGTAATTTTAAATTCTTTGGTATTTCATATGGAGATTTTAAAAATATTTATGCATGTAGTAGAGGTAAGATTTAGTTGCAACAAAGGGCAATATTGCTGCAAGTGAAACAAATGAACCTCAGATATAAAAGCTAAAATCTTACAGCAACACTGGCTTGACAATTTATTTACTATTCTGTTTGAGGGATTGGTTTGGGTTTTTTTTTTTCCAAAGAGTTACAGCTTGTGGTAGAGCTATTTGCATCAAGTGCATCAACAGGGTATTAAAAGTGTAACTGAAACTATTCCTGTTAATGCCATTTAATATAGACCATTGAACGGTTTAGAATGTAATGAAGTCACATAATGCTCATGGGGTATGCTGGGTCACTACTAATAGTTGCTGTGGAAACCTTATTGTCTCTTCTACCACAGCAGTACATAATTGTAGTAGGTTTGTTTTTTCAAGGATTACATTCCAGACCATTTCAGAGAAAAAGAAATATTAATGACCTTCACCAAAGGTAGTTTCATTAAAGAGAGTAAATTTCTCACTTTTCTGTGACAGGTGTGGTAATGGGAGTGAGGCTGCATTTCAGATGGCACCTCAGGACCACTCCAGCTTTGCTGTTCAGGCACAAGGAGATAAAGCTACAGAACCAGGAGCACTTGAAATAAAGTGGGCTGAAATCTCCAGTAAGAGGTATGGGCCATCTGCTCTTCCAGAAATCAAGCCATCAAGCAGTGATGGCTGTAACAGCTTAATTTCCCATTGATGGAGGCCTGTTCTAAATGGGTTTGCATACAGGGAGGATTTAAACAATGCCAACTTGTTACAGGGAATGTGGTAGCACGTATGCAGCATGCTGGTACCAACCAACATATGGAAAACTCCATGAAGAAACCTGCCCAGAAAGGCTGTTGATGAAAATGCTCTTCCTAGATGTATTTAAAGAGAAACATTGGTCTGCAAATTTATATTTACAGTTAGGGACTAATGCTTGCCCACCTGGGCAACCATCCTTCCCAAGTCCTGCTGTGAGGGCCACAGGCATCTTTCTTGACATAGAGATGCTTGTCAGCAAAGAGCCAGTGCATCAGAATAATTCCTGATAAGAATGACCACAAGAAAACAACTGAGGGCTTTCAAAGTGAATGTCAAAGGGTTTTTTTAATCAAAAAGTTGTTGGATTAAGATTTGGCTGCAGATCTTTCTGTTCCTGGTATCACAGATGGCCTGGGCCCAATAAGACTAACTGTTCTCTGTACTAGACCTCATTTCAGTAAAAATTATCTATAATTGTTTTGATGACTTTGTTAATGATTCACAGATATCTTACATGCACTGTTTACTCATCTGTCTTCATTACCCTATGGCCTAAAGTGGAGATGCCACTAAGGAGAACAACAATAATTGGCTCCCATAGGAAAATGAACAGTTTGAGCTCTGCAATTAGAGACCGGTCTCTCTCCTTAAATGCTTAATTAATAGATGTGGGTATTCTGGATTTTAAAATTCTAGTGACTGTATTTTTATACATTCACCAGGAACTTGGATAAGGAAATGAAGCTCAGTATATAAATATTTGTCTGGAGTGACACACCCTGTTGGTGTGTCTGAGAGCTGAGAGTTTCAGAGCTGAGCAGGGAAAGAGGACATATGTCATCTGGGCCTGGGTCTGCTGGAGGGCTGATGTATGCCAGTTTGCACACTGGAAAGGTGCTTCTCATAGGACTTATAAAAATGAGAAATTCCGAAGTCTAGCTGTTGTTAATTTGGGCAGAGTGGAAGGAGTTAAGGAATAAGTCTTTCAGGGCTGATGCTGGTCTTGCAGAAGAAGAGTGCATCTGTGCAGTGCCTGCAGCCCTCTGCAAGGACAATGCAAGGTGAAGTGACATGGTCCTGTCAGACACAATACCTTTAAAACAAGATGGAAAAGTAAAGCAGCTGATCTGAGGTCCCAAGGCAGATATAGAAAAAAGAAACTTGTGTGTATTTGGGACAATCCATGGAGGATTTGATTTGAATAAAACCACACTGTCATTTCTACAGCTTGTGACAGATATAATCCTGCTCCAGTATATCCCATGCTCTTTTGGGGGTAAATTAAATGAGAAGAATTTTATTTTGTATGTGAGAAAACACCAAGTAACAAACTGATTATAGAAAATCCAGGGAGAGGAATTAAAGCATTAATGGGGTAAGCTCTTTGAAACAAGCACAAAGTATTTTCTATGCACTTGTACAGAACAAGCTCAAAGGGTATTGAGCATAACCAAGGCATGTGA
Source organism: Promerops cafer (assembly GCA_013398275.1). Classification (NCBI taxonomy): domain Eukaryota; kingdom Metazoa; phylum Chordata; class Aves; order Passeriformes; family Nectariniidae; genus Promerops; species Promerops cafer. Next base: position 251,605 of record VZSE01001041.1, on the reverse strand, counting down.
GAGGTTGTGCAAGAATATGTCAAACAGTAACATGATTAGATGTGCCAGCATCCGACACATCTACTTTCAAAATACCTTGACTCAGTCCTTTTCTGGAATGAGGTGCTGGTAGGCAACTTTCTTTTAATTGCTTTGACTGTTGCTGCTATGCATTTGTCAGTAAGCTTTGGGTTTGGGAACAGAGAAACTACCTTTCTGAAAGAGTCATCGTGGAAGTAGCTTTTGCTTGGTAATTTTTATTTTAATGTCCATCTCTGCTAGATGTATCGCAGTGAAAAGATTCTCAGAATATCTGTTACTACTGCTCCTGAGTAAACCTTACCAGTCGGTGTATCTAACTAACAAGGTTCAGAAACATGAATGAACTAGCCTGTGTCATTAGCAAAGAGCTCGCCTCACTGTCACCAGGAAATTTTGCTGTTCACAACATCCATTTTTTCCTCAGCCATGCGCTACTGATTCTGAACAGATGAATATCACAGAAGAAGGGATTTCAATGTAAGATGGCTGCATCTTACAGGTTTTGTAGATGTGGATGAAATTGTACCTATTTCCATCCAATGGTCTAATGGGAAGGGGAAAAAAGTGAGCAAACTTTTTCTCCTTGAAAAGATGGATTTTCTCTTTGACTCAGAAATGGTTAAATCCTATATCTCCAAATAATTGGTTGGAAAATTCTGCTGATCTGGTTTTGTTGACCTCACTTCCATGCAGAAATTACTGTCAGGATTAGGGTTTCTTTCAAAAAAAAAGGAAAAAAAAGAAAAGAACAATTTCTGAAAACTACTTTATTCAGGATGTACTAAAATATAAGAAGGTAATATAAAGTATTTTAATTTTGACTAGTCTTCCTTAAAGGAATTCACTTGTTTTGTGCTGCCTAGGATTTTTAAGACTCTGTTCATAAAGATTTGTTGCATTATTGCTGTAGTTTTGCTTGTAAAATATAAGCATAGAATTATACAAAGTATACTCTATGCATCTGAGGGTAGTTTTTCTGTATAGAGTATAAGGGACAGAAAGGCATTTAACATTATCACCTTCATTTATCAGCTTTAGCCAAAGGCAGTTGGGTTGATGACAACTTAGATCTTAATAATGTCAAGTAATGAAAAACTTCAATTTATTTGAATAAGAAAAGCATTTAATAGGTCTTTTAATGAAAAACAACCTTCTAGAGTGTATTCTTGTAGTCTGGCTCTAGGTATCTGAGGTGTTAATTAAAATAAAAAATTCCTGATGGCACTAGAGAATTGAAGCAATGAACCCAAAAGAGAGGTGCATGCATAATAGTTTTAGATGGGTTTGTTTTAAATCCAAAATTTCAGAGCCGTCTGTTGATTCTGGTACAAAGAAATCAAATGAAGCTGAAAGAAAATACCACTAAACACAAGAGATCAAGAGCTAAACCAACACTCGCTCCTGTTTGTTCAGTGCTTGAATCTGTGAAGTCAAATCTGCCTTAAGAGGAGCATTTTCCTGTTTAGTCGGAGACTTGTATGGTTTTTCTTATTCCTTCCCTGGGCACCATAGAGCTTTTCTCATTTTTTTAATTTGTGAAAAAGAGACCAGAGCTGAGCCATACTAAAGATGCTACCACATCCTCAGTGCCACTTTGCCCAGGACACAAATGCAGCTTTAATGAAAAGCATCAGTGGACCACATCCCTGCTACTCCTTGTCCTCGGATTGATGACTAAGAAGGAGTAATTGCATGGAAGGCGGAGCTAAGTGGAGAAATAAACAAAGAAACAAAAAAAACACCCCCTGAGGATGAAGGACATCCTCACATTGTTTCATGTGTTTCAGCCACTGCCAAAAAATGAAGTCCATTCTTCAGGGAAATTGAAGAAGTCACCACACCTTTTTAAGAGTTTTCTTTTTACTTGCAGAAATGTAGGAGCTTAATCTTGTCCTCACCCCTACCCGTTTGGTGACAGTCATAAGGGAAGAGCACTGAAAGTGTCTTCATTTCTTTGCATGCAGCTTCTTCTGCAGACACCTTCAAGCTTGCATTTATACACCCTGAAAGAATGAGGAAATCTACAGTAACAGCAATACAGCAGCATCATGTTCTCTTCTGCAACTTATTCCCATTCTGATTATTCCCATTCTTTCCAATAATTTTGGAATTTCCCTTACTAATTACATATTATATGTTTTTTCTCTACCATCTCTCTTACTAACTCATACTCCTGTTGCTGCCTTTTCATTGAACACAAAACCACAACAAAACCAAAAAACCCTGCCTATCTCACCCCCTCCCTCCCCCTCACCAATCATAAATAGTTTTTTCTGCATTAGTTACAGTTTGTCTGCAACTGTTTTCATCCCAATTGTGAGAGTTTGGTAAGTTTGTGTCTTTTCAAAGTGTTAGCTCGCCTAAGTTCTGCTGCTGCTAGGTACATACCAAAACTTCCTAAGGCTGTCTCCTTTACTAGTCCTAATCCTGTCTTCTCTCAGCTTTCCTTTTCTCTTTTCACACTTAGCATTTATCAGAGCTCCTCCACGCACTGTGAGGCTTGTGGGGCAGGGAGCATGGCTGTTTAAATCTCCAAAGGAAAGTCATGGCAAAGTGTAATATCAAATGTTATGCCCTACCTACTAAGTACTCTTAAAAATGTGTCCATTCTTTTCAGTTCTTTCTCTTCTTACTCATTTTCTTATGGCCTATGAATAACTTAACTATTTTAACTTATTTATCATCATACTCCATGATTTGCATAGACACTTTGTAAAATGATTTATGTTTATGAAGTTCTTTAAGACCCCTAAGATAAAAGGTTACAATGACTTCCAAATTATTACTATCAAATTCTTGTTAACTACACTTTGTGAAAATACTCTGAGGTGTTACGAGATCAGTTGAAAGCAAGAGAAAGTTAATTACTTATTACTGTCTTCATTTGCTGCCCTGAGATACCAGTAGGCAGGAAAAAATTCATAATTGGTCCCTGTGGCTAACACAGCAGCTGGTGGCTTTTCAGCAGGTACTGCTCACATTTGCATCTCCAATTTCCCTGTTAAAACCCCTACTTTTATTGAGAAGGTTGGGACACTTGGAAAGCAAACTTCACAAAGTCCTCCTGGAGTGGTCTGTGATTGTCAATGAATAATCCAGCATGGCTGTGCACCTTGGCTAACATCAGATTTCTGCATCCCCCTGTGTATCCTCTGAGGGAATACCAAACCAGCAAAAAATCTTATTTTCCCAAGAACCAATATATTTGAGTGTTTTGCAACAATTGTATGCGGCACAAAAGATTGCCAAAACTCATGATCATACGAACTGTGCTCCAAAAATCTTCCTATAGTTAGCAGCCCCATCCCATGGATGCTGAGGGCAGAGGGAAGTTCTTTGTAGAGTGGGACCTCCTACCCAGAACTACTGCTGTCAGGCTAAGGCAGGGTCCCACAGGTCCTGGCAGCAGCCTGCCCTGACCTCTTTACACCAGTGCAGCCAGCTGGTTACACAGCACAGCTTGGGGACAGCCTGAAGAGTCACCTGTTGGCCACTGCAGCCTTGTAGCCACAAGTTATGGCATCACTGGATTTAGTGCTGAGCATTCCGAGCAATACCAGCCTCCTCATTTCAGTCTTCATTTGGATGACTTTTTTTTCTTTATGGAAAAAGGCTGTATTGTGACAAGAGAAACTTACCACCAAGAAAACACATTATTTTCTTGTCCTGCACCCCATTATTACCAGATCTGCCTCCCATTTTTTTACAAGATTTTTCCCATGCTGCTGCCTAATCAGCACCATATGGCAAAATGGTTGCTGTTGTTACAGATGCGTTCCCTGGGTTTGACTTCTTTTTTGCTTCTCTCCACAACTGAGGTTATTATCACTGAAAGATTGCATAGTCTGTAGTTTATCCTAACTGTTGGGAATATATGGAGAACTGGGAGTTTCAGAGCTATAGGGTGTGAGACAAGCATGCAGGGCAGTCTTCTTTCCCTGATGACCACTCACTCTTGCCAGTATCCCTGGCACCTCTCAGTGCCCTGCTCCTCTCTGAAACTGCCAGGCACTGGGTGGGTAGGAGCTTGGGCATGTGCTGCTCATGGGGTAAAAATTCCCATGCCACCGCTAGGAACTTGCCTTTGGCTGGATAGTTTCTCTTCCTTAGACTTCGGTTTATTCCACATGCTTGTTTAGATACTTATTTTAATTAGTCAATGGCTGTGTCTCATGTGATTACAGGCAAAGGCTGGCATACCTCATTTTCCCCATCTATCCCTTATGATTTGGCCTGTAGGGGTTAAAAACAGATTTTATGCAGGTTTGGGGGTTTTGGTTTTTTGGTTTTTTTTTTTTGTTTTGTTTTTTGTTTTTTTTTAACTGTGAATAGCATCCATCAAAAATACTTGCTACAGATGCAAAGAAAAGTTGATTTCTCTCCAAGTGAGACAGCAAAACCTGTAGATGAGGACAAATAGGGCATCCAACAAGCAGGGTGGGGATACAGTCAAATAGAGAAGTCCAGCACAGTATCCACAAGGCCATTACAGTATTTCTTCACTTTTGCCCTCTTCCCTTTCCCCTCTTCTAGTGGCACTCTGTCAGTTGTTAATGGCTGGCTTAGCTGTGCCATAGATTAATATCTTCCCTATGGAGTACTGTTGCAGTAAACACACGTAAATGTAAACATGTAAAAATACAGGGATTTACACGTAAACATGTAAGAACATATTGATTACTGTACTGGTGTGGAATGAAAGAGCCTCAAGTCCAATACTTTATCTCCAGTGGAGAAGAACGTGAAATATTACCTTGAAAGGAAAAAACACTCTGTGTACTTAATTGCAGAATGTTGAGGCAAGGGTGAGACATTACTCTTGAACTCAATATTAGCTTAGTAGCTTGAGTGTGAGGAGCAGGATCTAGAACAGTTTTATCTGTGTGACCTCATGGTTGTATAATCATAAGCATTATAGAATTATTGGTATTGGTGGCTGGCTTTAAAACATTCTTCCAGTGTTTCTGCTGGAAGATTGGAGAAGGGTTTCTATCCAGATGATTTTTCAATTATTAAAAGTGCTCAAGTGTGTTATTGATTACTCTTCTAACACAGGCAATGTGTGACCTATTGTTTAAGTCAATCCCTGATTTGTTGCCGTGTCATGTTGCTCTTGAAAAAATGTTACTGCTGAAAATGACTGCTTTTTTTTCTTGTTTTTATTTAAAGAAGTAAGAAATTTCTTCTGTTTGGGAAAGACTGGGACATATATTTACCTATAGATGTGTTTGGGAAATACAAAATGATGTTCGGTGCAGAGTACTTCTAAAGTTGTTTTTGTTTGTTTGTTTGTTTTTTGCATACACATTTAAAATGAATGTCATGTCTGCCTCACAGAGTGGCACCCATTTTACTAACACAGGTGAGTGTAGGTTAGCACAGAAGTAAACGTTTGCTAAACCAGTGTATTTGTAACACTGTGAAACTCATGTAAACAAAAATACTCTCCCAGAAAATATTTCCTTTGAAAACTTGCCAAAATTTATTGAATTCATCTGTCTTGGCAGAGCACTTCAGCTGAGATCAAATAAATCCATACCTTGCAGTGAACAGCTGCAGCTATTTTAAAATGAAGTTAAGAAAGAATGGGGGGGGGGGAACAACAATCAAAAAAAAAAAAAGGGAACGAAAAATAATATTAGGGGGAAAGTAATTAGCCTTGTACAATACAATCTGCAGTGATTCAGGACATAAAAAAGTGCTTCCACGTTGCAGCAGTGACTCACAGATGAGCTGAACGACTGACCAGGCCACACCTTCCTTATGAGTGCCCGGTGGGCTGCATCCATATGGATGGAATTCTCTCCCCTTCCCAACAACCGGTCTCTCTTTTCCTTTGCTAGACCCCCGCCACGGGCAGCCCGCACCACGGCAAGGCCCAGACAGGCACCGCCTGGCAGCGCCTGTGGCTCTCCCTGCCTCGCCTGGCCAGCTGGGGCTTAGGACGGGCCGCAGGTGTCCCCGCTGGCCAGCGGGTGTGACAGCGGCAGGCGGCCCCGGGGCACACGCCGGGGCGGTGGGTGCCCGGTCCTTGCCTGTCGGGGGCGCAGCTTTAGGGATGGATGCGCACCGGGGGGCGGGCGGGGGGAGCGCGGAGGTGCGCGCACCCCCCGCCCCTGCCGGGAGCACCGCCCCCGCCCGGCCCCTTCCCGGCGATTGGCGGCAGCGCCCGGGCAGGTGCCGGTGCGCGGCGGGAGCTGC
>VZSE01001041.1:180657-245113 GCA_013398275.1 Promerops cafer | reverse complement strand
CGGGGCCGGGTGTCGGGGCGTGCTGGTGGCCGAGCGGCCGCCGCCCTCCGCGGCGTTCCGGGGGCGAGGCGAGCCGCTCCTCCGCGGCAGCGCGGCATTAGGCTGTGCTTTAAATACCGGACAGATGTCTGAGCAGCTTCGTGGTGTTCTGCTGACCGCGTGGCTGTTCGAGCACTGTCACTGCAGTGCATCATCATCATCATTCTCATTGGAGTGTTTTACTCTTGATCAACTTCCCCGGGAGCCCGGGGAGGGTTTCAGCGTGGCGCTGCCGCTGTCCCCGTTTCATGGGAGCATCCCGCCACGCTGCGCTTGTAATTTATGCCTCAGACAGAAGCAGCGTGCGTTTTCCTAGTATCAAGGTCAGTTTATCGTAACTGCTGAGGAAAATACCATATGGCTCAGACTGACTTTTCTTAGGGAATCTAATTAAGTAGGAGCCTGTGTTGTGCTGGGATTTGTGTTATGTTTCAGGCAAGAGTAACCGAATTAGATTGCAAAATGCCTTATAGCGCGTGTGTGTCCCTCCTCAAGCGTGTTTGCGGGGACATTAACTGTAACTAGCAATCTATTTTGACAAATTATGCTTTTTGCCTTATATTTATGCTTACCATTTTACTATTTCCTTAATTTCTGAAAATGTGGGTAGCTGCCTCGCTATGGAGAAAGGAGTTTTTAATTATAGGCACAGCAAAGATTTTAGCAATAAAGACTTTTACTCATTCCTCTCGAAAGCCTTTTCTGGAAGGCTAGAGAGAGAGAGAATGGAGGGATAGTTAGTCTAGTTCTCATATTACCTGACATCTTTCTGATTTTGATGGACCTGTCATCAAACTGGACAGGTTTTTATAGTTGTTTATTTATGGTGATAGCTCTTCTCTGTAACTGCATTGAGACCACTGACTAAGCCCCTGCTGTTAAATGTCAAACAGCAGTGTTTGCTGCTTAATTCTACCTTTAGAAAGTGAACAGAGCTGTGCAAAAAGCAGAAGATACTGTATCTTGTACGTAGCCCCTCAGGCTACTGCCTTACCCATCATTAGTCAGGTATCAAATTGTATCAGAACATATTTACTCATGCCTTGTGCCCCAGCATCTAAGAAGGTACTTGGCTCTTGTGTATCATTCCTGGAGAGTTTGTCAGGTAATTTAGTACAATGCAGTTAGGAACGGGGGAGTAGCATTTTCAATACCTGTGATACATTAATTGCCAGTGGTGAGAATGCACACAAGTCAATTGCACCCTGGTAGCCCTCAGAGGGGTGAGACATACTTAGAGCACTACACCCTGTGACAGGATTTGCCTCTTGAACCTGCTGCCTATTCAAACTGTATTGTCCTTTCAGGCAGGGTAATGCTTTTTTGTCTTCCACCTGAACCAGTGCTGTCTGGATCTAGAAAACTGAGTTAGAACTTTCATTTATTTTCCTGAGTTGGTTTCTTGCTTTCACGCTAACCTTATGAATACATCTGAGTGCAATACATAGAGTGTACCCAAGTGTATGAACACAGTGGGAATTCACTTCTCTCACTTTGTACTTCCAGTAAACAGAACACTTGAGCAGCTTGTATTCAAATAAAGAAAAAAAATCCCCAAAGTATGCATGGGTGATGATGAAGAAAGGCTGTATGTACCAAGTGCAGCATTGTTCATAAACACTACATTGGTATGAAAATGCGACTCCTTTGTATTGCTGCCAACATTAACATGCCCTATTGTTATAAGACTGGAAACTGTGGTTTGGCAGTGTAAACCACCTTAACTTGCCCTTGGAAAGCTGGACAAATTGAAAGAAACTAGCTGAATATAATTCCATGAAAACCACAGGGCCAGCTTTTCTCATTGAGAAAACCCATTGAATTGTTTGAGCGGATTAATGCTGCCTTCCTGTGGAATGCTTTATTCACCTTCCTTTTGGATTCAGGTAGGTTATTTTTTTAGGTAGATTCTTAGAGATAATAAAGGCTTCTGGCTTACCGGTGAACCACTGACAGCCAGAGAATAAAACAGCTCCAAGTTTCTCAGAGATTTATAGCAGCTTACTTTCAGAAGAAGCTTTTAAGGCTTAAGGGATGAGGAAGATGACTGCTATATTTTGGTGTGAAATGAAGCAGACCACACTGTTCCTCAATTTACCAAAGAAACTTCACCTTTATGATAAAACCAGGCAATTTTACAGAAGGGCTAAATACAGTATAATTTGATAATATTTCATCCAGTGGTCTAGTTTTGCGCATCTTTTTGTGAGATTGGTCAAAGATGCTTGTATCTGAAATTCTGTGAATTTAGAGAAACTGGAGAGGAAAACCTCCCATACATATCCTATACATAACCAGTAAGCTCTGTCACTCATATGTAGGCTAGTGATTACAATGTGCTTGCTATTTAACTTTCAGTTAAAACATGCTATTCCTTTTTTTTAACAATCTTGTAGAAAAATGCCATGCCGTATTTTTTAAAACTTCATTTTCTGTAAATAAACATTATGCTTGGCATTCTGTGTCCTGAAAATAAATAAATAAAGCACACTGTAGTGGAAAGCAGTTTAATGAATCACCTTAGCAGCTTTATCGTAGATGAAGAGGGTATAAAAACTGCAGTGGCTTGACTGGTCAAAAGCTAATATCAGCATTATTGCAATCATGACAGATTTTTAGATCTTTTGCATACTATTCAGGGAACAGGAACACAATACATTTCCAGGCCTATATGCATTAAATTTCAACAGCACAGCTATATATATATATATGTGTGTGTGTGTGTGTGTGTATATATATATATATATATTAAACACCTAATCTAGCAAGTTTTTAATTTGACCAATTAGCCCCTGAACTGGGTAAAATAAACAAAATCTCTTGTTGCTTTTTTATTACTTTTACGCTTCATTTACCTTTTGATCCATTGATGATCATAAAAGGAAAAACTAATATTGGTGATTGGTATTCAGATTACTGGAGTTATTACTATCTACAGGTTGTTTTAAGATATTAAGCATTACCACAGGAAGTGAAATAGACATTCTTCAAGGCAAAGTATACCTTCAAATAAAACATCACCATTGGGGTGGAGCTGACTACTGTGGAGATTAATCTTGAGGAGACACTTTCAATGGCATTGTCCCCATTGGCTCACAGTAATCAATTAAGTTGTTTTGCTGGTGTTGACTGGCAGGCAGGCAGCTCTGTCCTGTCCTCTTGCTGAATACCCAAGCTCAAGTTCTGCTATGTAGCAGTTTCAAGAAGCTCCTTCTGGACTCTTCTTTGCAAAATGTGCTGCTTATTGATGGAGAAGAATAAATGGGGCAACCATAGTTTCTGGATTAAGTCTGTTTAAAGGGTGCTGAGGTAATTTTCTGTAGAAAGTGAAATTTGGTATCTTCTTGTGATAGCAATCTGAAGTGTAGTCTCATTTGAAGGCTAATAAAGTTCATGGCATTCCCATTGTCTTTAATGAGTCTTGAAGCCAGGCAACAGCCTGAAATCTTTGGGGTTTTTTAATAACAAAGCAATCCCTTCCCCAGCACCCTCTGCCTGTCTCCATGCAGAATAATAGGTGGTTCTGCTGTTGTAAACCAATTTACCACTCTTGGAGGAAGACAGTACATAATCTGTTGTTTTCTTTCTCGAAAGCAAAATATTTTTATAACTAGTGGACTAAACTTTCTGTTCTGCTCTTGTGATGAGTTTTATCTCTTCTGAAACTAATACAAGATCCTCTTTACTTACTAGGCATTACTTGCGAGACACAAGATGTTTTTAATGCGGTTTTCTTCTGGCCCTTTTGAGCTGTATGAACAGGAATTTGTGACCCAGGGTAATCCAGAAAGAAAAGTGCTGGTTTGTGCCATCAAGATTAATTGCTACAACGTGGATGTGTGGTTGACAGGGATGCAACTAGCACTGACCTGAAATACCTCAAATTTCAGAGGTGTAGCTGTTTTTCCAACCATTGTTAATCTTACAAGAAATTGATTCCTTTGTTTTCCCCTTACAAGAACTGATCCTTTTGCCTGTCAGAGCTCATCCTCAGGAGTGGTTGGTGTAACTTTCTGGAAGTTATCTCAGCGCTTGCAACTAGCTGTCATAAGTGCTTTGATACTTGCTTGACAGACCGTGTCTTGGATTCACGTTAAATCACAGTGCATGAATTGGAGCACCATCAGGTTTCAAAGACAATTGAAAGAGCTCTGGGGAGGATTCATAAAGGTGATGATGTTTTTCACTATCTCAGCTGGTCTTGATCTAAAAGTCAGTGACAAAAATTGTCCACGTGTTGATCACTGCAAGCACAGAAACCATGAATTGAGTCCCAAATGAAAAGAAAGCAGTTCACCTCTAGAGAAGGATATGCCTGATTATTCCATCTCCCACTTCTTTTCTAATGTTTAATGATGAGGTTTCATATTCCTGCTCCGAGGTAGTATCACAGGTCAAAAAGAGGCAAATCATTGGAAATACTGTGGACTTGGGTTCCACTCATGATTAAGTGAGGAGCCCTAGTTAGTTCCTAAAGGTGGTGGCTTAACTTGATTATGCTGTTCAAAGTTCTGTGGGACTCAAAAAAATGTCTATGCTAGCTGGATGATTTCCTGAACCTGTAAGAGGATGAACTGGTTCTGTAGTTTCAACTAAAGGAACTGTGACACTCCTCCTGTTCGGATCCAAATATCACTGAAGCAGCAGTCAAAACCTGACACTGAAGCTGGCCTTTGAACTCCAGAAAGTGACTGACCATGTATTATGCTAGAATATAAACATTCTTTGTTTGTATAAACTTATGATCCAGAACTTCAGATGTGTGTTTATTGGTCTAGGCTCAGGTTATCTCCGTGTTGTGCAGTGTCAATATAAAAAAAAAGCAGCTGAACACTGGTCCAAAGCAGAGCGTCTTCTGAGCACAGTGTGGAGCAGGTCTCAGTGTCAACAAACGAATCCATTAACTCCCCCACCTGACAGATTAACCCAGCTCCTTTGGTTTTCAGAGGCTTTCTACAGCTCTGGCTCTATTTTACTCTTGTTTTATGCCACTTGACAAATGGTTATCTAAACAAACCAAAGATGACCTGCTACTGAAACCGTTTCTACAGGGCACAGGGCATACGTTGTGTGTCAGTCAGCTACAGCTCATCACAAAGTCTCAGTGAAATGGGACCTGTGGCTTTATACATGTCACTTCATTGTTGTATTTCTTATGATTCTTGCTTCTTCGAGGATAAATCAGTGTTAGGAGCATTTTGCAGGTGTCACAGAGAATGTGGAAGGCACAGTCTTAGGAATTTATTTTAGCTTTTTGTTTTGTTAATTTACTTGCTAATCTGTAAAATTCAGTAATTTGCAGTGGGGTTTCATGTCAGTGGTTTGAATTAACAGTGATTTACTGTATTAAATTTGCTTTCGCATCTGGCAGCACTAGAGAATACTGCCTCATTGTGGCAACTGCTGTTGGAAGCATTTTCTTACCTCTAAAATTAGAACTTTTGTCATTCTTCTAGTCCTGCAGGAAGATTCTCTCAATAAAAGTTTAGTTCTTGGATAAATCTTAATCATATGTTCATGGGTGGTATTTCATAAGAGGGATGAGGGATATCAATTAGTGCAACAGATGTGGGGGAAAATAAATTTTACTGTATAGGATATTTTAAGTATGCCTGTGGTATGTTTGCATATTGGTTGGATTTTATGTTATGGATGTTTTGGTAGCAGTCAAGCAATCCACACTTAATTGTTTACTTTTATAGTTTGCATGGATTAATCACAATATGGCTTTCAAGTTATGATGAGTTTCTTAATTTATCATAACTCCTTTGCCTGTATTATGGAAATGCAGAATTAAATACAGAAGCAAAATGTGTAGTGCTTCCAGAGCTCTCTGACTTTTTACAAAATCTTCACCTTTTCTCTCAGTGTTTTTTTTTCCATATTAAAGATGTTAATAACTCAAATGAGAAGCCTTATCACCACTTAATAGTGATGCTTTGGCATTTTGAAGTTGAAAAACTTACCTTAGTGGACCTATTTTCTTGAGTAGTTTATTGAATGTTATCTGTAGGAGGTTCCTCTCTAGTTGTTCTAACAATTAGTGACTGCTGTGGTATAGGAGAAGGCATTTAACTTTAATACACATACTTGTCATGTGCTGCTCCACAGCTTGTATGGCAGGGGACCTCCTGTATCCTTCAGTTGCTTCAGGTCATACAGGAAAACAGGATGTTGGCATCTGAAATAGGGATCTGCGCACTAATATCCAGAAGAGGTCAAGTTGGAAGGGACTATCTGGTCATCCGGTCCAACCTCCCTGCTCAAGCTGGGCCATCCTGGAGCACATGGCACAGGAGTGCATCCAGGTTGTTTGTGAGTATTCCAGGTGAGGGAGACACCACAACCTGCCTGGGCAACCTGTTCTACTGTGTGGTCACCTGCTTGAAGAAGTTCTTCCTCATGTTCAAGTGGAACTTCCTGTGCATCAGTTTCTGCCCTTTGCCTATTGTCCTGTTGTTTGGCACCACAGAGAAGAGTCTGGAAACATCCTCTTGGGACCCCCCCCACCCATCAGATACTTACAGGCATTGATGAGGGCTCCTCTCAGTTGTCCTCCACAAGGAGGGAGATAAATAATTGAGCCTTCCCAGACTTAATATGGCATCAGACCTGATTTTTCTGGTACTAGACTGGTATTTACGTGAATTTACTGGTAAAGTGAGTGCTCTCTTCTCTGCCTGCCTCTTAGAATGAGAGAGAAACCCAGCAATTCTTTGAAGGAACCAAGAAGTATTCACCGTTTCTTTCATCTCCCTTCAATACATGTGGCTCATTTGAGGGCCATTGATTGTGAAATGCTGGGACTACAGGTGTCTCAGGAGAAGGTTGTGGCATGTGTAATGCAGCACAGGTGGGTGAATGTATTTTTGCAGTCCTCACTCTTGAGCTAGCGCTGAGGGGAGAGGTACGAGTGCAAATGAGCTTTTAGTTTAGCATTCTCTTCATGCTGGCTGAAGCTTAGCAAGTTCAGTGTGAAGCCTGATTTGCCAGGTGTGTTTTGGTTTGTGTTCTGATGCACGGGTGGAAGAGGCATAACTCAGTTCAGTGACTGCTGCCCTCTCTGTGCACAGAGTCTGGGCACACAGAATTAAGCTCTCAGCCCCACTTTGCAGGTTAGGCATTCAAAGGGAAGCCCCTGCAGTCTTGTGCTTACAGATGTGCAAACCTCTGATTGTGTTGGACTCTTTGGGATTAGTTGCATTCCCTAAGTGCACATGCTGGCTTTCTTGCTGGTCTGTGATGATTCACTCTGGGGTTGGTTGACAGTCCATTACAGTAATGAGCTGAATTTCATGCTTTAGATTGAAGGCACATGGAGAAGAGGCAAATCATCCAAGATACAACTGCGTGTCAGCACATTACTGCTCCAGTTTTGTCTTTTTCTCCAAGCTGTCTTCCTCCGTTCTGGAAGAGTGATAGTCAGTCCCACACAGTCAGAATACTGTCAGACCCATCATCTTTACGCACTCTTCCATAAGACGTTTGCTACTAAATAGAGAAAATAGAGCTGAATGTAATTTGCCTAAATTCAGCATAAACAATGGAAGAGGAGACTGAAGTAAAGTGATAATATACACTAACTAGAAATCCACTTGCATATGAAATATGTGAAATCAGTACATGCCAGAAAACCTATGCTGTTTAGCAGCTGCGGGGGCAAATTTTTGATAAGAGTTGTTCAATTTTACCAGCGAGAAGATTATCGTGGTCCATCAATTTAGCTTTTGTGTCACATTTTGGATTCCCAATGGGATTTGTACTTGTGTATCAGTTGTAGGCCAGATATATAAGTATAAAATGGTCATCAGTTGTTAAACAGGTTCTCTTTTTAGTGTGACTTTTATTTGAACCATCAGAGGTAGATGACAGAAATTAGGTCCTATAGTGCAATCTTTAATATTTTCTATTTTTTTTTCTATTTAAATAAAATAGGCTCTATTTTTTTAGAAACACTTTTATATGCTGTGTTCTGCCTTTAGGAAAGTGCTACCCTTAGATGAGAGATGCCATTCTTTCTTGAATGGGATGTGACTTAGCACTAAGAATTTTTGTTCTGTCATGGTTTAACCCTACAACGCTGTACCAGCTACTAAGAAGAAAATGAATTCTATCCCAGCTGTCACCAGGACATTCTGCTATTTCATATTCAGTACTTAAAATAACATAAAACATAGAAGCAAGAAGAGTGTGAAACTCCTGTTTATTTCCTAAATAGCTTAAAATTTAAAACCATGCAGTACTAACCTTTGACCTGTAAGGTTTACAGTTTCACCCATTATGGTATGTACCAGCAATTTTTTAGACAAATGTACATACAATTATTGTAATAACTTGCATTAATAAGGAAAATTTCTGAATTAACTGAATGAACTTCATGTTTTAAAACCTGCTGCCTTACCCCTTACACTCCCCAGTGAAACAAATGTAACTTTGCTCAGGAGTTTGCCAGCTGTTTGTTTTGCTGCTTGCAAATCTCTCATAAAATTAGTGCAAGGCTGAAAGCAAGATAATTTTTTTGCTTTAATTATAGACCGGGAAATATGTGCAGTAAAACTCAGTTAAAATCAGTGTGGGTACAAAGAATAACATCCTGTTTGAGATCTTTATCTTGCATCCCATTTAAAATGTAATGCACCAGATATAAGTCCCATATTGAAGTCAGGTGGGTTGTATTTAATTTTTCAGTCAAAGGGGTGGCCTTTTATTTCTGATGAGTATATTTTCCCTTTTCTTATTTTGAGACATTTGTTCATTTTGAGTGTAAAGAGAAGAATACTCGGTGTTTTTTACCCAAGCTTCTAGACATTCTTTGAGTTTAAAAAAGATTAACAAATCTATGGCCAGTGTTAATCATGCCTCCTTTCAGACTTCATGATGTGCAAGCTGTAGTAGAAATTACTTTGGACAGTGATGTTTTTTAAATGCTGGATTATGGCTAAAGTCTGTTTTATTCAAGTATGTTGACATAACTCAAAGCACTATTCAGACCTTATTTTTGTCACCTTTTATTTGTCAAATGAAGTGTATGACATTATGTAATTTATATTTTAAGTATTGTGACATTTGCATTAAAAATTTTCATGATGACCTCGTGAGCAATATGGCAACTTCTCTTGGACAATTCAGTAAACAAAACCTTTTCAAATACGAGGGGTGGTGAAGGAGCTCTGTTGAGGACAAAGTGCTTGTCTTCCTCTTTGTCTTAAAAAAGTGACTATCTTGTTGCATGATTTAAAAGGGAAAAATGTCCACCAGTAAGATTATACAAGGAATTTCTTATGGTACTATAGAATTCTGGAAAGAATGACAAGAAAGATCGAGCAGTATTATTTGGGTCCTGACAGACTGCTAAAGGAAGGAAAGATGAGCTTGTTGGTGACAGAATCAAAGATATAATTACTAGTAGGTTTCTTCTTGATTCTCTACCTGGAAATTATAGAAGTGATAGAGTAGCAGAACAGGGTAGAAAAGCTCTGGTGAAGAGTTTGGTGACTCTAAAACTGAGACTATGGGGGGGAAAGGTATTGTATGTGAAATATTTCAATTGCAAATAACTGGGTTTAAGGAGTTTGTGGTCTTGGCTCCTCAGGTGTTGCATTTCATCAATGCATATCAATAGCATTTTAGAGCAAAACTTATACTGCGCTGTGGAAACCAGTGAAATCTTGATTAAAAGTGTGCTCAGAAATGGAAAAAATTAAAGGATATTCTTGTTTGGAGAGCTCTCTTCCAGATACCCACTGTACATATCCCCCAAGCCTTCTCTTCTCCAGGCTGAGCTGTCCTAGTACTCCCAGCATCACTGCCTGTGAAAGATGCTCCAGTCCCTTGACCATCATTGTGGCCACAAGTATCTTTCTTGTCCTGGGGAAGCCCAAACTGGACACAGGACTCCAGATGCAGCCTCACTAGTGCTGATTGCTTTGCTACAGCATAAAACTAAGAAGTCTGTGTTGTACAATATTCAGTGTGACCACTTGCATAATTAACTTTGTAATGTGGTTCTTTGTCAAGCAGAGAATCTATCTTAAATATTAATTGGCACTTAGCCCAAAAATCTTTTTTTTCTCCCCACCCTCCCTGTAATGCTAATCATTTGCTGAGACTCCAAGTCCAAACAGCTTAGCTGTCTTATGGGTGAATAGGAAATGCACTACTTGCCCTTGTTTCTTGTGTTGATGCCCTTGTCTGTGTTAAAGCCATTCATTGCTTGCAGTTCTTGAAAAACATTTCATTTGCTTGTTTTTCTTTTTGCTGGGGTTTGGTTTTGTTTTTAAGGTTAAACTCAAGAAATGTTTTCAATGTGGAGGTTTTAATTAGATTTTAAAATAGACTGTAAGAAGTGTTAAGATTAGAGTATTACTCAAACAATACCCAACTGTGTCTTGTAAGCCTAGGTTTTCCTGGTGTTTTCATTTGTTGAGCAAAAGTTTTCTAGGGAGTGATACTATTCCTTGTAAAGTCTGTGAGATCTTAGATTTTGTATTCAGTTTGAGATTTACCAAAGAAGTACTCATGAAGGCAATCATCTGAACAGCCTCATGTGAGTTATTTTAATTGAGGCCAGAATTTATTTTAGGCTGAGAAGCTATTTTGTGTGTTTTAAGCTAGTTTTAAGTGTAACTTGTTACATTTCCTCTAGAGGACTTGTCAATTTGTATTTCCAAAATGCATAATCCAGATCTACCACAGAAAGGACATTTGAGAATTGTTTATAAATATTTATAAACTGCTGTGATATTCCCAGATCAGAGGTGATTTAGTAATGTGATGAAAAATTATTTCCTGGGAAAACACACAGAGTTCCTTAGAGGTTAATGTAATACTGGAATGCAGACTGAGAATACCATAGAGAATTAAACCATATGAAAGTCAAAAGTTAAAGTTGCTTCTGATTTTAAAGCATATATATTTGAAATGAAGTCTTTGCCAGTCCCAGAAAGTCAGAGGTGGTGGGGCTGCCCACTTTTTCCCAAATTTAGGGGTAAATTTCCCCCTTCTAATACATGGTCACAATCAACACTGGCAGCTGAATCTAAGGGATAATTTTCTTTACTGATGGACCAGTTTGCATATGTGGAAAAACATTATTAATTTTATACCATTTCCAAAAGGATTTTGATGATGACCTGAAGGGAGAACTTATTATGGAAATGTTAATTACAGTTGTTAACTTGATGCTGAAGATACTAGGATATCAAAGATGAAATTACTGTCATCATCTTATGTCTCAGAAGACAGTAGCCCTAGCATGAAGGTGTCTTTACTGGCTCCAGGAATTGCTTTAAAAAGTTTTATTTCCTTTTACTGTGTATGCTGTATTTTCCCTTTAAAGTGTATGTGTGTGAAAAAAGTTACTTGGAAAAGCCCTGCTTAGTTCCCCATGGCTGTGGCTCTCCTCTAGTGAAGCCCTTCCATGCTTTTAGAAAGGCAGAGGTGCCTTTGCACTCAAGTGCTTTGTGTGGGAAGAGCTGAGCAGATATCCCAAAGCCTGAAGGGAAGGATGTGTCCCAGGGCACTTCATGCTCTTTGAGCTTCAACCCAAATGTTACTTCAGCAAACCCTTTTCTTTTTCTTGCCAGTGCTCAGTGAGGTTTTGGTATAAGGACTGTAGATCAAAGGACAGAGGGAAATCTCAATATTCCAGTGAAAATTTTGAGAAGATTTATGCATATGTGGCATTGGAAAAAAAAAATCTTGCTAGTTGTTCCTTGCTATGTTTTAGCCAATCTTTAATTTTAACATATATTCTTGGTCTTGCAAATGAGATTAATGAAGACTACATACAGTTGTTTGTTTCTCTGGCACTTTTCTTCTATGCAAATCAGGGTAATTTTTTTTTAGAAAGAAATTTTTATAGCCTTTATTAAATACTCATTGTCATCTTCCTTAATAGATTCAGAGTCAAGCCAGAACATTGTGACCTTTTTTTTTAGCTGTATGGTGAGCATGTATCTTGTTGGAAGGATTTTATCATCTTGCTTTCACCTAAGCTTGTATACCATCAGCTTGGTTTTGGTGAAGTGTTGTTTTTGTGAACAAGGAGTTTATTCTAAACTTTATGAATAGCCTAACCAAAACAAAAGAAATAAGCAGTGCCCTCCTTCTGTATGTGTGTGTTTTTCTTGTTTGAGGAATGGTAATCAGATGATTGTATGAAGGTAAATATTGTACTAAAAAACCCCACCAAACTAACAAAAAAACCCCCAAACAAAACCCGACCAACCACATCCCACATCATTATCTCAGTAGCAAAAGAAATGTTTAGAAAATAAAGCTGATTTTTTTCCCCGCTGCTTCTACTAGCAGTAGTACTTGGAGCACTTAATTGTATGCCGTAGCAGTTTTACTTAGAGATATGGTTTTTTTGAGCCAAAAGCAGCTTAGATGCTTTACATAGCCTCATTCACTTGCCACTCACCATGGATGAAGAGGCAGGAATAGTTGCCTCTTCTATACAGTGTAGGAACTATAGTGTGTTCGTGGTTATTATATGCATTGCTGGCGGCTCATAACACAGATGCAAAGACTGAAACTGTAACAGAACGTGGAGATGGACACCTCTATGATTGCCCAAATAATTGCATAAATCAAATGACACAAGTTAATACTGAGAGCTGAATTTACTAGAATTCAATTAAATGAGTAAAAGTCATGAGAAAATAAATTAGAACAAATTTCATTAGTGAAACTTAATGGACCAAGCTCTAGTTCAAACTTTATAGTACCTTCAATTCACACATATAATTAACTACTACATTTTCTCCTCCAACTACGGAAAATAATGATATAGTGGTGACATCTAAATATAGATAGTGACGTCTGAATCTTTCCAGTCACTCTGGGAAATGCGTTTAAAATTTATATGCTTAATTTTTTAAATGGTGCTTTAAAATAATTCCTGATTTCTTAGTTGGCAGTATAAAACATTTTTGGGTGTAACAGCAGAGTATGTTCTCTGTTCCTACACAGTGGCAGGAATTGCACTGCAAACAGTTTTATAAAATCTAAAGAAATGTCTAAACCTGATTTGACCTTAGTTAAACATGTTCCTTTTTGAGAGCAACACTGAGGTCTGTCCTCAACATCTCTTATTATCCCAAATAATTTATCTTTTTCATTTATATCTGAGTTGGGGGTGATTGCTTTCAGTTCATGGAACCTGCAAAATAATTCTGAAATGAATCCTTCAAGTTGTACGAGGGAAGTTTAGGAAGTACGAGGGATTTTAGGAGCAATTCCTCCACCAAAAGGGTTGTAAAACATTGGAACACATTGCCCAGCGAAGTGGTTGAGTTTCTGTTCCTGTAGGTATTTAAAAGATGTGCAGGTGTGGCACTTAGGGACATGGTTCAGTGGTGGACTTGGCAGTGCTGGGTTAATGGTTGGACTCAGTGTAAAAGGTGTTTTCCAGCCAAAAAGATTCAAGTGTTTCCTTCTCTGATGTTTACAGCAGCAACTTTCTTTTTGTGCCTGTGATCTCCACGCACTTGTGAAAACTATGAGTGCTTTCCATTTATTTTTCTATTTTATTTTCTGTTTCCAATTTCAGATATTCCTTATAGTTGTTCATATCCAGGACCAAGTGTATAATGGGGAGAAAACTGGACCTTTCTGGCTTGACTGATGAAGAAGCAGAGCATGTGCTCCAGGTGGTTCAGCGAGATTTCAGCCTTCGTAAGAAAGAAGAAGAAAGGCTGAGGTAAGGATAAAAACAGGATTTAAAATATTGGTCTATTTTGATGATTACAAGCTGGCTTTGGAAGAAACCAGAGAACACAGCTTTTTTGCGGTGTTCTATGCATTAATAATCGTTCCTATCACAGAGGCAAGAAATGTTCAAACTCCTCCACATGAATTCAATTATTGAGTAGTAATTAATTTTTGCATTTATTCTATCCTAGATTAAACCACAGCAATGGTCTCTAAATCACCTGTGTATATCTCCTGGGTAGAGGCTAAGTAGTGTTTGATGTAGCAAAAGCAGAAGTTGGTTAAGAGAATTTTTTGCCCACTGTAGTCAGTTCAGTTTTTTTATTTAGAAATTTTGTCTATGTGCAAACATCTGAAAGTGAAGAAGTTCAACCCATCTCTTTCCCCTGAAGCAGTCAATGGGATGTGTTATCCATTGTATTGAGATAACTTAACTTTGCTTTCAGTTGTCTGTGTACAAAATGATCGCAAGCAGAAATAATGCAGAAGAAAACAGATGGAACTTGTTGGCAAGGTAGCTGAGGAAATTCAGTATGTGACAAGGGGACTACAGATAGAGACCTGAATTGGTAGATGCAATATTTTTCTTTCTGGTTTCAACAATATTTCTTTGAATTATTGTGCGTGATTTTTTATTACCTTCTTTGAAAACATCATTATTTATTATCCAGAATGCTCTGAAGTCTCTATCTATGGTTTGCAAATGCACATTCTCTTACTGTGCTACTCGTATCTCAGGCATCATCTGTTTCTTTTTCATTTAGTGTCAAGCTGAAGTCAACAGAGCAGGAAGATGACTGGACTCAACAGAAAAATAGGCATATATACCATGTGAAATTGAAACTGAGAGGAATCCTGTCTCATCTGGAACATTAGGAGCAAGAAATATGTCTTGCAGCATAGGCCTAATTAAATTTTAGCATGCTGTGCAAGTTCTTGCTTGGGTTGGTAGTGTAAGCTTGCTGCAGGGAGACAAAACTGCATGAGGATGGCACACAAAATATTTTTTTTGGCTGTTTGTTGTACCATGGGTTGCTCTGATGACTCTGATAATTTTTCACAACACAGCCAAGAGATTCTAGAGGCAGCTGAAGGAATGTCTCTAAGGGTGAGTGTGTGAGCTCTCTCTGGCTTTTTATGCTGGGACTGGTTGTATCTTACTGGAGCAGGCATACCACAGCTAGGAAGTGCTGGGGCATCTTGCCTGTTCTATAGAATAGATCCACAGTGGGAGGAGGAGGGGGAAGGATGAAGGGCATGCACACAGAAAATTGACCGGAAAGCCCGGATAGATAAAATTTTTGCTAATGTTTGTGTTTTGCCATTTTGCTACACCTAATTTTCATGACACTTAATTTTACAAGTAGAAAGCTAAAACACTGGGAAGGTAGGTATATTTCAAGTATATATGACTTTTTTCTTCTTGCAAAGTTACGCCTTTTGCAAGTATTAAAGTGTGTCGAAGTGCTGCAAATAATGAGCTGTAGTGACATAGCAGAAGTTCTGAAATGCAGCTGATATTTAAAATACAAATTTAAGTAGTTTTAATGACACTAAAATTGCAAGTGAAATTCAAAGCTTACTTCTGGCCTAAAAGCTGTGACTTCTTTTTTTTTTTTTTAAATCAGCCTACTCTGGTTGGTTTTGGCTTGCAGCACATCTTTTTGTCTTACTATGTGATTGAATTAAGATACATCACATAAGAAAATTATATGATCTTGGTATAGATTAGACTTTTCAACCGTTAAGAAAAGAGATTAGATCTACTTTGATGTTCTTGGCTCTATTGTGTTTGTATTTAGAATGTTATCAACTGGCAAAGTTTACCATGTAGTTTCACTTTAGAAGTGAAACTGTAAGATAAAAAAGATGGCATATATATATATGTTAGACTTTCAGACTTCTTTTAACAAATTCAAAACCAAGCTATATCTGAAGGTATGGTTTTGCATTTCTTTTTTTTTTCATTCCTGTAATTAATTTGAAGTAGCAGCATTAGACTTTAAATGGAACTGTTGAAGCTTTTGTGTGTGATATTTTCTTAAAATAGTTTTTCTGTATAATTCTTCATATTATAGATAGTTTTATTTTTTGGTGCTTTTCCCCACCAAGATTTAAGTAGCTCTTTCACATATCTCTCTCTGTATTAATCTCATTGGTAACAATTATTTCTAAAGATCAAGAAATACTTAAGGGACTACATGATAGATTTCCACTGTATCAGGAGAGTTATGAAAGCTAAAAAAACTGTGAGTGGTTGATAACTTCAATTTTGTTTTTGTAGTGTCAGCTGAACAGTTAACTAGCATACTACAAGAAGTGAAGCTTATCTTTACTTCTAATAAATGGTTTTAAGGTGGTAAAATGACAAATGTTTTAGATCTAACATTCAAATTTTTTTTATAATATTGCTGTTTTTACAGGTTAGTTTATTTTTCATATTCTGTAAGCAAAAAGACATAATGTATGGAGAAAAGCCATACTGGTGATCTGCATTTTCTGCTGCAAAGCTGTTTTGAATTTCTCTGTGGTGAGGATTTTTTGCAGTGGTTCTCTAATTTAAGTCTTTCTCAGAACTTTATCTCCTACTGTTATCAGACAGTTTGGTCTTGTACATTTTGTGAAAAAAAATCAGTTGGCTACAACCAGTAAGATAACAGTAAGATAAAAGTGTACATGTTTAGTGAGTAGAGTGGTTGGTTTGTTATGCTTACTGCTTCATATCGTTGTAGTTTCTTTTTTTGCTATGGCTTTCAACCTGATATGAGATTAATCATATTTACTGTTCTTTGTCACTTGTTCACCCATTGCCTTTCTATTTTGGTTGTGTGTTCGTTGTGGTCTTTGGCAGAAGTGTTATGTTTTCATTTACCCCAATGTTAGTGTAGTCACCCAGAGCCATTGTGGCTAAAATTATAACACAGACTTGCAAATGGATGGGCTGAGTTTACTGAGAATCAGTTGAAGTAGACAAACGAGGCAGATCTGGAGTAACTAGGAAGGTGAATGGTTTGAGCTTCTTGGTGTGTGTGCTCAGACAACCTTGTGTACATCCCTTCTGCCACTGGAGCTCTGCGGGCTGTCTCTGGGCTCCTGGGACACTAAGAATCATAGATAGCTTTTTGAGGAAGTTGACTTGACATGCTAATGATTTGTTTCCTCATGTACAGATTTATTAATCTTGAATTTCAGACTGCATGCAGCTGCAGAATGTCAGCAGTGGAGAAGACTGGACTGCGTTGAGGGTTCAACATCTAATATTTCACTGTGCATAACATCTTTGTCATATCTGTAGTTTGGGAGGGACTGTGTACTCTTTTTTTTAAATGTTTATTTATTAAAAAGAAATGACAGAGGAGAGCTAATAAGAGCTTCCAAGTCCAAATGCTTGTTTGTGAAGTAGGCCTTTATACATAAACAGATGTGTAAAAGTGTTTGCTGTCTTTTATTTGTTGCCTCCTTATTCACTTTTCAAGACTGTCTAAATATGCCACTGTTTATTCTCATCCACTGTGGGCAAAATCAAGTCCCCCTCTGGTTTCATTTTTACGGTTCCTACTGTATTTATAAACACGTGTATCCATTTGTTTTAGGTTAGGAGTGCTGAGAAGTCAAGATGTCTTAAATAAGTGAAATCATAATTTCACAGAAAATAATTGATGGATCATCTTATTGTGGTAGATGTACCTGATCACATGGCTATGTGGACAGGTTAAAAAATGGCTGTTCTGATTCTGAATTTAATTTTCAGAGTGAGTGCAAAGGGAAGAAAATTAGAAGGCCAGAAGGGTTCAGGCATAGAAAGGGCTCAGTGCTGATCAGCTGCAAACGGAGCAGATGCTTTACCTGTCAGCAGCTACTTTACCTTAGGAGGCCATGGCTGGAGTGACTTAAGCTGTCTTTCTGTAATCATTGGCTAAGAAGAGTTTCCATCACCATAGTGAATGCGTGATCAGCCATTTGCATGTTGGTATTTTAGTGGTAAAACTTGCACTGGGCAGGGATGAAAAATGCTTTTTTGCAGGCAGCATGGTTCTCTTTTGTTTAAACCACTGCTGTTAACCACCTGAGAAAACGTATTTACAAAGAAAAACTACTGACCTTCTGGTGCCACATGGTTATGTGATCATAACACTTTAACAACTTGATATACTTATGTGGGGTTTTGCTGGAACAGCACAAGGGAAGTGTTGAGAACTGGCTGTTGCCCACAGGCAGAAACATCACCATGTCGTGCTTGACACTGTGTCTTTCATAGCTGGGTTGCTGAATATCAGCTTTGCTACCTTTATTTATATGGTCACATTTTCAGTTGTAGTAAAGACAAATGCAGTGATTTGTGATCCATTTTGCAGAAGTGCTTTATTTGCAGAAAAAAAATGAGATGTCTGTGCTCACAGGAGGGCCCTCTCTACTCTGGTTGTTCTAATTACCTTTTTAGCCAAAGAATGAGTAAGGGATTAGGGCAGAGTCTTATGTAGAAGATTATGAAATGGTTTAAATTGCTTTTGCCTACTTTCTTCTTTTTGTTCCTTTTGCAGCATATCCTATTATAGCACAAGTAGGCCTGTGAAGAGGCTTCTGAAGAAACAAATTCTCATACCTGACAAAACCCAGAAACCAATTGGACACTTTATTGTCAAACTACAGTAGACTTCAGTGTTTTTACAGTATGTGTCATGGGTCTTGTAGTGGATAAAATATTGAACTCCTTCCAAAGCTTGTTAATCAAAATATTGTCGGTGTGAGTCATATCAAACTGGCAAAATGCCAGGACAGACATTTGGGTAGCTATCTGTTGATTCTCCACATCAGCTCTTGTTCCTCCTTCCTGTGACAGGCTTGTATCAAATACCTTAAACCAAGCAAAAACCAAGCAAAAAACCCCTTCTGTCTGTCTTCCCTCTTCTCTCCTCCAAGCAAAGCCATTTTATAGCTGTTTACCTAGTGAGGAAGGAAGAGGAGATTGGTCTTGTTGTGTCAAGCTTCAGAGTTCCAGCAGATGAACTTGTTGATCAATACCTTAATTGCTTGAAGTGATTTCATAAGGTTAGCCTTCCTGCCCTTCACTCTGATGAACAGTGTGTGGGGAAGCCCATTATGCTGACTTTTAAAATTTTTTTATTTGAGCAGGTAGTCACTGTTCTGCTTCCTGGGTTGTCCTGACAGATGTGTTCTCTCCCTGTGTTAAAAGGTCTTAGAGCAGTTTACTCCTCTGAGAAAGTTGCTCTTTGTGATTCTCATGTTAAAACAGCTGCACATTTCTCCAGTGCAAGGTTCTGCTGAGCTGTCATGAGTTTAGCACTCATGTGTCTAAAATTATTTTCGGGTGTAAGGAATGATTCATCAGAATCATAGCTACATCTAAATACATTATTTTGCTAGTGCTTTGACTTATAAAACAAGATCAAAACATATGTAGGGCACTACAGCTCTTTCCTGGAAGTAAGGTTTTATTAACGAGATTAAGAGCAAGACATCTTTTTTTTTTTAATAGCTTATCACCAATTTTGTTACATAATGTTCCAAGATGCAAACCTGTTTTTCTAGCTCACACAGCCTGTCAGGATTAAGAATTGTCAGTAACTGCATCTGTGTACTAGATGCTTTACACTGTTACTGTGTTTCCCTCTCTCAACAGCTGTATTTAATATTTTAACAGCTATCCCTTAGCAGCGTTCTCAGGTCAGGATAAGTTGCTTATCAAAAAATGGCTACTTGGATGAATTCTGCGTGAAAGTCATAGCTAATGGTTGTTTCTGCTGCAGTCGGTAAGGATGCACTTTAAAATGCATTTAGAAACTGTTACTTGCTGCTGATTTCAGGAAATATTGATCCAAGTGTGCTCCTTGCTATGGAATAGTGCCATGTTTGGGGTTAGACAGGGAAGGAGGTACCTCAGGTCTTACTTTGTGCAGTGCAGCAGCATTTTGAGTCCTTTCTGTGGTTTGCCCAAAACTCCCTGCTTTGATACCTCAGGGTCCTTTGACAGCACAGGGTGCAGAGGTGGTGAGTGTGGAGGTTCTGCTGACTCTGACATTGATCCTGGCCTCACCTGTAATTGGAGAAAGTGATTGCAGCTGACAAGACAGTAGGATCTAGTTTATGCTTTACAAGAGAGAAACCAGGGCACTGTAAGGAATCTGGCCTTTGAAACAAAGAACTTTCATGTGTTCCAAGTTACAGATTTGGGCCCATTTTTTTTTTTCTACCTAATGGAGGAAAAAATGTCAGGGTACTTCCAAGGAGCAGCTTATGCTTAGTTGCCTCTAAAACTAGTTCTGTGCATCTTGCTTGTGCATGCTTGTGACTATCATGGGAACCCACCGTGATGTTTGCTATCTGAATGGCATGTAGATGCTATAGGAGAAGCACAGATGGGACTTCTCAACAAGTTCTTTCTGCCAAGTATTTGAATATAGGCAATTCCAGATGTGAGTTTTGGCTTTTTCAAAATGTATTTACAAATGCAGTTTCAACTGAGAGGAAATGCTGGTGAACCAAGCATCATCTCTCATATTTCTTCATGCTTATGAAAGGGTGCAAAAAAAAAGCCTAATTTTAGGGAATATTAGAGAAACTTTTATAGAAAGAAATGTCTCCAGCTCACATTTTTAATATTGGACAGCCCATAGGAGATGTAGCTGAAGTACATCCCACATTCAAGCTTGCATAAACTGTGGCTAAGTATTTAAAGGAAGCAGCATGATGTTGCAGAGATGTTATAAAACTTATTGCAGGCTTTTTTTTTTTGTGTAATTTGGTCTTCATTGTGGGTTATGACTAATCAAATTATTTGCTACAATTTAGCTAAAAGGAGTGAGCGTTCCTAGTGATAATGAATAGCTATAAAGTAAAATCAATATTTAATCTTGGGTGTCTCATGTATGAAGAGTCTGAGCTATTAAACATGACTTGTAGTAGTAATCTTCTCTCACCTGACTGGCCCTGCAGTGTGGGAAAGGGATGTTCTCTTGCATATGAACTCCTGTCTTTACAGTTTAGTCTACCTTAAGTGTTGGTTTCTCTGTTTGCATGTTATCATAGCAGTACAATTTGTAGTACTTTCAAGTTATGGCAGAACATGCAAATAAACATGAGAAGAATGGCTGCATAATGTATTTTATTCAGGATTTATTCTTCATGTTAGAGTTAAGAGTACAGGGATACTCTGAGTGCATTTCCATATAATGTTCAGTAACTTGTAAGTAGTGCCAAGTGTTATAGTTTTGGAAGAAGAGTTGTATTTAAAATGTGGGTTGGGTTTTGGTTTTGGGGTTTATTTATGACAGAAGGGAATGGTTTTACTGTAAGTTTCTATCACAACATGCCATAGGCCTGCCCTTGTCTGCACTAATCTGGATGGATCTGACTGAGGCTGCAGTCCTTACCATCTTCATTATACTCACCTTTGGTTCTCAAGAAAATAACACTGCTCACCATTATGAAGATAGCTTATTATCAGTCTGAGCTATGACTTTTCATTTAGATGTGAAATCTGACTTTTTTTCAGAAATATGCATTATGGAATTGTAAAAGTATGCTTTTAAGAAACACTAATGTCTGTGAAAGAAACAGACTTTTGCTTCTGCCTACAAAGTAGTAGCCATTCTTAAGTATTATATATAATATTTCAGAGACAGGACATTTAAGGAAATTAATATTGACTTAGATTTGCTGATGTTTGTATTTCAAGTATTGTTGGTGAATCAAGGGATAGTCTTTGCTTTGCTTACTTCAAGTATTTCCATGCTCTGTGTTCTTCACAGACAATGAAATTTTTCTGGTCATTTTTTTGTCGCCAGTTCCTGTGCCCCCAGCTGGGACTAAAACCAGCTGTAAGAAACAGCACAGGAAGGTGACAGAGTGAAAAAGGGCTGCTGTGAGGTTGAGTTGCCCTTGCAACTGAGCAACCGACCATGGAGCTGTATCCCACTGTCCATACTTTTTGTTACAAAAAGGTGCATTTTGAATACTGCCTAACACTTCCTTTCTGAAGCCTATGAAGAACCGAAAGCATCTTGGCATCCACGTGACAAATAAATGTTCTGTGTGTGGAAGGAGCACTTTGGGGAGGTAAGGCTGCTGTATTAGAGCAAGTTGGGTGTTTTGTTCACTGTGCTGAAGCTTAAGGCAGTATGTCACTGCCTCAGCCTGTTGAATCAGCAGAGGTGAACGTTAATAAATTGCTTTGGTGAGTTTGTATTCACCCAACACCTCATCCTGCAGGTTCTCTAGTACTCTTGTCTTGTGCAGCTTCCTACTCAAAGCTGTGCTAGAGGAATAAGCTATGCTAAAGGGGATATGGTTCTTAGAAATCTGTCCTGAGTCAAGGTACCTGTGTCTTAGGAGGTCCATGGAAAGAGAGCTACTTTATAAATCACTTGTGCCAGGTTCTGCACTATTATTCCTCATTCCAAAGTGAACTATTGCAAACTAGAATCTACTTGCTTTCCAGAAATGTCACCATGTGTAGGTTAAGGGGAGGTCAGTTTTTAGCGTTTATAATCATGTTCTGTGTTTATGGAGAGTTCCAAGAACTACCAGTCACCTTCTGTGAGGAATGGAGCTTACTGAGTTATGGTGTATGTTAGAGATCACTGATCTCTGTTTCAAAAATGCCAAAATTTTCATCATGAAGTTTTCTAAATTAAATTGGTGAACATTTTCAGTTAAAGGAAAGAGGGATATGCATGTGTGGGAGAATACCACAGATGTCAAAACACTTTGTCAACACTTGCAAAGTGTAGCTTCAGAAATATCTTTGGAGAAACTTTTTAACTGTAACACATTCTGCCACTTGTTGGCTCCTATTTGAAATAAAATGGATTGTTTTTTTGTTACTTCTTTGAAAATAATAATTAAAAAGAGTAGTAGTAGGAGAAATTAATAAGTCAAGTTTTGCATTTATAATATTTTAGACATATAAAAATTTTCAGATGTATCTCGGCTGATGGTATTACGCAACTTGATACACCACAAAGTTTTGCTGCAATGGGTGTTGCCTAAGTATGTAATCCTACCCTATGATAAATGCAAGATAATTATAATTTACCCTTGAGGGGTACAGTAAGGAGCTTCATGTTTGCCTAAAGGAAGGAACTAACATATGGGCAGTTACCGTAGTCATGCTTTTTACTGTAATTTAACTTGGGGTAAATTGTTAATCTACTCTTGCCTTTTTTTACAGTGGTGTATTTGGCTTTGTGCCTGAGGCAAGAGCAAGTCTTTGAACTGCCCACCAGAGTTGGTTTTGATTGGAATGAATTATAACTGCTCTATATATTTGCTTATGTGTCTTTTCCTTTATTGATGTAATAAATTGATTCTCCTTCTAGTTATGACTTAAGGTTCTCCTGAAAGCAGTTGAACTCAAACATACTTTCTTAAGCTTTTTCCCCTATGGTACTTACTTTACCCATTCTGCTATCCTAACTCCATAAAGGAAAATAATAAATATCTCTATAAAGCTGCTTTACAACAGAATTAGTATCTTAGAGCATCACAGTAAGTCTTTATTAACGCTATTCTGGTTTATGGAAAATTACGTGTGATTCTTGGTACAGTTTGGATTACAATTTGGCTAGTAAATATTGGAAGATATAGACTGCAAATGATGTGGTGTTTCTGCAGCACTTTCAGCTTGAAAGGATATTCTAAATTTATCTTGGTTTTGTGAAGCACATTGGAAATGGAATGAAGCACAGAAGTCAGTGTTTGCATCTCAATCAAAAGAAGTCTAAATCAGGAAGCAATTAAAAGAGATGCCTGATGGAGGTGGCAGGGATTTAATAATTTTTTTTCCTGCTGTACAGAAACACTTTGGTTGAGATTTAACAAAAGAATCTTTAAGGTCTCTCTTGGCTACTGTGTAGCATTTGTCAGTGAGGGTGGCTGATTATGTGCTGATGACATCTCTCTCCTTTATCCCTCTTCAGTTTTCATCAGTGCATGATGGACTTCATGGTTTTTTTCAGCAGAGCACTAGGAGGGAGGGGACCATTGTATTTTGGTAGATCTATCATTAAAGGGGGGGAAACTCATTAGTGCTGACAGTGTGGTTCTGTGGTTTTATTGCTCTTGAACCTGCAGGAAGTGTTATTTGCTTCTGTTTTGATTTTGTGGGATTTTTTTCTCCTTTACTTTCCTATTTAAGAATAAAAAGAAACTTGTGTTCTTCTAGTAGGAATGTTGAACATATGATGAATTTTAAAGGCTTTTTTGGAACTGCATGTAGGCTGTCAGTTATCCTGGAGATAATCCTGTGGTAATCCTTCCACTACGATGGTCTCACAAAAGAATGATCCTGTCTTTTCAATTGATGTTCCTTCAGTTGATAGCAAGATGTCAGCTGTGACTCTGTCTTTTGAAAACTTCTTTTTATTGGATTGTGGACTAATATGAAAATAGTCACATACTTGTATGGCAGGTATGGAACATCTCTTGTTAGACTGTAATCTAAATAATGTCACTAGTAAAGAAACCATGCCATAAAATATTGTTTGAAGTTTCTATATGCCTCATAAATATTGCCTGTTGTTATTTCTCTGTTGTATTGTTACAGGTAGCCAAATTTAGTGCATAAAAGGGGAATGTGAATTTGTGTTTCATGTATAGCTAATTGGTTATCTAGATAAAAAGTAATTTTATTGTAAATTAATTAAAATTACTGTGAATTTGTATTTATTTTGCTTTCATATTTTATGCACCATGGTTCTTGAGAACAAATTTTCAGTGCTAACATGAAACCTAGTTAGCTTGTGTGATCTGTAAACTGACAGATTTGTTCTATGGTAAGTGGTGAATCTATGTAAAATTGAGTTTCTTCAGGTTCAAAACGGACCTCTTAAACAGTTTATATATCAGTCCAGGACTGGTGAATTTTCTGTGTCTCAGCAGGCAGAGTACACAGTAGCCTGAGCATTGTTTTCCCTTCTGCCACCCAGACTTCTCATTTTTTTTCCCCATGAGCTTTAATGTTCTACTATAATACTACTATTATTATTATCATTATTATTATTATTTACTAATAATATTGACTATATAGTAGTTTTTTTACTTGTATAGTATATAAAAGAATATTAATCAGTACAACCACACTAGCAAAGTGTGCTTTCAGATTGCCAGAGCAGGTGAGAAATTAGAGGAAGACAGCCTGTGAAATAAGAGGTTTATAACAAGTCAGACATGTGCATTCATGTTTGCTGTTAACACAGGCTAGAGTTGCAGCTCTCCAAATCTTGCGATTTGAAGAGCTAGCTCAGAATTTAGGAAGCAGCCCAGTTTCAGAAAGGCTGGACAGAGACTGAATTAACATTCATGTGTTTGGAATAGTCTTAAGCACAGATTCTTTTGGATGGCACTTCTGTCAGCAAACTGCAAATGAGGATTTTCCTGATTTAGATTACATCAGCTCTCTGTAAGTACGTGCTTGAAGGTGTTTTTAGTGTTTTATAGTGGGTCTCAGGAGGAATAACCTTTAAATTCTTTACATTTTCCAAATTTTAGTTTAGTTCCAGGCTGGTATTCTTATCTTTTTGTATTCCAAATAAAAATGAGGACAAAACACAAGTATTAGTAACACAAGAGGGGATAATTTTTCTTTCTAATCAAACAAAATATTATCCAAGGTCTTAGTAGAGTCTATGATCACCAAAAAGTGTTTCTCTGGTTGACAGTTCTCTAAAACTTCGTTTCTTTAATCAATCAAGGAAGCAGTTCCAGGCACTCTAATGCAAATCATTTCTGCCCTTGGGTAATGTAAAAAGATGCAACGTTCCATTAATCAACTTAGGACTCAGTTTCATAAAAGGAAGGACAGTAACTCCACCATCACAGACATTTACTTTGTGCACTTTTCAGGAGTACTCTGCTTTAACCTACATTTCTCTGGCTAAGTTGATAGCTTTAGCACTTTTTATGATAACATAGACCGTTTTTCAAATTTTTCCCCAGTCTCATGTTTACAGTAGCTGAGTTAAGTAAGGTAGGTTTTGGATGCATATCAGTAATGACTCCTACTAGGAATAGCTAGTGAGACTGCTGAGATTCAGCAGTTAAGTGGTCTTGTAGCCTATTGAATAGGAAATTCCTGACAACAACAAAGTCCTGTAGAAGACCCTACATTAAAAAGTTCTTTTAAGCAAACAGTCCTGACCATACACCAT
Organism: Promerops cafer; assembly: GCA_013398275.1. Taxonomy (NCBI): domain Eukaryota; kingdom Metazoa; phylum Chordata; class Aves; order Passeriformes; family Nectariniidae; genus Promerops; species Promerops cafer. The sequence continues at coordinate 219,191 of VZSE01001041.1, read as the reverse complement.
ACAGCATCTACTTTGAATGAATTACAGCAGAGGGTAATGTTGCAAGAGGAGAATATGATGTCATCACTTTGAGCAGAAATTATGATCTCAAATATGTATGTTATCTTGGCATTGCAAGCATTGCTGCTTTAGCATCAATTATTGACATTTGCATTAATTACAATTAATGCGATGAGTAAATCAGCAGTACATAATTGTAGTGTATATGAACAGGTAAGAATTTTAAAAACTGCTATGATGCTTTTTCATCAAAAAATCTTCAAATACTGATGTTTGCTGCAGAATGGTAATCTCAGAAATTTGCAGAGCATTTCAGTCATGTATTTGATGTCTCCACATTTAACTTGCTTAATATGGTGGCATTTTCCTTTGATTAGTTTGCGTCAGCATTTTACACTTTGTAATGGTGATTTGGGTTATCAAAGACAAGGGATATTAGGAAGGAGACAGAAGAAGAAAGAATATCTTTGAAGTCACTGTTATCTGGTGAAATCTGATGTTCCCTTTCTCTGCTTATTTTCTCTTGATTTGGCTGCCTCTATTGTGGTTTATGAATTCAGCTCAGTTGGCTTTTCATGGATAAAACTCCTCTTCAGTACTATGGATTTATTTTTTCACTCAAACAAATACTTTAGTTTTAGATAACAGCAATTAGTGTGGAGCATGTAAAGTCAAGATCTAGTCTTTTTCTTTCTGAATAATAAAAACCTTGAGGCACTACAACTCCTAGATACATATGTATTTAAGTCTCCGCATTTTGTAGTTGCCTAATGTAGCAAAACTTGAGAGCAAAACAGCTTACTGTAGAGATGCTAATGGATGCTAGGTTTCATGAACCAGTCAGAAAAAACTGGGTGGCAGAAATAACAAACGCTGTATCTTTTATATGCTGCACATCTTGAAAAAACAAACATTCTCCATAGATATCTGTGGTGAGAAAAAATTATGGTATGTATCAGTGCTGATTAGATCTATCTATTGATACATGTTATATGGGTCTTCTCTCTTTTTGAACTCCACATTTGTTTCCAAGTATTCTGCTACTTTGGAAAGCTTTAAATTGTGCTGTGTGTTCATTTTTAGCTACATGGCTTGTGAGCTTCTATTTACCACCTCATGTTGATCACACATGATACATTTCCTAGAAAACCATTTAGGTTTGCTTTAATAGATAAGCAAATGTTGAGAAGATTGCACATATTGTCATAGTTTTAGTGTTTGAGACAGAAAATACATTTCCATGGCCATAATAAACCACACAGTGGTATTTATTGCAGAACCTTTGAGTTATATAATTACTCTCTCTGATATCAATGCCAGAAAAGGCAATGAAAATACTATATTTAAACAAAGCTCATGCATAGTCCCATTGATGGGTTGTTTAAAAGTGGATGTTGTTTCCTGGCAGGAATCATTTGACACGGTGTCCATTTTCCCTCCATGTTATGTGAAATCTGGTGAAATTGCCCAGGAGACTGACTGGAAGGGGAGCCTTGTACAGAAGGAAGCTGTGCAATGAGCAGCTGTCATTAAAAGCAGAAAAGCCTGTTTCCTGTGTACCAGAAGCTGGATGCCGTTGGCATTGGCATTGCAGTGATCCTGGCTGTTGCTTTAAAGCACTGGGGGTGTAGGAACTTTCTTCTTGTGTTGGGAAAGTCTCAACTGGCACTAGGATTTTGTCACGCTATCCTTAGTATCCTGCCTCTTCCTTGGCTCGTGAAGCATGTGGTAGGGGAAAAATGTTGCACTCATCTCACTGAAGTGAGCATCTATCTGTGTGTGTGTGTACACAGAGGATTTGAGATGTGGTCTGGAAGCTCTTCTGTGTGATGTCAGAATGGACTCCCAAATTTATCCTACCTTGCAGAAGACAGGAAGGCTTCACAGAGTTTGGCTGACTGCGATTTAGCAAGGTGCAGCAAGGTGTGATCATGTTCGACTTAATGAAACTCTTTAATTTACACCTACTTCAAAAAATTTGAACGTAAAAATTCTTTTTTGAAGTTCCATATTCACTGTTTCTTGATATTCTTTTATCAAATGCATTCTCTATCCCCTTGATACTAACTGCAAACTTGACAGCTGCTGCAAAAGTTGAGCCAAGTTCTTTCAATTTGATTCACGGCTGTCCTTTTAAAATCCCTGAAGCATCGGTGAGATGGAAGTATTGCTTGTGCAGCCTTTTCATCACCAGTAGGGTTGCATGACTGTGAGTAATTAGATTTTTTTGTAAAATATTGCACAAGAAGTAATAAAGCCATCTGTGTTTTCAATTTAGCAATGTTATGTCTTCAGGGCTTCTGAGGAATAAGAAGTTATATACTGATTTTCATCAAACAAGTATGAATACTCTCTGGGAGAGAGTCTGCAGTATAAAAAAATAAGGGAGTTGTGTTTCAACTCAATATTTCTGGAACCATCATCTCACAAATCCACCCCCGAGATAGTAACACTTCAAGAGTTAAAATTTTAGAGCCTTTTGTTTAAGACCTGTTATGTACAGGTGTCTTGGGTTAGTTTCCGTGGGTTAGATGCAAATCAAGTACCATTTCTGTGCCTGTTAGCTAAAATGAGCATATCATATGAAAGGCTTTAGCTTTCATTACAGACCTAAATCTTCAATAGCCAGAGAACTGGGATTGTGTCTTTTATCTATCCATTTACAATTGTCACTTCAGTGTTAATTACGAAGAACTAAATTGTCACATGAAAGGCAATTTTAGTTGATTACAAACATGCATATTGTGGATTATATTCATATTTACCCTGCTTCAGCTGGTTTCCACTAACACTGGCAGATAATCTGTCATTAACTTTTGTAGCTAAAAGTGAATTGGTTATTAAAATGGTTAACAGTGAAGTAGGCTTTTAAGGTCTTTGCCTACTAATGTTTGTCTTGTGCAAGAAAAAAAAATCCATGTAACATTGCAAATTGTAGTATAAATACTTGAAATGGATTTTTTTTTTTTTTTTTTAATTTCTGAACTCATCACAAGGATTTGGTAAGACTCTTCCAGGTGATACAACTGCATTTTCCCCTGTTTCATGCTTTGGGCAAATGCAGTGTTTGTGCCTTTAGTCTACTGTACCTTTTTGCTAACAAATTGCAGATTTCTTTGTTATTTAGTTACTGAACACAGCAGTGCAGGGTAGGCATTGTATTGATATCTGGCACTGAGGCAGTTTTTCAACATTCTGTGTAGCTGTTGTTGCTGTTAGATGTATCTATAGGGGTAGTTACCTATCTAGGGGATAATACAGTAAAAACTTCATTGCTCATCTGGAGGGAATCTTACATGGCTGAAGCCTATATCCTCATCAGCAAATGACTGTTTGAAGAAGTTTATCTGCTTATATAAAAGAAATGGTTCCAAACTCAGTAGATAGTAGCTAAAATACCATCACTGCTTTGAAACAGGACAGGCATTCACTTGAATGTTCTTGAAGCCTTGCCACAGGCCAGTTTTCCAACTTGACAGAAGGAGGAGAGGGACTAATCTGGGCAGAGACACTCTTCCACGGACAAATCAAAGCTCTGTTCACTCACTTGCGTCTTCCTGTACTTCTTTCCAGCTGGTCTGGTATCATTTCATTAACTCTGAAATGAAGAGAATGGAAGATCCTAGACGATTTAGGTAAATGATTCCCAGTAATGAAGATGTGGCAGAGCCTGCTTGTCTCTCACCTGTCTCTGCTTACTGGTAGGAGGTTGAGAACACTTGCAGAAGAGGGATCTTTGTTGCATTAACTGCCAGGTTCTCTGCCCTCCTTTGAAAGCTTTTCTTTTCCCCTACAGATCTCCCTACATCCCCTACCAATCCTTGCCTTGACTGGGAGGTGTGCCTCATAATTGTTAAGCCCATCAGCATGTTTTGTTCGTGCCTCTTGCTGAAGGAATGAATACCTGTTTTGGGCAGTAAAGCAGAGGTCAGGGCAGCAGGACTGGGTCCTACTAAGCGCAGCTATGATCTTAAGGCTGAAAGGGGCATATTCCCTGATAAATCCCTGCAGGGCGTATTAGCTCCCAGGCAGTACACACAGGACTAAATTGTTTCTGGAGTCAAACAGATTTGTTGTGTGCTTTACTGTGCTCTAGCATAGATGCAGTCCTAGAAAAAAAATCTGTGCAAGTGCCTACATGAAAGAGCCTTGCAACAGAGAACCAACTGCTTTTGTGTAAATGGTGTTTCACTGTAACTGTGTGTAAGGTACAAGATAAACCTCCTCAGTATTGTCAACCCAGGTATTAAAAATACAACCCACCCTCCAGTAAATAGTTTTTTCAAAGACCTCTGGTTAAAGAAGGCAAGAGTTACTAATTTTTCTTTTTACGTCCAAAGGATAGCATTTCCTACTCTGTGTAGAAAAACAAAACCTAAAACATTTTCTGTTCCTAGGCAAAAAGACGTTTGATTTTTAGGAGTTTTCTGTCATCGTTCAGAAACACTTGGGGTGAATAAAAAATACCATGTCAGTTTCTCATTTTTATGTGCCTAATCTTGTTCAACAAGAACTTGAAATGTGTTGCAGTGTTAAATAATCTATTCCTGATGGAAGAAAAGTGAACTTGACTCTTTTGAATGTAAACGTTAAAACATGGCTATGTTTTAAAAAATATTTAGTATTGTAAGCAGTGTACACAGACTCTTACTACTTGCTTTCGCATAATTAGCTTGATGGCAACTGTAAGTTGCTCATTCAGCTGGAAGAATGGACCTTTACAGTGTATCAGAAAAGTCTTCCGGTTTGGTGAACTCACCAGAACTGAAGTTGTGCAGTGATAATTGGTTCCAATATATTTAGCTGCCAAGTGGGTTAGAGTGGCCTTTTTTTGAAATGTGAGTCACGCATCCCTGGCAGGGATAATTGCAGGATCTTTGAGGGTTATTTAAGTCCTATAAAATCCCCTGTAATCAATTTGGTGGTACTTGAGGGACCACAGATGACAGAGGCATGGGTCAGATGGAGTTCAGAAAGGTTTCTTTGTTTTGGGGAAATAAGCTTAATCTGAGTTGAGTGTGCTCTTTGTTTTTCCCTCATCCCCTGCAACTGATTTGAAACCAGACTGCTGATAGAGCCTTTTATAGTAAAAGTATTCTGGGAAAGTTTTGTGGTTAGTGGAATAAAGTATTTCACAAGACAAATGCAACCTTCACACCTCTGGCATGTTAGTGCAATTGCTCTTATCTCCATGAAACGTTTCTGATTGCTGTTGCAGCAGCACTGCTTTGACTTCATCTATCTCAGCTGATCTCACTGCAAAGTTCTTCTATAAAAATGTCACATTCATGCTGTATATCTAATTCTTACCTGTTTCTGGTTAGTCTGTGTGTACTGCCAGCCTCTCTCCCTTTCAGGCTTGCAGCTTTTCTTTCATGAGCATTTGGGCATGAGTCGAGAAACAGAAGAGCATTGAACTTGTCCAAGGAGCGCCTCTCTTGCTGCAGCCAAAGGGCAGCTCTAGTACAGTGTAAATAGTGTCGCATTTAATCTGAAATTAACTCTGCTATTAGCTGCTATGTTTATTACACCAGTTCAGAATTGGTGTCCACTTGGCTCTGCCTCAGGGGAATGCGGGGCAAAGGAGCTAGTTTGCTTTTGTGGATCTTTGACCCTGCTCCGAAACTGGCAGCCCTGTCTGGTTCTGAACCATGCTGCTTCTTGGAGGTCTCCAGCCTGGCTACTGACCCTTCATACAGGAATTTGAAACTGGACAGGATTGACGTAGATAGAGGAGAAGGTGGTAGCCAGTTTAAGCACCCTGGGAAATAAACCTGATCCTCATCTAGTAGACTTGGGAGCTTAGCTGAGCACATATTCCACCTGAGGAAACCAACAGCGTTCTGTGGGCACAAAGACTGTAGCTGGGCAGAGACCTTTACTTAGCAAGGGATTATCTGGGTTCAGTGACCTGGGCTCCTGCCTCAGTCTTCCTGAGAGTGTGTTGGAGTTTTCTTTATCTTCTTGAGTTTGAGTTAGGACTTTGGCATTTCTTGAAATAAGCTTATGTATCTGATTTAACAAGGTTTTGTTCTTGCTCTTTGTAGTATTAATAACCAAAGGTTTAATCTTGAAGACACAAGCTCTATGGAACCATGCACCCATGGAGATTTGTCAGCTTTAATCCTGTATGTGACCTTCTCAGTAGAGCATAAGAGGACTATTGTTGCTGTCTTGGCTTGTACTCTTAACACATTGTAGCAATGGGTCCAGTGATTTAAAGTTAACTTTTTTCCTCTCTGTATTAAAGAATTCTGTCAATAAGCTGTCAACTCTATTTTTATTTTAATGAAGTAATATATAAATAATTATTTTTTTGTTTGCATCACTACCCTCCGAATTAAGGTTATTCAGTTAATAAAATAAAGAAATGTTGGAACAGGGGATGCTTGGCAGAAAGAGAGTTTGTCAAGGCAGAAAAGTTTCTTTGAGGGAATGGGCAAAGCAGGACAAATAAATTTTCCTGTGTCAGGCTGCAGTAGAGGAAGGAAAGCAAGTCAGGTTAGTGTTGCGTGCAGATTTATCCCTCTGTGTGTAACTTTGACAAGTAAACATCAGTGCTAACAGCTAGAGGAGTTGGGACAAAAAAGTTGGGGTAATAGTCATATAAAGGTGTGAAGGGTTTTTTTTGTGAGGTTTTGGGAGCGGGTGAGGAAGTCCTAAGACCAGCTTCGACCTGAATATAATTTTATGATGTCTGCTTTGCTACCCACTTTGCTACCCATTCTGTTTTGCTATCATGATGACTTCTTACTCATCTCATTCAAGAATTTATGTATTTAATACTACTTTTTCCACTTTTAGCCTTTCCTTCATCAACATACTGTCTTGTTTTCTAACTTTTAAAAATGCTAAAAGTTGCTTAGAATCACATCCTTTACACTTTGTCATAGAAAACATCTGAAATTCTAAGAGGCTGTATCTTTTGGGGAGCATTTTATGCATAAACATTTCTGATCTGATTGAGACTTTTGTCCGATTTCTCACAGGTGGAGTTGGTTATTGCCTTGAATCTGTCCTTTTTTATCTCTTAATTGTGATGTTAATTTCAAAAATGAAGTAGTATGTGCCTTTAAAGAAAATATATTCAAGCTTCATGTTATATGTGCTTCTGTTTAATATGTTATTATGTTTTTTCATCATGTTACTAAGAATTTAAGTGAGTTGCTGGCACATACTGACAGCTTCATTCCCGACTGGTTTTCAGCATTTTTTGCTCCAAAGTACTGATAAAATATTAGCATTTTCAGAGGTGCCTTATCTTTGATGTTTGACAACCCCCACCCTCAGCTAATAGCGTTGAAGTGCAGTGTTCTCTGGGCCAGGCATGTTGTGCTTAACTAATGCCTGCGAACCTCAAGCATCCACATCCTGCTTTGAGAAAAGATATATTCCAAGTGACAGGTTGTCTATAAGTATGTGTGTTGTTCCTTTAAAGTCTGCTTGGGACAGGTTCTCTGCAAAGCTGCTGACCTTGTCATGAATACATCTATAAAACTTGATTTTAGAATACAGTGTTGGAATAGCAGCTGTTGTTAAAAAATAGATGGAGGGCTTGAAGTTTTGATTTTCTTCATAGTCTTTCCACTAAATTTCAAACCTTTAATTTTTAATGTTTGGGAAATGCTTTAAAGTGTGGCAAAATCTGTCAAAATAATTTGTTATCTTTATAGTAAACTGAAGTGTGTGCTGCAGTAATTCACAGCAGGCATAGTTGCAGCAGTTGATTTGATGGACATTTAACCTTCTACCCATCCAGTAGAAGTATTACCTGACCTTTTTTTACATTTCAGCCTTATTACACGAAGGCCACAGGAATAATGAATGTGGTTTTTATTTGTGTTTCCTCAACAATTTGTTGTCAGCTTGTGAAGCCCCTTATGAAGATGCAACAACAGCCCGATCTGTGCTATGTCCCCAGTGCAGTTGCTTTGGGTGAAGCTGCCACCCACCTGTGCACTGAGTGGGCTTAGTTTCCTATTGTTTGTCTCAAATTACAGCATCTCTGATTTCTTGAGGCAGTGGTAGGAATTTGCCTAGGTGAAGGTCATTTGAGTAGAGTGTCCTGCAGAATCCCTCTTCCCTTGTGTGCTGGACTAGCTGTGGCAATAATGCCTGCACTACTCCCAGCACATGAAGGGTACCTTTGGCAGCAGAAGCACACCGTGGTGGCTGGTGCTCCTTCTCAGCAAGGGTGGCTGTAGAAGAATGTTACTGGTTTTTAAGCCTTTTTTTTAATACATGGTGATTAATGGCCATGTTTCTGACTGAAAGTATCGAGAAGCAGATCTGTTGAGTAAAACTGTGTCCTTTTTTCCCCCCTCCTAGAGGTAATTTTGTAGTGACTAACTATTCTTTGTTCTGTTTGAGGGTAGCGTGTATTATTCATAAAGGCTAGATTGGTTTTAATAAAGATAATTCTCTTCAGATAACATAGAAAATAATACTCATTTATTTGGTTCAGGTTCTTTGTGTTCCTGGGGCACTGGTCATGAACAATAGCTCTGATATTATAGATTTTTTCTTTGTGTTAAATTAAATGGTCTGGATTTCTTTTTAGTTTTACGTTTTTAACTAGACCTCTTCCATAATTAAAAATGTCTTTTGTCCTTCCTCCTTCTGTATGTTGGCAATAAATACAGGCAGCATGAAGTAGCTAGTCAGCTTGAGATGTCCAAATTTCTTTGTCAGCTCCTTTTGGGGCACATGTAGTTTAGGCTCAAACTACCTTTTAAACTAATGAGTGTTGAGAAAACTTCTCGTGTAAGCAAAGCTGATATCTTGGTGGTTGTATGTATATATATACATTTATGCACACACACATATATGTATACACACACATATATATACACACATATGTATGTGCATGTGTGTATATATATATATATATTGCTCTGGCCTATAGTAGTTTTATCAGCCTTCTGATACCAGTGCCTTCTGACTACAGCATAGGAAATAAGGGGTGCTTCATACTGGAAGTACCTTATTGAAGAGTCAAAAATACCCTGAAGGTCATCAAGACTCCATATCAGTGGGAGGTTTCAGGAGTATCTTGAAGCTCTAGCATGAGATTGTGTAATTAAAGCTGATTCCTAATGTAGAATTAATTAATGGCTCATTCTGCATGAATTCATGTATTTCCTGACACTTGTTTAACCGTGCAAGCATGACATCCTGTGGTGCTACTTTTTTCAGTAGAGTTCTCATTTGTCTTTAATCGGAAGTAAAAATAAATTTCATTGTCTGGAAGAATTTTCTCATCATTGTTTTTTCCATGCTTTCGGCTCGAGACTGTTTCAGAGAAGTACTGAGTGTCCCTAGCTCTGATCCTCTGCCTGAGAGCTGAAAGCACACAGTGCCTGCACAGCAGATGAGGTGTATGACGCCACCTCAGTGAGGAGATGGCTCCTGTAATGTTACCTTGTTCAGGAAGGGCGCAAAATTGTAAGAGTTGCATCTAGTCTGTGGTTTTAGAAATGTTTTGGTTTTTTTCTTCCCCAGAATCTTGGGCATTATAATCAGAGGGCACTTGTAGAATCCTCTACTTAGATAATAGAGCTGATGAGTTTGAGCCTAAGCAAGATATTTTGGGTAGTCAAACCAAATTAATGATTCATTTCATGTGAGGCCTAGATCTGCTGTGGAGCTGTTCCAAAAGTTTTGATTGAATGCCTTGGGGCATCAGGGAACATGTTTCCATATATTTGTTTCCAGATTTTTATTCCATCAATGATTAATAATTGATGACTTTAAATTTACAATGGGGAAAAGCCAGTGATATTTAAACTGGCATGCTGTAGATGGGTATTTGCATTCAAATGCACTTTAACATGAAAATTGATTGATTGGAGATATTGTATTAGGTGATGCATTAGAGTAGCCTGTTAAAGCTTTGTCTTTGTACTGTGCTTGTCCAGCTCAGGATGAAATTACGTTTGAGAATTACTTTTAGCAGTGATAAGGCAAAAAAAACTGTGCTTGTCCAGCTCAGGGTCTCATTTTGAAAACAACATGGTCTTTGCCTGGCCTTCAGTCTTTGATGGATGTCTCTTCTGCTCCTCTATTTCTGCCATGGGTAGCATTTGTCCTGTGAGAATTTAATGGTTGATTGATATTGCTTTATTAATTAACCTTGCCAGAGGTTAACCTTGCTTTATTAATTAACCTTGCTTATTCAACACTGTGATTTATATTTAATATCCAAACATAGTAAGAGAGTGGAATTTTTTTGCCTTATCACTGCTAAAAGTAATTCTCAAACGTAATTTCATCCATCTTAATTAAAGTATTGATCCAATAGTAATGCTTAGAATTTTGCCCATCTGTACATATTGAGCCATATTCTAAAGAGTGCTTCATTGATGAGACCTACAGCTCAGCATTTAGTAAGATTGCTGAGGTTTGAACACCATGTGAAATTTAGAGTGCAGTTTATTCTGAAAATAATGAACTGCCATGCTTCTTTCTCTCTTAGTTGATGTTCACAAAATCAAAGCATGGTTGGAAGGGACCTCTGGAGGTCTTCTTGTCCAACACCCCTGCTGAAGCAGGACCACCAAGAGCCAGTTTCCCAGAGCCGTGTTCAGGTGGCTTTTAAATTTCTTAAAGGAAAACTCTGCAACTTCCCTGGACAGCCTGTGCCAGTGCTCTCTTTATCATGGAGGTGACTGCTCTTTCCTGATGTTCAGGGGTAATTTCCTTTGTTTCAGTTTGTACCCATCATCTTTGATCTTGTCACTGAGAACCACTGAAAAAAGCCTGGCTCTGTCTTCTGTGTGCCCTCCTTTCAAGTATTTATGAAAAACTGATGAGATGCCCCACTGAGCTTCCTCTTCTCCAGGCTGAACAGAACCAGTTCTGCTTATAAGAGAGGTGCTGTAGTCCCTAAATAGTCTTAGTGCACCTTTGCTGTACTCCTCAGGATGTCCATCTCTCACTTGTACTGGAGGCCCAGAACTGTTTCCTATGAATGTCATAAACACCTCATTTGTTTCAAGGTTTGATGTCCACATTTTTAGAACAGTAGCTAATAGGTGACATGATTTACATGATAGCAATGACTCAGTCTCCTGTAGGACTTCCTTTTTTTCATCAAGAGAGGGGAATAACAGCCAGTCCCATTAGGTGTTAGAGAGATGTCTCATATTTTGCATCTCTGGAAAGCCAGTCCCACTGACAAGATTCAGCTCTTGTGTGGGACTGCAGGCAGGCTGACTTTTCAGGAGCCATGGTATTGGGAGGTGGTCCTTAAGGAGTGATGTTACTTACTATCTAAGTTATCACATTATGTATGAAAATGGCTGAGGAAGGAGGAGAGCTGCCAGACCTCAGTTTGCCCCTTTTCCTTTTTACTGAGGACTTTATTTTGAAGAAAAATGTGTTATAAAGACAAAAGTCAGTCCATTTCATAAAGTGCCTCAAGTGGAAAACTTGCTAATAGCTTTGAGAAGACAAGTCAGAGTAAAGCTCCTTTCAACCTACTTGGTGCTTCTAAACTAGAACCTTCCTGTCTGCACAGTTGCTTGAGGCTAATTCTGTTGTGGAGAGCCATGAGCGTATTTTTTATCCAGGTGGATGCTTGATGCTTTTGGCTTTTGTTTCTAAGGATAGGTGTGCAAGAGGTCTTGTACTGGTTTGTTTTGCTCTGGTATGCTATATGCTGTTACATGAGGATTAAATCAAGGTGCAACTTGTAGGCAGAGCACAGCCTCCTGTGAACTGTTTGCAGAAGCAGGACACATTAAGTTTGGCTTTCTGTGCTACTCTGAGCATTTCAGTAGTGATACATCCTTATTACCTTCTATTTGTGTTTTGTTCTCTACTTTTTTGAATTTTTTTTTTTTTTAAAGGATCAATAATAAAAAGATTGCTATAAAAGATTCCTGCTGCTGCGTTCTGGAAAGTGTGGGGAAAGATACACTCATGTCCTTTCCATAAAAGCTGGACCAGTGGTTCTTATTAAATCTGTCTGCTCCTGATCACTTCCAGTGTGACATCCTAATCCTCTGCATATGACACACAATCCTTTTCACAGCAACCAACTGTGAAAAATATTTATGATTCACAACATTAATATAAGTTGGATTTAGGCCTAATTAATTGTTGTTAATTATTTGATGTTTATAGGGAACAGAATTTTAAAAGGTATTGTGAAGGTACCTTAGGCATATATTACTTTAACATTGGCAAGTCACTTTTTATTGGCTTTTTTTCATTTATTGAATGCCATCTTTTTAGCTCAAGAAGCTTTCTTCGACTGCATATAATCAATATTCCCAAAGTACAAATGATCACTTATGTGAGGTTGACTTGCAACAAGTCATCATGGAATGCTAATTCATGGTGCCTGAAAGACCTACTGCAAAAGCATTTCTTTCTTACTGAAAGAAAATAAAAACACATTTCTCAGGTTTGGATTGGGTTGATTTGTTTTTTTGTTGGTTTGGTTATTTCTTACTAACCTATGCTATGTTTCTGCTATGTTTCTGTGCTACGTTACCAGCTATGTTTCTGTATTGCAATTACTGGTTATTTGAACCTCTGTCATTTATCTTTTCTTGGCAGAAAGGAATTTATGTTCCACTGTGTGTCAAAAGAACTGTCCTTTAGGAGCTCGGTGTTCTATGATCTAAAAGAACTATTTATGCCAGACAAGCATCTGATCAGAGTTTATGTGGCAAGGCTGAGCCTTAGAGATCACTGGAGAAGTAGCATTAAGAAGGGTGAACAGGCCCAGAAGCTTTCAAATTTCATATTTTCATCGAAAATGAAAAATTAAGTAATAGCAGTATGTATGTGGTTACAAACCTTTAGTAAATAAATAAACTACTAGAGTGAAAAAGATGATCTAACATGTTTTACCTATTTAGCCAAACACCAAGCCTATGTATGTTTGGTGTGTGGGGGGGAGGGTTTTCCAAGCCCCTGCCTTGGGTAGGGATATCTTATGGGGTTGCTCAAAGCCCCATCCAACCTGGCCTTGAGCATCTCCAGGGATGGGATATCCACAGCTTCTCTGGGCAACCTGTTCCAGTGCCTGACCACCCTCACAGTAAAGAACTTCCTAATATCTCTGTCAGTTTAAAGCCATTGTCCTGTCACTCCATGCCTGTATAAAAAGTCCCCCTCCATCTCTCTTTTAGCCGCTTTAGGTACTGGAAAATGCTCTAAGATCTCCCTGGAGCCTTCTCTCCTCCAGACTGAATAGCCCCAACTCTGTCAGCTTGTCTTTGTAGCAGAGGTGCTCCATCCCTCTAATCATTTCTGTGGCTCTCCTCTGGACTCGCTCCAACAGGTCCATGTCCTTCCTGTGCTGGGACCCCAGAGCTGAATGCAGCTCTCCAGATGGGATCTCACCAGAGCAGAGCAGACAGAATTCCTTCCCTTGCCCTGCTGCCCACGCTGTGTTTGATGCAGCCCAGGATTTGTTTGGCTTTCTGGACTGAGTGCACATTGCCAGGTCATGTCCAGCTCTCATCTAGCAGCACTCCCAAGTCCTTCTCGGCAGGGCTGCTCTTAATTCATGCTTTGCCCAGCCTATATTTGTGCTTGGGATTGTCCCAACCATATGCAGGACCTTACACTTGACCTTGAAGAAGTTTATTCTATTATTTAGACTTAGCAGACTTAGCTGTAGAGCTGCACAACATAAAATTCTTTGGTGGAGAGGGGAAGAAAGGATGAAAGGCTTGAAATTTGCAGTAATCTTTATTAGTTGAGGATAGAAATGCTTTGCATTGCAAAGTCAAGTCCATATGTAATCGTGGAACTGTTGTGTTGTAAGCACACAATTGTGTTTAACTTGCATTCAGCGGTAAGATTAAGCAAGTTTTGTTTTCATGGTTATGTCACTAGTTGAACAGTGTCCCTGAGTTTTTAAAGCTTTTTATTTTTTTGGACTAGATCTGATGTGTCTTTTGCCTGAGACTGAGGAATAGTGGCTGTGAATATAGAAGCCTTTTATTCTTTGCAGAGCAATTTCTACAGCGGAGGTAGTGGCACCTCTGTACCCTTGTTTTACTTTTGTCTAGTGTTTTGAGCTACAGAAAGGATTTTAATTAAAAAAAATAAAAGAAACAGGTAAAAGGGAGGGTGCTTGGAGCCAGGATGAATTATATTGAAAGGTAGAGGCTCAAGTAAATGTGTCCCAATTAAGGGTAAAGTCTAAAAAGAAAAAAAAAAAGCATCAGAAAGCTGAATGAAAGATCTGTTGAAAATAAAAATGCTTCCTTTAAAAAGTGAAGGCAATATCCACTGAAGAAAATGGAAAATACATAAACTCTGACATTTTAAAGACAAAATAACAACAAAAAAACCCCTAAATTTGTAAGTGTGTTACAGCTATTAATACATAATAAGCCAGAAACAAGTTTGCCAGGAGTCAGCAAAGGTAATAATTATTGAGATGAAAAGGAGACAGTACAGATGGATAATATGATTGTAGCACAGTTAATTTAAATATTTTTTCATTGGCGCTCATGTCTGAAAAACTCAAGAGTGTTTGCCCCATTGAAATATTAGACAGGAAGTTGCAATATGTTGATGCTTTTTCATTATGGAGAAAGATTCTTGTCAATCAAAAGCAACCATGAAAATTTCCAGGGAACTTTGTGGTTTCAGTACTTAAATGCAGATGAGATTAAACTTTGGTATGTACCAAGCACTTCACATGGTGAAGAAGAAAAAAAAACTTAAAAATTGTAACCTTTAAATTAATAAATCAGTTGTTGCCATTAAAGAAGGACTTATGTCTTAGGAATTGGTTCAGTACTCAGTGTTTCTGGACAATCTAGAAGGAATCTAAAAGGATGTTGACAGTAGACTAGTAAAGGAATAGTTAACAAATCAGAAAACTTGACTAGTTCAAATGCATTAATTTGTACGACATCCACTTTTAAATATTATGCATTTCCGTAATGTTATAGTTATGGTTATCTTTAAAATATGATAGCGGTAGTAAATGAATAGAAAAGGTTGTCATGCTTGATCAAAAGTATGGAATATTTTCTGTCTGAGGACTAAAACTTCTCAGAAAAAAACCCAGCTGTATGGCGACAGTGTAAACAGGTTTTCAAAACCCTGAGTGTAGTGAAGAGAGTGAATATAGACTTTGTTTTCATAATTTTGCATTGGTGGTGTGAATTATAGTACATGGTTGAATAAGGAGGAAACAGATTATTTAAAAAGAGCAAATGAATGCCAATGACTCTTCCTTCAAAGACTTTAGCCTGTTCGTACTGGTAGTGCAGCCAAGATTGTCTACAGAAAAAAAAAGAAGATAAGATCTGTAGGAAGAGTTTATATCCTTCATTACACCAAAAGTCACAGTCACTAAAATCAGACTAGTCTGAAAAAAGCCTTGTGTGTCCAAAATACGTGTCCTTCTTCACCTCCCCTGCTGCATTACCTTCTCAGATAACAAACTTGTGGAAATTCCCATGGATTAAATAGACATGTACATTATGTTTAAACTTCATAGTTTAAACAAAGGAAAAGCATTTCTTTAGAGTATAGATTTTCTTGGATCTGTACCTTGTTCTTCTAATGACTCCTTGTCTCTCCATGACAGTGTGAGCACTGCAGACTGATGTGTTTGTGTCAAAAGCTCAATTGTTTCACTCATTTTTAATCTTTCTGGCAGCTCTTGTGCCAGTAATGCGTTTTACTGTAATCTTATTTTTAGGCTTTGCCTTTTAAGTTTGACAAAGATTTAAACTGATTATCCTGATTTCCAAATATGTGGCCTAGTTATTGATAAAGGCTGCGTGTTCTTAACGTGCCCAATTTTGAAAAGCTGTACAACTTTGTACAGCGTGTCCTGAATTATTAGATCCATATTCACAGCTAGCTGTAGTCTGGCAAAAGCTCAGATGTCTTTTGTGTTGTTTGCATATTTTTCTTGAGAAAAGCCAGTCTATTTTGAAAGACAGTCTAGTTGACATGCCTGTTAGATGAAGTCCCTTTAGAAAGGGAATTAAAGCAGACCTACTAGTAAGACCTACTAGTAGTAATCCTCCCTACTAAGGGATCTAGTATTTATACCAGATGTAAAAACTGTTACTGTGTCAAATGGCTGAAGAATTTGCACTCTCTTTACTGTATGTGAACATGTTGCAGTTAGTCCTTTTTTTCTTGTCCCTAAGACTGAACTAACTTTGATTTTCATTCTGCAGTTCCCTAAACCTTCAATATATGGCCTGTAATCTTTCAGATTTCCAAGTCAGGAAATGATAGCATTCTCCACTGATTAATCTTTTAAAAATATAAATGTAGCTGGAGTATTTTAGGAATAATTAAAGTAGTCTTGTTTAATTAATCACTGATTTGAACAGATAGCCCTCCGGCTTGTCAAATTACTTTCACTAAACATGAGTACTGTTAAAAAAAAAAAAAGATTGCAAATTTATTTTTCTTCTAAAAGTTAAAATCTGACATATTTATTTCCTGTGGGGAAAAATGGACCATTTCAGTACTCTCATTCATCAAGATATAAGGATGAAAAGTACATCTTCCTCATCCTAGTGTTTTGATGGCCTGTCAGATTTCAATTCACTTAATTATTTTCTACTTTTTCTGCTTATATACATATGTTTGTTCTAGTTGCCTCTGCTATTTTGTTGGTCTTTTAGACTCCCAATGTTTTGATTCCTTCCCCCCTTAATGTTTTCAGCTTTTTGACCTGTAATTATATGTGGTTTTCCTGGTTTTGAATTGTACTGTTCTTCTGCTTTACAAGAACAGCTTCTGGCTTCTGAAATGTCATGCTTAAGCCTTTCCTTCCTCCAATTGTTGCTTACCTCACTGAGAAATAAAGAAAATCTCAACTAGGAAATAGCTTGACCCTTTCACTCACTTGCAGATCATCTTAGTTACCCATACTTGTCATGTTGGAAAATTGCACAGCATTAATTCTTAATTCACAAAATACTTATAAAGTTATATGGAGTTGCCAATAGTATTGTTCTGTTTGGAAAAATACATAGAACATTAAGTCAAAGAAGCTAGCTTTTAGTTTGAGAGAAGAATTTTAAGGTTTTAACTCATTCTGTCCTTGCCCCTTAATGCTTCCTCAAGTGGGACAAGCACCTCTGTGAGATGGGCACTGTCGTGCTGGATGTGGACAGCTGCCCAGCAGACACAGTGTCCTCTTTTTCCTAGTGCTCCATCTACAAGCTCACCTCACTATTTAGTTACAAACATGCCTTAATCTAATAGAAGCCTTTATATCCTGTTAAGTGTCAGAAGAAAGTTATACTTTCACGAGCCCAACCTCCAGATGAGCTCCTCTTTCATGATCTCAGGGGGCAGATGGCCTGAGATGCTTTGTAAACATGATCATATAGACAGAAGAATGCTTTGACTAAGGCCAATATGGATTCTAGCAGTCAGCATAAAGTAGTGGCTCAACTACAAAAGACAGGCTTATTTCAACTCAAACTTTCAATTGAGACATAGAATTTTTAGTGTCTTGTTTAGTTTCATTAGTTATTTACTTTTATTTCACTGTATCTGCTTCTTACTTCAAGAGCTGAGAGTACAGTGAGACTGTTTAAAAATTCGCTGTGGTTGCTACAGCTTTGAATACATTTTTAGAGTAGGGGCAAGATTAAAGTTGTTTGCAAAAGTGGGGTTTTCTCCCCAGCTCCCACTGTTGGTATGTTTATGTCTTTCAGTAGTTGGTGCATTCAGGGTGTCTGGGTTATGTGTGTGTGTACCTGTGTTACATCTCAGACACCAGGGACTGGATTGGATTCACATTTTACTGTGACAAACCCATGGGGAAGGCAGTGAGTTTGTAATGTGTGAAGTGTGAGAGTAAGAAATGCTCTGTGCCTTTTAAATAGTGCAGAAGTTGTTCTTATGAGGGTGTGGAAAGGGAGAGGTTGCAGCTAGCAATGGTACAGGGAGAAACTGGATACCTGTGTGGAGAGGGCATTCCTGTGAGCAAAGCATAAGCCTACTGATCTGTTGGCAGCTAGAGACAGCCTTGGAGCAGTCTTGTCCAGCAGAAAACCTGGTTCTGTATTGCTTCTCCTTGGCTGTTCTCCTTTGTGGCAGCAGTAACTGTTAACTACGAGCTCCAGAGGCAGCATTTGATTCAAAAAACTTTCTGGACATAGGGAACCGTATGTGTTGCAGTTGTCACAAACTGTAATGACAGACATCCCTATTCTGACAGTATAGCTGACAGGAAATACCCCTTCCCAAAACGGCTGGAGTAGAAAAATTGTCAAAACGGAGGGAGTAAGAGGAGAGAGAAGCAGTTGGCATCAGCTGGTTACACACACAATATTACAGTCTCTCCCTGCTTATCCTTTTCTTCCCCATCTTTGGGGGCTCCCCCTTTGCTCTCCTTTTCTATATCCTTCTTGGAAACCACTGGAAGGGTCACACCCCAGTAGACCCAAACTGAAACTAGAAGTCCTGTTAAGTACCAGTCAGCATCAGCATGCTCAATTAAGAGCCCCTTGGATTCTGAATTTATAGGTTCTATTGATTTTTTTTTTCCAAAATAAACTCGCAGATGTTGCCATGTGGTACTTCAAAAAGACAAGAAGCAATCAGTGCACTATATTTAAACATTGCAATTATAAATAGACAAAACTGGTGTCTTTAAATGATTCATTAAATATAAATAATGGAGCAACTATGCCTTTTTTTCTAAAGGAGAAGAAACAAAGTACACTAATGCTTGACTCAAATTTTAGTTTGAAAAGACACTGGTAATACTATGATAACATATTTTAATTATCCTTTATCTCAGGATCAAGATAGTTTAGCTAGACTTGGTTGGTGACTTCTGATCATTTTTAGCTGTAATTCCATAAAGCTTCAAAAATTTTATGTACATCATGAAGCACTGGATGTTAGTATAGGTGTGAGAATAAAGGGCAGCATTCTCTCCTGTATCCCTGTCTCAAGAGTTTAAATTAATTTAAATAGAACAAAAAACAAAAAGGTATTTAACACTATGGTTTAGTGATGCAAGACTTGATTGTTAGATAAATGTTTGAGTACTGAGGCCTCCATCTATTTGAAAACGAAGTAACCAGTCAGTGTTGGGGAAAAAGAAATCTATGTAGCTTTTCCTTTTTTCCTTTTTTCCTTTTTCCTCTTTCCTCTTTCCTCTTTCCTCTTTCCTCTTTCCTCTTTCCTCTTTCCTCTTTCCTCTTTCCTCTTTCCTCTTTCCTCTTTCCTCTTTCCTCTTTCCTCTTTCCTCTTTCCTCTTTCCTCTTTCCTCTTTCCTCTTTCCTCTTTCCTCTTTCCTCTTTCCTCTTTCCTCTTTCCTCTTTCCTCTTTCCTCTTTCCTCTTTCCTCTTTCCTCTTTCCTCTTTCCTCTTTCCTCTTTCCTCTTTCCTCTTTCCTCTTTCCTCTTTCCTCTTTCCTCTTTCCTCTTTCCTCTTTCCTCTTTCCTCTTTCCTCTTTCCTCTTTCCTCTTTCCTCTTTCCTCTTTCCTCTTTCCTCTTTCCTCTTTCCTCTTTCCTCTTTCCTCTTTCCTCTTTCCTCTTTCCTCTTTCCTCTTTCCTCTTTCCTCTTTCCTCTTTCCTCTTTCCTCTTTCCTCTTTCCTCTTTCCTCTTTCCTCTTTCCTCTTTCCTCTTTCCTCTTTCCTCTTTCCTCTTTCCTCTTTCCTCTTTCCTCTTTCCTCTTTCCTCTTTCCTCTTTCCTCTTTCCTCTTTCCTCTTTCCTCTTTCCTCTTTCCTCTTTCCTCTTTCCTCTTTCCTTTTTCCTTTTTCCTTTTTCCTTTTTCCTTTTTCCTTTTTCCTTTTTTTTTCCTTTTCCAAGAAAGAAACCCAACAAAAGATTGCAGTTAAATACAGAACTAATTTTTTGTTGTCATAACGACACCTACTTGCTTCTGTATCATATAATTTAAAATGTGGGGTTAAAATGTCACAGACGTACTGACTAGTACTTCTAGAGGAAAGGAGGGGAAATCAGTGCCCTCACCCAGGTGGAGGGGGGTGGCTGATGCTGTTGGAGTGCAGTCCTTGTTCTCTTAGAGCACCCCTCAGGACACAGGCATGGAAGGGAAGGGCAAAGGCCAGAAAGAGCATTCATTTCTGCAGCCAGTGCTCAGTGCTGAGGGCAGGTGGGAAGCATGTTCCCTCCTTAACCCTGCCTGGCAAAACTTGTTGGGTTTGTGTCATTGCAGGGCTGCTTGAGGCCCTGGCTTCAGTATTGCCTTCAGCTGCTGACTTGCAGCAGTGTGTGCAGGGGACACCATCCAGATTACCAAGATTATAGTTCTTTAAGCAGAGGGCATAGAGAGGGTAGGGGTGAGTGAGGAATGAGAAATCTCTTTCAGGATTTAGCTGGTGCTGGTAGCTGTGAGCCCTCTTCTTTACCCTTCAGGGAGAGAAGAAAAAGATCCTATGACTTTCCTTTGACGTGTCACCCATAAATGCTCTCTGATGAGTTCAAGATTGTCCCCAAGATCACTGAAGTGTAGGTAATGAACTTACCTTTGCTAACCAGCATTCTCCAAACAAATACGCATGGCTTCTCTTGCAACTCTTACAAATTTCTGTGTATTTCCAGTCAAACAACTCATGTAAGTCAGGTGGTTTAGCTCTAATCTGTTTGGTTCCAGGACCCTGCTGGCCCAGTTGAGTTGGCCCAACAATTAATGCACAATCTTCATCTGGTGACAGTATTTGGAGAGTGAGGTGGTGCTCTCATAGCTGATAGCAAATCATCTTTGGCTCTGAGGAGATGGCATAAGTTAGAGGAGCTGAAATGATGGGAATGAAAGATAATTGCAAAGACGAGATAAGCACAAAGTGGGAATGTGTTTTAGGTGTGTGCCCTGCAGGTTGCAAGATGTCTAGGAGTAGTGTGATAACAAAATACAGACGTGAATGCTAGAGGAAACAATAAAAAGTCCTTTTAAATGAGAGTACTTTCTTGTAAATTGTTTTAGTACTGTACCATGAAAAATAATGTTTACAGATAAAAGTAAAAAAGGAAGCTGTTTCTACAGTAATTGTGGAAATTCAGAAATGGAACAATGCATGTTAGAATTTGCTTGGCAAATTTTTGACTGGGTTCCACTTGTTTTGAAAGTTAACCGGAAACATATCTCCTAGGTTTACAGTAGCTAAATAATTAAGGGGGTTTTTTACTTTATGAATGTAAATTACTTGTTTTTATCAATGTCCTCATATTTTCCATGGTCCTTGTGAAAATCAAAACTTCTGTTTTGTTTCTTATTACTTCCTTAGTTGAGCCAGTGAATTTGGACTGCTGTTGACTCAATATATTTTGTTCTAGCTTGTTTCTTGTGGGTGCTTTTTTTTTATTACACATTACAGTGTGTGCTGTAATTAAGTATTTTTTTATCAAGTTTGCAGTTTCTCTCTGCATTTAGGGTCAAATGAGGCTGTGCAATGAGGCAATGTTCATTCAACAGTGTCTCCTTCCTAAAAGATTCCATCATTTTGCTTTCATTTACTTCAGTTCTTTCTGCACTATTATATACAGCTAAAAATAGCATCAAAACCATCTCCTTTAAAATCACACAGAGTGCAGAGAACAGTGAGAGCCTGATCTGTGGCCTCTCTACCACCACAGCACCAGCTCCCCCCGTGTTTTCCCCTGGCTCCCAGGCAAGGAGCAGTACTGGAGGGAGCTCTCCTGGTGCTGTTGGGGTGCTGGGTGCTCCTGCTGCCAAGCCTCTCAGTGATTACCAAGTCAGCAGTGGAATAGTTTATCTTTCACTTTAGGCTAAACAAAACTGCTGTCCTCTCTGTTGGAGTCTAACCCTTCTGGTCACCTAATAAACTCTATGCAATCTTGACTTTACCTCTTACTTAAAAAATCTTGAAACCTGTTAACAACCTATGTAAAAAATACTGCTCTGAGAGAAACATCTTGCACTAATCTACTAATTGCAGGCAGATTCAGATTTTTTGTCCTAGATAGGAGTATTCAGACGCTCTCAGACAGCCAGTCTTGGGATTATGCTGCATCTGTTAAGAAGTGCTTCTTCAGCACAGAGATTCCTTCAAGTTTCTTTCTGTTTCATAAGTTTGTCCTTCATACCCTGTGTCTTGCCATTGATTCTGTTGGCAAAAATTTGTTGATGTCTGTGTTCTCCAATTTTGATAAAGATGTTTTCTACATTTTAAAATTGATTAGAAATAGACTGATTTCTGTATTTCATCCATTCAGTACAAATTTGATTTGTATAGGCATAATTTATGGATCTAGTATATCACGTTGTTTTTTTAACTAGAAGCAATGATATTTTGTTTCCATAGTTGCTCCTTAGACACATCAGAAACAGTGTAATTTTTCTCTATATCTATATAGAGAAGTGTATGATCTTGTATTACGAAGTAATGGATCATTTTTGACTATTCCTTCAAGGAGAGAAAAGGAAGTTAATTAAGCATGGTATTAAATCAATCTGTTTATTCTTCAGTCCCATTTAGCTGAAAGGCTACTGTTAAATTTTTGTGTTGAAAGCAACTTTTATTAAATTTCAATGCGTGGCTATGTAGGAATTCAAACCAAAATAATAGACTCCATGTTCTTCATTCATTCTTTGTTGAAGTAGGGATATAGTTCACCAAAGAGAAGTACAAAGTCTTGCACGTGGAGAGGAACAGCCCCAGGCACCAATATATGTTGGGGGCTGCCCGGCTGGAAAGCACCTTGTCAGAAAGGGAGCTGGTGAGCGCCGAGTTGACGTGAGCCAGCAATGTGTTCTTGCAGCAAAAAAAAACCCCTAATGTTACTCTGGGGTGTATTAGCCAAAGCACTGCCAGCAGTTTTAAGGTGGTCATCCTCCTCCTCCTCAGCGCTGGTGAGGCTGCACTTGGAGAGCTGGGTTCAGTCCTGGGCTCCCCAGTACAGAGGAGATATGGGCATACTGGAGGGTGTCCAGTGAAAGGCCACCGAGACTATTAAGGAACCAGAGCATCTCTCTTATGGAGAAAGGCTGAGAGAGCTGGGACTTTTTGGCCTGGAGAAGACTCAGGAGTAACTAATTTACCAATTTTTCATAAATACCTCAGGGTAGGGTACGAAAGGAGATGGAGCCAGGCTCCGTTTGGTGCTTCCCAGTGACAAGATCAGAAGCACTGGGCACCAACCAAAACACAGGAAGTTTGCCCTGAAAATCAGGAAAACTTCTTTCACTCTGAGGGTGACCAAGCACTGGCACAGGTTGCCCAGGAATGTGTTTTGAATTTGCAAGCCACTCTAGTAAAAGTAAAGCAGAAGTGCTAGGTAGCTAAATGGTGTTATACTCTAGATGAGTATAATGGAAAAAAACAAAATAAAGACGTAGCATCCAATTGTAGTATTCTAACATGTACTGTGGTAATATAAAGGACAGTAACACACAGGTATGTGTACAAATGTCCCATCTGCTCATTCTGGGGGTTTAATTATGCAAAACATTTTATTATTAGAAACACTGCCTCATTAAAACTAATTGAAAAATATAGAAGTTTAGAATATCATATACATTTGTCACTCTTTAGGAATGAAACTAATGACAAATAATTAAATTGCCAGTAACAAAGCCATACAGTGGTTAAAAAAACTCCTCACTGTAATTGGGTAGGATTGTACTTTGTGATAATTAGTAAAATATGAGGAATTTTTGCTCTTTAATCACTTCAACTGAAAAAGACAGGATGCATACATCATCTGTATTGCTGAGAGCAATAGGTATCTCAGGAATATCATCAGCAGAGGAACAGAAAAACTGAGGTACACTATATGCATCACATTTCGTGGCAGTGACTTCACAGACCCCTTCCTCCACAGTTGTTTTCAACAGCCTTTGCCATTTACATAGCGTTCCTATGTTTAAAGAACTAAATAATTATAATACATCAATGACAAGGACATAAAGCTTTTTGCCTGAAGATCACAAGCTCAAATTTAAATATAAGTGGCAATGACAAAGTAGTTGCCCTCTGCTGAGCAGTCTGTCTTAGAGGGAGTTGTTGGTCCAAGCCTCGAGCTGTGGAAACATGCCCATGTAACACATGGCATGGGAGTGATCAAGCTTGCCAGAGGGTAAGAATTAAATGGGCATCTGGACACTTAATTATTCTCTGACTCCTACAAACTATGTTTATTTTTGAAAATATGTGGTCAGAACAGCACTTGGACTCAGTTGGATTGCCTCTGATTATCTTCTTTGCCTTGACTCTTTCTGAAGCTGAGACATGATATGAACACAAGCTCAGAGATGCATGCATGCTTCTTTAATGTAATGCATAAATGGATGTATTAAGTGAGATCTGTTTAGGGAGAATTAATTTTTCATGTGTTTTACTTCAACTAAGTTTCTACAGTAATGTCAACTGTAAAGCTGTCCTGACTCTTATTATTCATAAATAAAATGTCTTGTTCATTATTATTTATAAATTTTAAAGAAGAGCAGTTATGTGGATGAGAGATGAGGTTTTTTTCCTTTTTAAGTATTAATGAATGTTTTTTTTGCTTTTGCCAACCCTTTCTTATAACTGTAATTCTGTGGCCAAAATGTATTCTTGTAAATGCCTCTTACACACTTTTTAGTCTGATAAAAATATCCATTGACTTGGTTGAGTTGCACTGGAAAAAATTCAGGGTTAAAACTGGCTTCTAGTGTTACAACTAAAATCTTCCAAAAAGAGACAAAGCTTTTTAATGTTACACTTTTTGTGCCTCTCACGTGTATTTCAAATATTTTTGGGGTTTATTTTGTTTGTTTGGTGATTTTTTTGTTGTGTTTTGGGGGTTATTCGTCTTTTTTTTTAAATCAACTAGAAAGACTCAGTCGTGAATCTCCTAGTACATTTTGGGTTATGTGCTTTTCTCCCTTTATTATAGGCTAACACTGTTGTCATATGGCCATGACCTATACAAGGGTTCTCAAGCCTTCAGTTGACAAGTCAAAGAATTATTGTGGAATCTTTTAACTCTTTCATCATTTGGTAGGTTTGGGGGTATTAATTGTGTTCATTCTTTTGTTTCCTAATGCTTCCTACATCTCACTTTCACAAAAAGCTTCAGCTATCCCTCAGCTCTGTCTAGTTACCAAAGGAAGCATCCGTTTTAGGCTCTTCTCCTACCCCAATAGCTTTCAGTTGCAGTAGTGAACATCTTTACTCTAAAAGTCTGTATTTTAAGAATACAGTAAAATGTGGATAATAGAATTTAAATAGCAGAACTCCAGGGCTACTACTCTGAGTGATTTCCCCCCTTCCCTGAACTAATTAAACTGTCTCTTTGCCATCACAGTAGTCTTCAGAACCAGAGAAATCTTTGTCTTGAAATCTTGACAAAGTGGAGAACATCTGTCCTAATTTTCTTTTCCTAGTGGCTGCTTCAGCACTCGCTTTGGAGGATTTCTCTTTTTCAAGTGCTGGTTTCATCTTTTCTTGCGCATCCTACAAGATCTGTTTCTTGATCTTTGATACTGAATATCTAATTGTAGGACTGCTGTCTTGTTACTGGTACTGAGTTGATCCCTCTGTACACTGGGCCTGTTTCCTTTTTGGATCAAACTCAGCCTTCGCCCCACCTGAAAAATATCCAAAAACTTTGTGAGACTCCAGCTACCTATTTGTAGCTAAAATGAAGCTCCTAAACTTTGCTCGGCCTGCCTTCTGCTACCTTTTTCATTCCCACAGATGAACTCATCAGCCAGCCCATCACTTTGAGCCTATAATCTGCTGGTACTTGTAGGTCCTGGTCTCTGGGCTGTGCACATAGTATCAGCTAGCTCAGTTGCCAAACTTAATCTTTCTTTTTTGTCTACTTTCAGAACTGTAGGCCATGCCATGATTACTTACATGATGATTTCATCTCTGTGCCTGTTGCCTCACATGCTTCAGGCATTCAGCAGCTCTCTAGACCTGTCACTTCCTTGTGCAGTTTGCTTTTTTTAGAGTTGCCCAAGTCAGATTCCTTGTCCTTTATTCTCAACATCTTCAGCAATAGTACCTTTTATGTTTAGTTAAGGTTGATCCCTGTTATAACTCTGCCAGTTATGCCAGACTCTATTTCTTAAAATTTCACTGTAGCAAATGTGCTTCTTTCCTTCCAATGCAGCCCAGCCTACTGGTCTGAATCAGAAGTGCTGGAAGTTTTGATTTGCTCATGTTTCTAAAAGGACTTCAAATTTGCAAAATTTTTGTTTGTTTACAGCTTTTGATGTCTAAGGTGTTAATCCTCTTATTTTGGTCATCTCCAGATCAAGTTTGCCTTGCTTTGCATTGTCTTACTTGTTTTTCCTTCCAATGCCTGGCCAGATGTCTGGAGAGCATGTGGGAAGCAGCTGAGGAATCACCTTTCCTCTCAAGGCCAGCAGGTGCAGCTATGACTTGTCCAGTTCAGGACTGTGCTGGTAGCCAGACTTATCAGGAGTGAATGCTTTCCTTTGGCTTCACTGGACTACTATGAATTTATCCCTTCACCCCATGTCCACTGGGTGTCTGACTCCTGATATCAAATAGGAATTTCCTGTCACAGGTTTCCTGTGATAAGCATAGGTCCAGGATGCTGATCACTTCTGTATTCTCTGTCTATTCTGTTCTGCCTTCTGTGCTTACTGGTAAAGGTCTAGAGGGCTGGTTCTTTTGTTACATGGAGCTTGTCATCCATGCTGTGGGTATGCCTTGAACTGAATGTCTGTTTCATGACTGCTTATAGTTTGGTGATTATGGCACATACGGGCCAATAAAACACATTATCACCTTGCAGTAACTGTCAGCACAACATTATTTACGCTCCTTTAAAATCTTTCTATTACTTTATTTTAAAAGTCAGTATATTTTTCAGTGATTATATCCTTTCTTATAAACTGTAAAATTAGTGTTCCTTTCACAGAAGCAAATGTAAAAGTGCTGGTTGGTTTTGAGGACAATCCCCATGTGCTGTTTCTTCTTTTTTTTCTTTTTTCTCTTTTATAAGCAGCAGTTGCCAGTATACTCTTGTATTGCAAATGTGCATTCACAGGTGTTAGAGAGGATAGTGTATTTCTAACTCTTTGAAATTATATAGAAACCAGTATTTTTAATACTGTTGCTGATTCCAGAGGCTTTAGCAGACTGTGGCCCTTATTTCATTTGGACTTTATCCATGCAGAGAGAGAGAAAAGATTCTCATCCAACATTTTGACTATTCCAGCATGAAAAAAATAAACCACTAGGACCAAATTGATAATATACAAGGCACTGAACACAGGGATGTGCATGGTTTTTTTGCTGATTAAATGCATAGCAATTGTGTTGGAATTGGAGAAAAGAGTTAAGGGCACAAAATTAGGCAGAAATTAAGAGCATGGAGGTTGATTTTGCTTGTTGAAAGCAGTGTTCCAAAATGCTGGAAGAGATGACTAGAAATTATGTGTGTAAGGGGTTAATTTTTTCAAGAAAAGGCATGTTAAAATAAAGAAGTTAAATGGAAATTGTTTATTCCATGAAGGTGCTCCTTATTGTGCACAAAAGCAGTAATTTCCAAATGGATATCCTTTAGTTTGTGGTATTTTCAAGAGAGATTTTTCAGTGATGCTAATTTGGGAACAGTGCAAGCATGAAAGATAAAATAGCTGAGATTTAGAGCTGTGGTCTGCTGAATTTTTTTTTTTTTTTGATTTGTCAAAGCTGAGCCTAGACAGTTCTCAAAATGTGCTTGTTATAAGTCTGCTGCTGTGTCTCAGCTGAATCCTTCTAGTTAAATATGATTTTTTCATTCCATTAATTAGGGTATTTTGCAGACTACAAAGACAAAATTAAGCAAAACACAAATTTTCAAATATAGCTATTCCAATGACAATTAAAGACTAGTCTGTCAATTTGAATTCACCTTTTATTGGCATTTCAGTATGTAATGAAATGTTTCCTGTTTATTTTTTCATACCTGTAACATGCTCTAGTCATAAATTATGCTTCATTTGTCTGGATTAAAGTAGGGATATCTTTTACTGTGGCAAAGAGAACAGTAAACAAGTTGGAAAAAATACATCTAAACAAATTTGATTTTTCATCCATCTGCAAACACAGCTGTTAAGACAACTGAAGGAAATGTTATTATAGCAATTCACAAACTACTGTAATAGAATCTTTGGTGCTGAGTCCAGTCATCCTAGAAGTCATGTCTGTTTTGAAATCTGGACATATTCTAAGGTATTCAAAATACAACCTTTAAGACTGTTTAGGAATGTTATCAGAAGTCAGTCAACTGTGTCTTGTGTCACTTGGGAATTTTGAATGCAAAACCTCTGACATGGAAAAAGATTCATTGAAGTTATGTAGTGTGATGTTTGATAAATGGGAAAAAAATCTTTTGCCCAGTCTAAGGAGTGCCCTCCTACTAGTTTGCAATGTCTCTGCATTTAAAGTATAGTGAAATGTAAGTAGTAAACTTTTTATATTGCTCTTCAAAACAGGGGTTACTTTTCAAATGTAAATACAATTTTCATTTTTACTTTATGAAGCGATCCCAAGGGCTGATGTTGACATTTTCAGAGGCAGAAAATCAGACGATGTTTATTTCAGTCATTTCTCAGTTTATCTTTGAGTGAAGCATTGTTTGTTGTAGTTAGTTTATTTTACATGCCTGCTCATTCATTTTCCTCACTATACACACAGTCCTAATGCTTGGATGCTCAACTAATTTTTAAAGTGAGATGAAGGCTTTACTTGGGTGGATAAGTATGAGAGATAGAAAAAACAACTACCCAGGTGTACATGTCAGAATGCAGCTGATGTGTTCTTAGGGTAAAATGCTTGAGATATCTTAAATCTGTGAATGATGATGGATGCCTTCCTTTTCTATTAAAAGACAGGAGAGGGAGCTGCTATATTTATTCCATAATTCCATTTTATTAACCTCAGAAATTATAAACCTTCAGGATGTACCAAAGGCAAAAAGAAATTTTGATGAGATACGTTTGGATGTGCAGTTTTATTCTGAAGAACGATGCATTTTAAAGCAAAGGAACTGTTAATAAGAAATAACTATGCTTATTTCACAAAACATTCTGGAAGTTGGGGGCTAGAAGACCTTATCTGGGTCTGTGTGCTGTGGTTACCACAGCAGTTATGAAAAGAGTTAATGTGAAAACATTCCCATTTTTAAAGAGAAGAATGTTATTGGCAAGTGACAGTCTCCTTGAATCAGGATCGTCCTGAATTTCCGTGATCGGGTCACTTTGTTATGTTCTGCACCCTCCACCCAATCTGCTTATTTCCTCTTTATTCCCTTCCCTGCCTGTGAATTTCAGCCTTTTAAAAACATGTCAAATACATATTGTGAGCATTTAATTTTAAGAAAGAAGAAGCGACATAGAGCCTTTGGAAATCAGCCTTTTTTTCTAGGCTTAATAATTTTTATTAGGTAGATATTCTTTTTAATATTTTTTTCTTTCTAGATCTCAGATTATTCCAGTTGCTGCTGCTGACTGTATTTGCTTGGTGCCTATATTGCTGAAAAAGAGTACCTTACCCTGGTTTAATAAGCTCAGCTGAGACCTTACCTATGTAAAGCAGGGTGATTTCAGGTGTTTTTCAGGTTGTTGGTCTGTCAATGCTTTGTGGTTTTGCTGTAGTATTGAAAACATTGTTGCCTTGTATTCAGCTTTTGCTATTTTTCTGGGACTGCTCCACCACTGTCTTCATCCTGTGTTTGCACAGTTGATTCTTTCAGCGTAAGTCTCCAGCCTTGGATTTGTCCCTTACTGAATTTCACAGAGGTTTTTCTTCAGCCAGTTTACCAACAATCTCGATTATTTTGAGTTTCTTCTGGCTGCCTTTGTCATTTGCAAACATATTCCTTCTTCAACCTCATTAATTAACAGTGAACAGCTGGCAGTGCCACTTAATCTCTTTCCATTTTGAGGGGTGCATTGAAAGCTTCTCTTTGTCATAGTTGGCCAATCCATTCAGCATCTATATTTCTTATTGTCAAGACTGTGCAGCACAGATAAGTTCAACTTTATTTTTAATGGTTTTTATAAATGCCATCTAAATGTTTGTAAAGTTTTGTAAAGTTTTCATTAAGAGGTAAATGAGAAGATTTCTTTGAAGGTCACTGAAAAGCTCAGAGTTAGCTCTTGCTGTAATAAAGTCTTGTAAATACAGCTTTTTCTCTCAGATGCAGTTAATGGAAATTGCATAAGGGAAGCTGATTAGGTTAGATTTTGCTACAGGTTGACTGCACTTAAATAGGACATAGTTAAATAAACTGTTGCCACAATTTCTTTGTTCTGTTAGAAGCTGGGTTGCCTGCTACTAAAGTGTATTATTTATAAAACTGACTGACTAATCTACATCACCCCATTCACTCAAATGGGTACAATGCTGAATTATTTAGTGAGGTAATATGGGAGACCCTCTGAACTAAAGCAATTTTGCTTCCATGTTTGTCCAGTTTAATACTAGATCCAATATACCTGTATGTTCTCTTTACATTATTAAACATCAGATTTACTCACAAAAGGGTTCATTCTTCCCACAGAATTCTTTGTGCTTCTTTTTTCCCCGTCTCATAAACTCTTTAGGGATTTTTAGAGGAGTCTCAGTCTTTATAATGTTTTTTCTGGGTGGGATAGTCAAATTTGTGTAATAGTAGATTGCTTTCAATATCACCCTGGAAAACCTTCCTCCACTTCGTCATTCTTCATTATGTTCATATTCCTTACTTTTTGCATTGAGTTGTGTTTACTTCCATCATGTAAAGAATGAGTGTGCGTGGGTTGTGTCCTTGCATATTTTATGAAATGTGCATTTGATGCAAACTATTTCAAATTTTTTGGGAGGTCCTACAGAGAAAGCTTTCTTCTGAAACTACATTTGACTTCTGCTGTGAATTTGATCTCTGTGTATTTCACTGTGAAAAGTGTTGAAGACCCGGATGATTTCTTTGTAGTCCCTTTTGCTCAGGTTTAGAAAATAAAGTTTTGCCTTCCTTTTTTTTGAGATGTTTGTGTCTTGAATGGCTCTCGTAGTTTGTGTTGGCTTTACTCCAACCCAATGAAGTTGCCTTCGCAACAGGTGATTTCTTTCTATATCACCGTACTGCTAATTAGTATGCTGGGATTATGAAGTATCACCTTTATGACTACAGGAAAACACAGCAGCAGTGAATGAAGATCATTTTGTTTCTGCAGCTTTTATTAGATAATATTTTAGTTAATTATAATTTGGGGGAAGATAGCTTGCCTGCAAGCAAAATTCACTTGTCTGCATGATTTAATTAACAATTAATGATATCAGAATCTCTATATAATTAAATTATGCAACCACGTTTGTGTGTAAATGATTCTTTAAACTGACATTTTAACACTGATAGCCTCAGGAAATAAGAGCAGTTTTCTGTATTTTCAGCAGCCTTCTTGCTAGGCTCAGGAACCTATTTCCCCCTCTTGCTGAAGGTGATAGATGTTTGGCTGGATACCACTGTGGGCTTCAAGAAAGCTGTTGGAATCAATGTAATTCCCCAGTCTGGAAATGATGTGATCCTGTTTTTGAGTGCCAAGAGCTGGCTGCATGCTATTTGTGTAGGGACTTAGCCCCTCTCTATGCAAGCCTATGCTTCCCTATCTGCATTACATTTTCCTGTTTCCTTTTAAAGCTTTGCAGTCTTTGATAAACATCAGAGTTGTCTATGTATCTCTTTCACTTTAGTATGTACTTAATCTTCAATTGCATTAGCATCTCCATACTCTAGTCTTTAGTCTGTGCAGCTTTTTTTGCATCCCTGAGACTTTAGGATAGCCAGGTAAAACTGGGGCTGCAGGTCAGAAGACAAGAAGTGACTTGTCAGAAGTTGCAGAGGAGCTTTCCACAGTGCAGGTCACTACCTCTGGTGGCCAGGCCTTAGTTCAGGCTCTCAGCTTGCCTGTCCTCTGCATAATCGTCCTGAAACAACCATTTCCAAGGTACTGTTTTCCACATTGTAGAACAGAATGCAAAATATGTGGCTAAGAGATGTGTTGTGGTAATGACGGTGCTGTCCTTTGGACTTCAGAAGTATAAATAATAAATTCCTTCAGTAACTGGTTGAAACAGGCCAGAAAGTATGGGGTTTTTTCTACCTCTTTAAATGTGTGTCTGTGTGCACCAAGAAGTCACAGCACATTATTTGCAGAAGTAGCCTGTTTTGCCTGTCTCTGTTTCAGATCTATTTTTATGTACTGCTTTCTTTTCAAGGTCCTGAATAGCACTGCTTGTTTGTGAAATTGTGCACATCCTGAATCTTAAATTTCTAGTGTATCTAAATTTGTACCCTCCTAATGAAAGTGTCATAAATAAGCATCCTTTAGAGACCTGGCGCATTATGGATGTAAAAGCAGATAGAGCCAAGCTTAGAATGTAAAAATTTGTGATACAGTGCTCAATGCTTTCATACCAAAAGAAGAAACCATAAAAAAAACCCAACCATAAAAAAACCCACCATAAAAGCTAACTTTCCTTTGGATTTTTGGCGCATAACATTTTTTCCCTTTATATTATCATATAAATTTTTCAACCTAGCTCTCATGGTAGTGGAGTAATTGGTATTTTGAAAATTAATATTTAATGTTTTGTTTTGTTCTGTGTTCTGAATTTATTTGTTAACTGCAAAACAAAAAGGGACACAGTGGAATAAAGAGTATTAAAGCTGAAAGAATTTCAGAATTGTTTCATTTTAGACCTGTGTTTAGCTGCAGATCTCTTTTTTTTTTTTTTTTTTTTTTTTTCCTTTGCTTTCTCTAAGATGAGTAGCTGTTCTTATTTTCAGACTTCTCTAAGTCTGGAATGTCATCACTGTCTGGGTCAACCCACATGTAACTGTCCAAAGTAATTTTGATTAGGAGGAGACGAATCAAAATTTTGAAGTTACTAGAAAGCCAAGTTATCAGGGATTTAATTTAACTGAGATCAGTTGTTACAGTGGTAATAAAGGGGTTAGCTATCACTCTGTTGCACAGCAGCTTTCCCTGACATGCCTAGGAACCACATTGGAATGGGGGGGATTGTGTGCCATCAGCTTGATACAGAGGAGGAACAAGGAAATGCAAATCTGAAGTGAGGGTAGGGTTGATCCAGTGGTTTGAATAAAGGGGAGTGAATATTTCTTACTGTTTTGCCACATGTCCTGGTATGTAGGTGAACTCAGTGAGTGTGTATATGGTGCATCCCCCATCTCTTCAGAGGTGGGTGGAGAAAAAGTGAGTGAGTAAATGAATATGGTAAAGCCAAAATGGACAGAATTTTCTGAAAGACAAAGGCATCAGGAAGTTCAGCTTCTGTAAAGGTGGTTTTGTCCCTTAAGGTTGAAAATATTTTAGACTGAAGTGCAGTGGTGAGCTCCCTGCGTGGGAGGATGGTTCAGGCCTGTGAATGGTGAGGACTCACCTCAGCATCCTCCATCCTCCCTCAGCATCCTTCCTGTGAGCTCGGGAGGAGGAAGAGGGAGTGAGCCAGGTATGTCTTTGGTAAGGTCCATGTGCAGTTATTTTCGCCTTATTTCTTGTCTTCTTTTTTCTGTCCGGTGCACCCCCATGTGATTTAGGGCGATGCAGACATGGAGCAAGCATGGAATTACTGTGGGACAGCTTTATATGGTCCTCCTCTCCTTCCCAAGATTTTTTGAACCACTCCTAAGATGCCTGTTACAGAAAAAGTTGCTTTTCATTATTCCTGGGTACATAGTGTACTCAGAGCTATCTAGCGTCGATATACATTATTCAGACTATATAATGGCAAGCAACCAGCAATGTACGTAATCATAAGATCAAAGAGACCTGGAAAACAGCAGAAAAGAAGCTGTTTCCTCATTAAATTTAGAGATAAGGACACAGGCAGAAGTTGAAATAACCTTTTTTTCATTAGGGAAGAAAATTAATGCCTGCAGAGCATCCCAACTGTTTGCCTAATACTGCCAGGCTTTAAAGTGCTTGCAGGGCTTGTGTTCTGTGCACCTATTTCCTTCATAATGCGCCTTCCTTGGGGAAGATAATCTCTGTGAGAAGGGGACAATGTGACCCAGAAACAAGGCAGCTCTGGTCTTGGGAGAGCTGGGAGAACATTGTGAGCCCTGTGACCAAGTGGTTGTGTGAGTCTTGGCAAGTTAATTCTCTTTGTTTCTCAGTGCTTTGCCTAAGCAGGCAGGACAGGCAAGGCCAGCTACCAGCCCAGTTAAAGTTTCTTACTGTACATATGTAGAGTGCCTAGTAGAGGATATTCCTCACTGTAAAAGGCCTCAGTGCCAGAGAGCACACGCTGTGAGCTGTGCAAAACACAGTTTCAAACAGACCCTCCTGGACAGGTCGTAGCATGACACAGTTCTGTGAATAAGAAAATTAACACTTAGAAATGTTTTTAATACTTTGAACAACAATTTCATAACTTTGATCCTTTGACTAGATCCCCAAATGACAAAAGATTGTGGTGGCTAACGGTAGTGGAGGGAGGCAATGGGATAATGTGCTGGTTAAGTAAACAAATGTTGTTAAGAATGTGCAGTATTTTCTGTGATTAAAGATTATAATTCTGTTCTCCCAGGTAAATTTTTCAGATGTGTGTTTTTTGATTACCCAAGAGAATGGAATTGCAGTTAAGCAATATTAAAAAATACATGTTATGTACCTAATAGGCCAGCACTGTTGAATATACATAATTACATTTCCACAGCTTTTTTCCCTGAGTTTGTAATGTTAATAACTTCTGAATTGTTAGGTATTTTGGATGTTTCCTACTGAAAGAAGCAAAAGGTTTCTTAATTGCAAATGTGGAAATAAAACTGCAGTCCTAGAACAGACTTTTTTAACAGCTGAATTCATGCTTGTGTAATCTAGGACGTGTACCCTGACTCTGTTTTTCCCTTTTGTGGGACAGCCGGCACTATCGATGGATATTTTGGAAATATGCAAAGGGATATCTCCTAAGCTGAGCAGATTTTANTTTCCTACTGAAAGAAGCAAAAGGTTTCTTAATTGCAAATGTGGAAATAAAACTGCAGTCCTAGAACAGACTTTTTTAACAGCTGAATTCATGCTTGTGTAATCTAGGACGTGTACCCTGACTCTGTTTTTCCCTTTTGTGGGACAGCCGGCACTATCGATGGATATTTTGGAAATATGCAAAGATTTTGCATTAGTTTAGGAAAACAGTTTAAAATAAATGCAGAAATTTGGACCCAGTCATATGCCAAAGTCCATATTTGATGCTTACACTGACTGTATGGAAGTGTTGCATCCTCCAAATTAACTCTCTTTTCCACAGTTATTAAAAGTATCACAACTCAGAGCTAAGTTTTCATTCCTTGCTGTGTTGTCCAAAAACAACAAAAAAAGATGAGATCCAATCATAATCTAAACTGTATGAAAACTTATCATTGAACATATTGGGTGGTCTCATTTTTCTCTGCAAAGTAAATATTTTAAACTGTGCAACATCCCGAATTCTGATGATCATGTTTCACTTATTAAGATGACAGTTGCGTGAAGTTCAACACACTTTGAGTAGTTTATAAAAGGACTAATGACAGTGTAAAGGTTTCATAGTTTTTGTGGGGCATAAAGTACTGAGTATCTAATGTAGTAATTGGTATGCTAACTCCATGATCTTTA
The DNA here is from genome assembly GCA_013398275.1 of Promerops cafer. Taxonomy (NCBI): domain Eukaryota; kingdom Metazoa; phylum Chordata; class Aves; order Passeriformes; family Nectariniidae; genus Promerops; species Promerops cafer. The sequence goes on along the minus strand of VZSE01001041.1, from coordinate 183,627 downwards.
TTCCACTTCATTGGTTAGCAAAGGACGTTAATAATTCAAGTTGCCAAGTTCTATTATTCATGATGCAAGGGATGAGAGATTTCCATGAAAAATCAAAGCTGCTTTATATGTAGGTGCCAGTGAGTTGAATTTCATGTTCAAGAGTTGAGCATTCCTCCTGGTTTACGTATTTGTACATAATGCACTCAAAGGGCAGAAGACCCTCAAGTGTTCAGTGAGGAAGCAAAACACAGCAACAACACCTTATTTTGGTTTCACAATGCTCTACTATTAAGCAAATGCAGAATGAGCCTTTACATATTGATAGAATCTGATGGAGCAAAAAGCATATATAAACCCTCACTAAACACAACAAAAGATCAGGAAAATTAAAATGTTACTATCTTTACTATTTATATTTTAGAGAATTTTGCTCACTTGCATTTGATAAAAAATCGTTTAATTAGGTTTTCTATGTTGCAGTTAATTCCATCTGGGTATGTGATTGCTTTAAGGTTGTTTTAGGTTCTGTCTTGCCTCTGGTGAAGTTTTTCATCTCCTTGAGATGTGGCTGAGTGGGATGTCTGCCTTACTCAGGAATGTTACAGTCTGTGTCATTGTGGCCTTGGAGAACCCAAGAATCCCTTATTGTTTATTTCCTAAGTGGTCCCATTTCAAAGCTGGAGACTGAGGTTAATAAGGTGACGTAGTTGAAGCCCAAATGTATTCAGGAAGGACTTTCTGAAGATGAATCTATGACCACTTCAACCCTGAAAAAAGGAACAGCTCCTGTGCAAGAGAGGGTCTCTTGTGCACATGTGGAAGGAACAGGCATCGGAAAAGCTGATCTAGACACACTGTGGGAGCAGGGCTAAATATCCTGCACTGAAGCAACTCAGCCTTCCCACCCTTGCAGGTATTGCCCTGAACACTGCCCCAGCTGCCCCCCACTGGCCCCTTTTCTGGGTCTTGCCCATTCTGGGTCTCTAAACTGCTTGCCGTCTTACTTGATAATGGAGAAAAATGCCTGCCCCCATAAAAGATTATTAAATGCCCTCTACCTCTCTGAGAGACATTCCAGTATGTAAATTTAAAGGGATTGTCACGAAAGCCTTGCATTTTGCTATCAAGTCAGATAACATGTCTTCATAAATGTAGCTTAAGGTTTTTGAACTCACTGAATGTGTGATTATATAAATAGAATATTTTTAAAGGTTCTTTAAATAGAGAATAGCTGAAGTTTATTTCTATAGGAGATTTATATTTCTTGCCCAAATATTGCCAACTTTTTACTCATTTGCGTGGAAGTGGGAAAACTCTGTTTTTCAGCCCTAAATAGCCAGACCGCAAGGGTTTGAGCCTGTTCTTATTAAAAGAGGATACCTTTAATAGAAGTACCTTTTCTTTTTTTCCCCCGGAAAAAAAATGATGCCAATGTATGCTTGTGAGAAATTTAATGAAAGAACACTATGAAACTGTGTCTGGGAGATTAATGCAAGTCCTAAGGGTTATTTCTATATGTTAAAAGTAAAACAGCATTTCTTGAAAATATATTATTCTGTCTTGGTGGTGGTGAGGAGACTATCCACAAAGTGGATGCTGAAAATAAAATGAGACTTCATTTTTTCTCTCCAAGCAATTTGAAATGAAAGAGGTTTGAAGCTCAGCAGAAGTGCTTTATATAATGAAATTTGAGAGATTGTTTATTCTTGTATGGCAACAACATCCACATATTCAGGGTTCATGGAATTATATGTTTGTCTCATAAGAACAAGAGCAGATTCATCATGTAAAGGGTTCCAAGGTCATTCAGCAAATGACTACAAGTTTAAGAGTTGCTAAAGCAATGTGTAATTTCAGAAGTAATTTTGTGTATTTGTGTATCTGGGTGTTATGAGTAATCTCTGCACTTGTGAGTGATTGGCTACAGCTTACACTATTTTAAAGATGATGAGAATATCTGAATGCTTATCAAATGAGGACATGATGATTTTTTCTTGTGTATGGGGGTGTTTTTTCCTTACTGGCAGTCTTATTGTGATTATTTAATAGATACTGTATTTTCAGTGATGGTGTGGAGCCTAGACTTACCAGCTGAAATATATACTTTTGGCGTGTGAAAGCAATGTAAGGTTCTTCGAAAGCAAGCAACAAAATCCCCACAATAAGTTCCAATCTCTTTTGTTATTTAAATAGCAATATTTTACCCTATTCTGGGCCATGGTATTTATTCTGTTGTATTAAAATCAATTTTCCTTTTGTTGGGAGCTGCTGTGTGTAGAAATCCATCCAGTGGAAAAAAATGCAGTTAATTATAATTACCGTTCTGTTTGCCTCTGTTGGCAGAACAGTCTGTGTCCACAGGGTATCACATGTCCCCTCCATACAAAGTAGAACTATATATATTGTGTAATCCTATTCACTCTCATTGTGAAACAGGTGACTGCTGAGTGGATTTTGTGGGTTTATCTCACTCCATTCTCTTAACAGGCAGTATCAAAAGATGCACCTGATATTCCTGACCTGAAATGCTGAACATCATGTACCATGAAATTCTGGAGTAAAAAACAAATTTGAGTGCTTTTGTAGCTTGCATTGAAGTTTTTATCACTTTAGGTTTCTGATAAGATTTGTTTTTCCCCCCAGGATTTTCTCTTTATATAGGATAGCTGGAATTTTATAGGTACTTGTATGTGCTTTGAACATATCATGCCAATGTATGCTGCAGATTCTTTGTTTCTTTCATTTTTGGATGAAAGCAGAAGAGGAGTATCTTGAAATAAGACAGATTATTTTTCAGAATATATTTTAAATCATTCTGTTGCTTTCTAGTGTAGCCCTCTCCTGGTGTTCACTTAAAATGGTCTAAATTTCACATAGATATTTCTTTTTGGAAGCTATACAAGTAAACTCCCCTATATTGAAAACTAGAAAACTGAACACTGGTTAAATCTGCTAGTTATCCTACTCTGCCCTAAATATATATATATA
>VZSE01001041.1:40320-180633 GCA_013398275.1 Promerops cafer | reverse complement strand
TAGTTATCCTACTCTACCCTAAATATATATATATATATATATATATATATATATGTATGTATAAACAATTGAAATACTTAGTTTCAGAAGTGAAGATAAATGAAGTGGGGAAATAATAATTTCTCTGTAACCTTTCAACATTTTTGGCTTACTTTGTAACACAACTCAGTGAAATATTTGAAGTATGTTCCAACAAGTTTAGATCAGAATGAAAATGCATGAAAAAAATTTCCATAATTGTGAGCTACCACGTCATATTCTCATTCCTAATTAGTCCTTTCAGGTTCTCTAACTCTCCAGAGAAATGTTATTTTATCCTGCTGAGTATTTGTAAAATTAATTAGGCCTTTATGGCTGGACCTTTTCTATTAAAATTCATTTAACCGAAGCTGTCATGAGTAATTATAGGTGTAGATTTGTAAGAATCAAAGGAAAAACTTTTCATCTTTGCCACTTTATTGTTGAATGTTTTACCTCTATCAAAAATTAAAGATACATGGGTTTGATTGACACTGTGTAGTAGTTTGCTTCATGACAAGACTCATGCAGCATTAAGACAATTAAAGCAAGTTTTATTCAAACTCTGGAGATGAGAGAACGTGGGGAACACGAATTTCAAAGAATCACAGACAGGCAGTCTTCATCCAGCCAAAGGTTAAAACCTAATTCCATTTTGGTCTGATACAAGACATTTCATGAGACTTGTGCTCTGTTCTGCAGTGTCAGACCAGAGTGAAAGTAAGAGTCCTTCTTGGAAATTTCAGTGCAAGAAAAATAAGAGTAACCGGAACTCAGTCAGCTACTTGAGAAAACATCTTCTAAAATAAAGTGTAACTTTATTGCAACTTCCTCTTGTAGATTTCCTCTATTTCTGATGCTATGCTATTCTGTATTTTAGTTATCTTAAATAAGAATTTTCAGTTGCTTAATTGAGATGTTGAATGAATGAAGTAACATAGGGTGGATGCATCTTGATTGTTGCTTTTGATTAGTTAGAATATTGCAGTTGTTCCTGAAAAATCTGATCAATTTGGATAAGTAGGAGCTCCAGGTTTTGGAGAGATCTTGAGTTATTATTCCTGACTATTTAAGATTGAAAGTAGCTGTGAGGACTCCATCTCTTTAAGACTGATACCACATCATTGACTTAGATTGTAGTGTTTCAGTGTTATCTATTTTCACCTAGCACTCATTTCTACTGCAGATTTCTGTGCCTGATGGGTGATCTTACTCACTTTGTTAACCCTAAACTGCTTTCTATTTACAGGAAAGCTTTTGCATGTTAAGTAGAGTACTTTTTGACCTCTTCTTGTACAATTCTGCATCTTGTGGTTTCAGCCTGGGTGAAATTGCTTCAGAGTAATCCTATTTGTGTGATTTACTCAGGAAATGTTTTCATTGTGTGCTCAAAAGCTGATCAAATGAGTGAGTCAGTGAGGTGCGGAGTACAAAATGTAAAGCAATATCTTTAGAGTACATAAAAGTAGGATAAAGGCTAATTTCATGGTTGGTATGGTAGAAAAGCAGAAGTAATGAATTTTAGTTACAGAAAGATTTGTTGGATTTCAAAAAACTTTCAGTAGTTCATTTTGTAAAAAGTATGACGTTAATTTTTAATAGACCGTCTCATGTCCGTGCCTGTCTTTCTTTGTAAAGATTAGTCTTGTTAAGCTGATGGATGTGTATAGTGTGCACACTTGAGTCAAAGAGGTTAAATTGTCCTAATTCCAGCCTCATTAAATGTTTATCATGCACTACTAGCCCTTGGACAGAGAATAAGTACGTAGATGAAATCTGTTGTGCATTTTCCTTTCCATTGTGGCCTTTAGAACGTGGGGTGGGGGAGAAAAGAGAAGATGGCGTTGTAAAGTTTGTGTGTTATGGACCTCATTGCTAGGCTTACAGGAAGCAGATGCTTTCCCCAGTATTTTAACTTAATTCACTGTATCTCCTATGGCATATCACACCAGCTACTACCTTACACAGTTTCTTAGATACAAAGCTTGTTTTGGCAAATGCTTAGTAAGGTGTGAAAGGCAGTGTCATGAACTCCTGAGAAAAGGATGAATGATCCTTGACTGTCACATGAGAAAGAAGATCAAACTGTATTGAATTAGAAAACATGAGCATGTGTGTTCTTCCCATGTCCTCATTTGACCATTTCTGATGTATGGTGAAAGTGGCAGGAGCTCTTTCAGTAGGTGTACGTCTCACACAGCTGTTAGCCTGAATGCTTATTGAACAGCAGCTCTGCAACACAGAGAAACCTCAATTAGACAGGGGAAATAAATGCAGTGTGCACCGGAGAATGAGTCTGAAATACCTCAGAGGTCCTCCAGCCTAGCACAATCAGGCTGACATGTACTGCACAGACCAAATAAGCGAAAAATTCTTGGAATAAGAGCACGGATAAACAGCTGGTGTTAGGATATGAATTAATGTGTCTAAACTGAAGTGAGTGTTCATATTGGGAAGCACCGTTAAACCCGGAAGGCAGTGAGACCTTGTAGTGCTTACCTGCAAAAACTGCAAGATCTCCATTTCTGACAGTGTTTTGGAATAAGGAAATGTTCACTAGGAGCTGTACAGATGTAAGTGAATCAGCCTTGGGGGGAAGGTATGAACTAAATGTTCTCATGAAGACCCTTCCCTGCCCAATTTGCCGTAATTCACCTTGTATAACGTAGGGTGACTGGCTGCCTGACACACACGTCCTCAAAAAGAATAAATTTCTCTGTATCAGTGTGTCAGGTGAAGCACCAAGACAGACATCTCAGCTTCCTTGATCTTTGCTCATAGCACTTCTAGTCAGCTGCCCTTTAGTAGAACAAAAGACAGGAGGTAGGACACTGAAGATAACAGAAAATTTGTATTCAAAAGTTGTTTGAAATTCCATGTTTTGAATTTTGAGTAAAAACCATCTTGTAATTAAAAAAAAAAAAAGAGGGGAGGGGTGGAAATACAGGTGAATACAAGGTGTCCAGATACTGTATGGCCATATTACTTGGGGAGAAAAGTGTCAAATTTTGACCTACATGCTTTGTATAATTAATATCCTTCTGTCCATCAACCACAAAAGCTTAGAGTTCGGTTTAATGAAATACAAAGATCTACAAATACTTAATGAAACATTTAATTTAGTCTCTTTTATTTCACATTTCAGTTTTAATACATTTGCATCAACCAAGCTTGGAAGTAATTGCAACCAAAGCTCCCCGTAGTAAAATGTCTTGATACTGAAAATTAGCCGGATGAAGTTTTAAGGTATCCAGCACCAAAAGAGGGGCAATGTTTTCTCACCTAACCACTGTGAGAAACAGAACCATGCCCTGATCTTTTCTTTAACCTGTGAAGTACAAGCATTACTTCACTGTGTTCTGAAATACACTGGTAAGATTTAAACTGTGACCATATCACGACGTGACTTCATAATATCAGTGATCACTAGGCGTGGAGTCTGTTAGTAATCTGTGGACTGTTCTTTCCCAGGCAAGAAAGAACCAGGCCAAGAGCAAATGATGGTTGCTGACAACTGGCTGTCTTATAGCACATGAACTTATAGCACTGCACTCCCCTGCATATCTCCACTGTATCACAGTACAGACTTCTTTGAAATTTCAGAATTTTTCTGAATTTGCTGCTTTATAATTAAAAAAAAACAAACAAAACAAAACAACAGCAAAATTCTCTAATGGCCCAAATCCCCATACCCACTTGTTAGAATTTAATTTCTTTAATATGCTCTAATGCATCCCCATTGCATATGTAAGGAATTGGGGGAAAGCTTTTTTTTTTTTTTTAATCAGGAGTGATACTTCTGTTGAGGAGACCTAGAAGAACTCACCCTCATGGTCTAATGGACCTTATCTAGATATTGGGTTAGCCTGTACTCTGACTCTTAGGATAGGATGTCTAGAGGAAGCCAGGGTGGTCTTTTTCTTAGGAGAAAAAGGCATGACTTTGACTCTGCTATGAACTTCTTTTTCCCCGCTGGAATTTAATAAACTCAGGATTTTTAGTTGATGAGACATATGGAGCTATTAAGACTTGGCATCTGAACAGCTACTTTTTTTCAGTACAGCAGAGCTTTCATTCTTTCTTTTAATAATAAAGTGCCAATAACAAACTGAGTTATTTTATGCACATTGTTCTTGGTGCTGAGTATGTTTTCTTTTCCCACCACATTTTTTGTCTCATATTTCTACATTTTTGAGAATGTTGGAATGATGCATCTAATCATGTTATAATATGTGAGAATAATGAAAGTAAATAATAATGAAATATAATGAAAGTAAATATGAAAGCAGCATGTGATAGCTTGTTCTTTCTGATTAATAAATTCTCTCATAAAACCAACTTAAATTCAGTGTTAAGGCACCTTTACTGAGTTGCTTTATTGTATTGAGCAAAAGAGGACATTACAAAAAAAAGAGATGAAATAACATTAATTTTTAAGTATGTTTTGTGAGTCTGGCTGTATATTTCACTGACTTCTAGACACAGAGTTTGCCAGGATTTTACAGTATTTCCCATTTTATTCATCTAAAGAAATACAGAATTTACCTAGTGTATCCATAAAAAAAAACAAAATGAGGATTGACCCAATTCACTTAAACTGAGATGCATGCAAAGCATAAAATTGCTAACATTAGTTTTAATTGCAACAGATATTTTTATTACAGTGATGCTAAGGCTTTGCCTGGGATTGCATTAATCACAGGGTTCAAAGGGCTATAAGAGACAGGTTGTGTGAACTTTCTCCTGGACTCTGATATATCATGCCTCTGGATCTTCAGTGTTTTCTGACTGTACTTTTTGAGATGAGGACAATCCATTTGCTAACTCCAGTACAGCAAAGGTGATAGTTCATGGTTCAGGGCAGACATTTAGGAAAATTGATCACACGTGCAGTGACTTGGAGATGTCCTCTGTGAAAGTCTTGGTCCCAAAAGCAAATGCTCAGAACCTGTTCTGCTTCCTTAGAGCTGAGTTGTTAAATTGTTGGGGTTCTTTGCTGCTGAATTTGCTGAGCTTTTATCTTGCAGTGGTCTGTAGCACAGCTATTAAGTGGCTTAAGTGAATGAACCCGCTTTTGGGGGTGTCTGTGTTGCCCTGCATGTGTGGATGGTACTGGCCACCCTCCTGAAGTCACCCTGATCTCCTCAGTGTAGTGTTGATGAACGTGAAGCGAGGTGTCCAACTTCCTCCTATCAACATTGTTCTCAAGTGTCTCAGTGTCCTTGAGAGGGGTTAGATAATAGCAGGTAAGGGGAGTGCTGTCATAGCGAGGCATAACTCAAGGTGTAACAGTCCTTGTGAATGCCTGACGTGAAGCCTGGCTTCAGCCAACCAATATTTTCATTGCTGGGAAACGGGAAGAATTGTAACTTTCTTGAAATGGACACGTTTCCACTTACTATCCTAATAATTAAGGACAAAGATGTTGTACAAGGTGTTTAATATAAATTCCTCCCCATAGGAGAAGTTTTCATATTTATTAACTAGGTCTGTATTTACGAAAAATTACAATCTTAAACTTGCAGTTTCTGTTTTTGAAAGTTTTGGCAGCAGTGTGTTGCGTGTAACTGCACTTACTCATCTGGCCAGCATCCCATGCAAAGGGCAAGAAGGTTTTGCTGCTTTTTCCTGAGAGTTAGGTTTTGTTAGTGTATGCATCCTTCTAAACTGTGCTGCTACTGAAATATACTCCTATCGAGCATGCACCCCACTGCTACTCAGCCAAAGCTTGTAGTGCCATCTACTTGATACACTGACAGATCCTAAATCTAGGAGCTAAAGCAGACTCCAGTCAGGACGAGACAGAGAAAGATTGCTAGGATTAGGATCTTGGCATGTTCATTGCTGGTTTGCATTCTGGGCTGTAAGCCTTGCATTTGATGGCTTCACATTTGGCAGGTGACATTTTTAGGAGCAGTTAACATCAGGGTGAAGAAGTGTGCCTCGTAATCCAGCCTGGGGCTTTGGGGGAAGGTGGCAAGACTGTGTGAAAGAGAAGCCGTATGTTGCTACTCTGACTTCTGCTCTGTGCAGCTCTCTCCTCTTACATTGTTACTCCAGTGTGACCCCGTACAAGCAAATGAAGCAGGATTATTTTCAAATTACCAACACAACTTTTCCCTTTACTGAATGTATTACAATCAGTTGACGTGACTCTTCATGCCCAGTTGGTTCACGTGAGCAAAAGTTAACTTCAGTGTGATTCATTTGAATCATCCTAATTTTATGTTATTAAAAAAAATCGAAGCTTAAGCAAAAAACAGCACAAGCACTTCACAAATTCCTTTCCTTTCCTTTCCTTTCCTTTCCTTTCCTTTCCTTTCCTTTCCTTTCCTTTCCTTTCCTTTCCTTTCCTTTCCTTTCCTTTCCTTTCCTTTCCTTTCCTTTCTCACAGTAGTTTCAGACATCTGGTTATGGTTACAAATCTAGTGGTATTATCCCACCCAAGGATTGTGTATCTGCCAGGACACTGCAACTGGGCAGTCTCATGATGTTTCCCAAAGAACTGGACAGACAAGTTGTGCTCTGCTTTTTTCACAAGCAGATTATAAATGAGTTTTTTTCAAAGGTGCTTAAAGCCTGCTGATTCGGGTAGGAGTTGTGGGTGAACTATACTGGTTTAATTTGGAGTCTAAGAAAACTAACTGTCCTATAGAGCGTGTAAGTAGTATCTGGGTTAATTTTGTGTATGTTAAGTTACTTGTTATTTAAAACAGGCAACTTTTAAAATGTTAAGTTAAATAAAATTACTTTCATCTTTGAAGAGTTACGTGAGCTATAAATTGTAGTTTGAAGCTCAAAGATCACAAATTGTGCTTTTCTGAGTACTGTATTGCTGTAGTATTTGAATGGCTTTTTGATTCTTGAAAGGGAAGGAAGTACAGTCTTTCTTTCTTCCTTCTCCGTTGATAATTGATTTGTTTACAAAGGAGAGTCTTACTCAAAGAAAGCTGAGTAAAAGTCTGACCAATGCATCAAAACAGCTGAGCTACTGTGACTGTGGGAACCAACCATGTAAATTTTGCCCCTTGATTTGGTAGGGTTTGGTACAACATTGCTCCTCATGTCAATACAGCAGATCCAAGTTCGAGATGGCTGTCATCTCCTGTTGCTGGATACACTCCTTCTCAGATACAAGAATCTTGCATGTTCAAAAATCAGAAAAAAATCCACAAGTTGTGTCAGACTTTGATTTGGCCTATGTAGTGCTTTAGTGTTCTTCAGACAGGTACTGACTGGGAGACAGACAATGGTGATGAGAGCCAGCTATTCATGCAAGCCATCAAGACAGCAAGACCTGCTAGGGGGGAGCATCTTTCCCTTCTCTTCTAGTGTGCTGTGTCAGGAGCTGAGTGGGAGGGTCTGTGTCTCAGTGGGTTTCTTACTCTTTTTCTGACTGGGATGGGGACCTTCACTTGCCTAAAGGAAATCAGAAGAACTTCAGAGTGGGATTTTACGTGACTGGTTCTCTTCTTCTTGTTTGATATTCATGTTTTTCAGACATACTGCTTCATTGCAAAGGGGCAGGGTTGAAGGGCATGATAAGAAATCTCTTGTGCTTGCCACAGCCTGGAAATGAAGTTTGGGAAATGCTTTTTTTGCTTCAGGGACAGTAGGTGGAGCTGTTTATTACACACTTGAAACCTGCTCCTTCAAAAATTAGAAACTCAGACATGTCATTGAGAAACAGTTTTCATTTTTACTGATGGAGTGATGTATCTTAGCACTAGTTTGATCACCTTAGGGATCTGAGATGCTAGTTCTTTAAAGATCTGTCAATTTAGAAAGAAGAGTAAACTGGTGTTTTAAAAATAATGCAGCTTCTTGAATGCTGTTTTATCTGTCAAGTCTTTCTTCTGCTATTAATGCAGTTTTCCATACCGATCAAATGGAGCAGTTCTGTCCTGCTGTGCTGCCCTTGGCTCTTGCAGTTGTTTCTTCTTTTTTGTAAGATTACACAGATGATTGCGATTAAAATGCTTATATTTTTAATACGATTCATTTCATATTGGTTATGTCACAGTAGTAGAATTAATAATTTACTTTTTTTTTTCTCTTTTGCTTTACCACTATAAAAGATTTTTTAAACACAGTCCTTTTGAGGACCAACATTCTTCTCCATACCTCCATTTTGCAAAAGGGATGTAACTTGATTTTTCCTGCACTGAACAGAGATCCAGCACAAGTATCAGCAAAGCGACCTTTGAATAGTTTCATTTGCGTACAGGGGCTCAGTTTGATTTACATGAGATGGAAGAGCTTAGGCTCAGAAAGGATGGGCCTGTTTGTATTTTACCCTTGCTTTTCAGTTCTTTGAATGAGGATCAGGTAGATCCAAGGAGATAATCCTGTTACTAAGGGTGGTCCAGGAGTTTTCTTTGAGAACTCGCATCCCTTGCAAAGGTCCCTGACTCCTTCTCTCTTTGTTGAGCTGCTGTGCTCCTGGCTGGGCTGTTGGAGGTGATCTACAAGAGCTTTCTCAATCCCTTTGGGTGGTGAAAGCAAAATGTTTGGCTTGAGGGAAACTGACATTGTAACTGAATTTACATCGGTACATTTATGTTGCCTGTTTGCAAGCTTAAAGAGCAAAGTGAACTAAGCCACAGAATACTTGGTAGTAATAGATATTCTTCTGTTTTCTTTTTGCTAATGAAAGCCAATAAAATCTTAATTGTAGTTTCTTTTGCCAATCTGTACTTAATAATAACCTTTGATATAAATGAACTTCTTTCATATAATAGCCTTCTTGCCAGTGTTGGCAGGTGAGAAAATTAAAGTAAGCATATAATTTAATTTTCTGCAGCAGTTAATGTAGCAGAACATTATGGTGCACAATCAAGAGCACCAGCAAAGTATTACTTGCAGTCTTTATTTTCTTGGTGTTACACTGGACATCAGTTAATAAGGTTTATTGATGAAATAATTATGTTTACTGGAAAAATAATAAAAAATTAACAGCAGTATGTAATTTGCAGAACCCCTGGGTTCTCTTGCTTAGTTAATTGTATACTCCATAAAACTATTCTTGGAAACCAGAGGGATCTGCTTTTACAGTATTACATAACTACCAGCTGAAGTCAGGAATCTGAAACTTAAAAAAAAAAAAAATAGCAGCAAGAGCAGCTCAGCATCTCATTTTAAACCCAAATTACCTAATGGCTTCTAAAGCGAATTACTCAGTAATGAAAAAATAGCAGTGCATCATTCGTTATTGCTATTATTCATCTTATCATCAGCACTGGAAGACTTCAGGATGTTCCATGAATACAGGATTGTATCTTATTCCAGTCATTTGAAAGCTCTTGCGTAGGTGATGCTGTCTTTCTGTAAGCCAGTGATAGTAGATTACTCATTCCTGAAACACTTTTGGCATTTTCATGGAATGTGATTATTTTCGTTAAAAAGAAGGATTTCCTGCAGACATATCCCCTTTGATTTTGAAAATCTGAGCAAAACATTTGGCCACAATTTTGGCAGTTTATACTTTATGAGAAAAACAAATTGAGCTGCTTTATGGAGAAGGCTTTGAAAAATGTGGTTAGAACCAAACCAATTAAGTCATGTTTGCTGAATTTGCAGAAGAGCTGGAATGATGCTTTGGAGGTCTAAATTATCCCATTTTTATCGATTCAGATGGCAATAAGGATGCTGTTAGTGTTAACTATTTTTCTGGTCATCAAAATGTTTAGGGAAAGAGAAGTAGCAGTCTATTACCAGGACTTGAAAGGAAAATGAAGTTTCTTTGTGGAATGACTAGGAATTCAGTTTTGATTACTTCCTTTGGTTTTCTGTAACATGGGTGACTGAACTTGCCAGTCAATTAGTACAGCTAAAGTGCTTTTTAAAGATGGGGAAGTAATTAAAAAAAGAAACAAAGCAAAGACCCCCCAGAATTGTATGCAGAGATATCAGGAGGAAGTTTTCTGGAGAATTTCTGAGTGAGTCTGCTATCTGAAGAGGAGGATGAAAAAGGAGCACTACAGGAAGATAAAGTCAATTAATGACTGCAAAAGAAATTTTATGCATTGGCTTCCTTTTTTTTTTTTTTCTTTTTACTGGAAGAGTTTGGAAGAGTTTTCACATCAGTCTCTCACTGTGTGAGGGCTGCCTTAATTGGAAGTGTCAAGAGTAAGTTTTAGACTAAATCAGTAAAAAGAAATTAATCTCCAGAACCAGATGGCAATTGCTCACAGGTTCTACAGGAACTCAAAAATGAAATGGTTGAACTGTGGTATGAAAATTGTCTCCTAAATTGTTCTTGATACCAGGAAGATTAATGGATATGATATGTGATGCTGGTTTCTAAAAGGGGATGCAGGAATGGGCAAGCTGCACACCAGGAAGGCTGACTTCTATACTCAAAGAGTAATGAAGCTGGTAAAGGAAACAGTCAGACTCAAACCAGTAATACTGGGGAGGAATCCACCTGATTTGGGAGGTTAAGTCACTCCTTGCAAATCAAGCAGAGGGCCTTGAAGGGTCTGATAAATGTGAATTATGGTGACCAAGTTGCTGTACTGCACTTGGATTTAAAAGGTTTCCAGTGAATTCACTCAATAGAAGCTCTTGAGGATAGGAAGCTGTTCAGCAGTAAGAGGGAATGTATTTCATGGATTGAATACTGATTTTTAAAAATCAGGCCAGGCTGAAAAATAGGACTAAATGATCACTTTTTTAAGTATTAGATTATTACAGGATTTCCTTTAAAAACTGTGTAAAAATAAATAATGAAATTAGCCAAGTTTCTGAGAAAAATTGCACAGAGACTTCTGATCCTTAGTGATCAGGCAGCAAAGCAGCATGTGAGACTGTTGATATGTTCAATTTTTTTATACACATATCTGTACAAACACACTGATGTTTCCGTATGTCATATGTTTTCTTAATTTTAAGAAAGGCAACAGACATACCTACCAACCTTAAGGCCTTCTCTTGTAATATAAATGTTTTGGTAGGTAGGACACAATCCATCATAGAAGAAGTGTTAATGATCATCTTAATGTGCACTGCTTGAAAAATTTGGGCCCAGTTTCTGATTCATGTTGATGTTACATTTGGGAAGGCAATTTCAGCCATTTGGGAAGGCTGTTAAAGCATTTTTATTCTGCTTCTCTATTCAAATGTTGATAGCCATTTTTGCTTACTAAAGGTTGAAAATATTTGTGACTGAGTCACAAATAGATGTGTAGAAAATTATTTATTTAGGCCTACACAGAGCCAGAAAATGAAGCTACTGTAGCTTAAAGTGAGTTCTAAAAAGGTTTCAATTGTAATATTTTCTTCTAAAGAAGCTTAAATGTGCAGGGGAAAAATATATCTCTTATGTTTGAGGAAGATAAAATTTTCTTATGCATGCCTGAATAATTTGAACAAAAGAGTATATGGTGAGGTAGTTCATGGTTCAGAAGATAACCTTGCCACCATTTCTAGCAAAACATTTTGATGTGGTTTGGAGTTGAGCTAATTTTCTACAGACTGCAGTGTTTCACTTATGTTTTGGTTATTCTGAACCATATTTAAATGCCATTGTTTTGTTAACATAATGAAAAAATATTTTTAGCTGCTTGTTACATTAGACCTTTATTAATAGAATGAGAAATTATAATAGATTTGGAATCATGTTACCTTACATTTAAATTAAAGTTTATTTTCAATTTTTAATGCCATTATTTCTAGCAAAAAAGAATAAATTAAGATGCATCCATTATGTGTATCACCTATAGCACTTTTCACTTGCAGGTGTGATGGTGCCCTACAGAGAGGTTGGGTAAATGTTGTCATCTCCATTTAGCAAATGAAACAAGAGGATTGTATTATTGAGGAATTGTGTCCTATTTCAATTAATCCATTAGTGTTTGTCTAAACATTTTAAAAAACAGTAGCCATAACATTTATAGCTTATATCAAACTGCAGGTGTCAGAGTCAAATTTTTAGTCTTGAACTTTTTTCCTATTTTCTCTGCCTAACTCCATAGTATTAATTGCTTTGATTTCCAGAAAACGCTTGGAAAAAAAAAAAATTGCATTAAAACAAAAATGAAGAAAACGTCATGATGTTATCAGAAGGTTAGAAATAAAGAAGTGTTATAGACCAGAAACTGCAATTAAGGAGTAGGAACAAATTGTGAATTTTCAGCTTTGGTTAGAGGCATGTGGCACTTCATATTAAAGTGCTTTTGTTCATAAACTTATTAAACAATGATTAAGAAATGAATGACAAAGTGTTCAGAAGCAACAGAAGGATTTCAGTTAGGCAAAGTCAAAGGTGTCTCCAAGGATGTAGGTAATGGTTTATTGGATTGGGATTTTTTTAGTTTTGTTTTTAATTTTTTCCCCTCTTTTTTTTTCTTTTTTGCCCTTTTGACAAATGCTGGGCGATGCCGCCTGGATAGAGGAACCTAGTATGCTGTACTGAGTTTGAAAACTCATGGGAAATAGACAGGAAGATGCCTTATCAAAAACTGTACCTCTGTGAGGTAGGCACTGGAGAATGTAAAAATTATGATGAATGTAGTGCTGATGCTCTTGTAATTCCACTGGCAATCTGGAGGTGCCTTCTTGCCTAAAATCGTCATTGCTTTTGATCAGGATAGAAGCTAATAGATAATAATGAGAGTTTTCATTAGCAGCTTTCTTGTCAAAAGAAACATGAGAGTTTGCCTGACAGAAGGGACAAGAAAGGTTACAATTAAAGTACAGGAGATACTACATGGTATAGAATTAAGTGTTCTTGTAATTCCTTTTGATAACACATGTACCATCATCAACTTTCCACTACATAAATCCAATTATTTTTGCATGGTTAGGCCAGGGAATTCATTTTTCAAATAATACTGAGGTTCAGATTTAACAGGATTTTTGAACAAGCAGACAAGCAACAAAAATTCATGTTGCAAGTCGTCGATACAATAGCAACTTTCACTCTTTGAAGAATAAGCCTATTTCTGCAGACAGGAGCAGGGAGGGAAGATAAAAAACCCCAAACTTTCTTTGTTCCAGAAACTCCTGCCCAAGCCAAGTGTTACATGGACCGTAGTCCATCATGGAATTTACTTCCCAAGCCTAAAGTCAGTCACTGCACAACTGTTATTCACTAAACTGAGATATGGAGGGGAGGGGAAGAAGAAGGAACAATACAAAACATAGGCAGGGGAGGTATGTGTAAGCTTCAAAGTCTGTTACAGACAGCCCAGGACACAGCCTTGACAAACTATTGTAATGCTGATTGCAGGTTTTGATTCTGTGTGTTTCAAAAGAAAAAAAAAGCATTAAATTCAATTCTGAGATTGAATTTTTAAGTGCAGGCTGAATGAAGACGCTGTTGAGATCAATTACTAGCTGTTGTTTAAACAATCCATTAAAAATACATTTAAAATATTCAATTTTAAGAAGTTATAAAGTCTTCCAAGCTTGAGGTGTGTGAAAAATCCAAATGTTGAGAGCAGAAGGGAGAAAATGATCATGCTACTGAATGACGGCAGCAAGAGCACAGTGTATGGCAAGTATTCCATACATCACCTGCTTTGGACAAATGGGATTGGGCTGGCATGGAAAAAGCATGGTTTATGCAGGAGCATATTGATTTTTTTATATATCTATATCTACATGATAAATTTCTGTGCCGGGGTACCTGATATCTTTGCAATATGCCAATGAATTCTTTGTTCTCTGGCAGACAATTAACAGTATCAGGTGCTCTAGAGTCAAAATAGAGGAATGCACTCAGTGCTCTAATACTCAGAAGACTGAATGAAACCTTTAAGAGAGGCAGATGATTTTTAATTAACTCAGGTTGAGAATTTTGCTGGAAAAGATCACCGGAAATCTAAGAAGAAGGTTAAATTAACAAACTTGGAGAATCTGAAACTAATTTTTTTCTAAGAAAACCACGAGATAGATTTTTGCTTCTACTTCAACAAAATATGGCATAACCAGATTTAAAATTCATATTGGTGAAAAAAGTAACAGAGGTAGTATGTGTTGAGCAGTATTTGAGTAAATAAGCAATTTGCTTATGAATTGTGAAATTTCCAGAGGGCAGTACTGTAATGACACCTTCATAGTTCCTTTTCTTTTGGCAGCATTTGGAAATGTGAAATGCAGTGGGAATTGTTATTGCACAGTTTGGCCTAGTGTTAGATGAGGTAAATGTTGCTGGCTGCACATCTCCAAAGCAACATTGATGCTCTCAGAAATGCATCAGTTGCCATGACTTCCTTTCTGGATGTGCCAGCACAAAGCCTCTCATGAGAACAGGTGTGTGTGTAGTTACTGCTCGTAAGTATTATGGGATGGATTGCTGCATTAGCAGAAGGTAGAAAAGCAGGAGGAGCAGAGGTGAAGGGTGAAGTTGGTCCTCTGTGCAGTGTTACAGCAGATGTACTGTTAGCTGATGACCTGCAAACACACAGGCTGTTGAAGGAAAGAAGTAAAAGAAACTACAAAATAAATGTTAAGAATAAATTTTTGGTGCTCCGGGAAGACAATGCTAAGTAAAATGTTGAATCCTAAACAGCGTATTTTAATATGAGCACATGTCCAAGCTAGAGAATATCCCCCTGTGTGGAAGAGGAATATTTTCACTGACTTGAAGGGAACTTAGATAGCTTGAGTTACTGAATTATATAATTGCCCTTAAGGATCCACTTTCAATGGCTTGATAAAATAGTACATATCAGGATAATTGGCACTGGGATGCCAGAGACATCTTGGAAATACCAAGCCTGCTAATTAAAATCAATGCCATTGCTCTTACCATTTTTTTTCCTTGCAAGCAGCAGATCCTGTTATGCTTGTTGTATCTGATGTAGTGTGTAATATTAAGATACTGAAGTAGGTGAATTTTGTGTCACTCATATTAGGTCACATACATTCATACCAAAGTGTTGTGGGTTGTGGTAAATGACATTTATTATGCTCTTATTTTATTGAAGGGCAAAGCCCCTGTCAATTTAAGATGTGAGAGTCAGGGTCCTAATTAAATTTAGATGTCATGTTTTTATTTTTATTATGTTGTTTTGGGTTTGGGGCTTTTTTTAGTAGTGTTAACCAGGAAGTCAAAATTATTCACTTGTGCTTTCTTGAACAGAACATTAGACCTCCTTAGATGAAATACTTGCATGCTCTCAGAGAGTTTGGTTGGGATTTTGGTTGTTGTAATTGCATAAACACAAATGTAACAGGCATATCATAGATATTTTAAAACTTTTCTCCAATTTATGTAGCTTACTTTTTTCTTATTGCATCTCTGTTTCTTTGATCTTTTACTAACTTGCCTTTATATTCTCCTGATTAAATAATAAATCTGGGAATTTCTACCCTCTTGTAAACAAATATTGTTAAGGGTTTTGAAGAAGTTGGAGTCATTGAAGGTTTTTGAGAAGATTATGGGAGAAACTTCTCAGCTACACAGAGTAGAGGCAATTTATATAGTTTACTTCAGCCCAGCACTTTATTTTACTTGGATATTTGTAGTATAACTTTAAGATAGAAAAACTACTGTGCAAATATTCTGGTACAGTGTGTTGAATATAACCTATTTGAATGGAGTTTGACAAGAGCTGATATTGTACTAATTAGAAATAGAGAGGAAAAACTCTATTTGATCAGTGCTTTTGTATCTTTAAATTTTGAGATATGCAAAGAGAAAAGAAGAGAGGAAGAAATTTAAGGGACTTGATTTTCAAGAGAGGCTAAACCTTCCCTGGAAAACAAGCTCCAGTAAAACACCTGTCATTCTACATTGCATAACTGAGGAACCAAAAATCTGATCTTTAACATCCTACTTGAGTTATCTGCAGTACATGAATGGTATGATCTAATATTCACATATATTTGTACAGGCAGGCTGAAAACATTCAGAATGCAATTTTGCAAAATACGTCCTGAACACACAGTGCAGATGACCAAATCTAATAATGACATTGGGTCTTTTTATTGCTTTGCATTGCTTAGTTCGTGCTCTGGGGTTCAGCTGGGCACTGTACAGCCAAAAATCTCTGAAACTGCTGCTAGCTTTTATAGCATCACTATAATTATTTATTTATTGAGTGTTATTTGAGCTTAGTCTATTCATTTTCTAGCTATTGAGTGTAACTGATGTTAATCTGTCCCATGTGAGACCTTAACTGGTATTTTTGCCAACTTAGAAATTCAGTTTTTTAAGTGTACTGGGGAGCTTAAATGTATTTGTAGAGTGGCTTAAGTACTTCTTGGGCACAGATTGTTGTGGCACTCTTCAGAACTGAACTGAGCTGCAGTCAAGGGAATCTTTGTAACCTCAGTGTTTCTTGCAAAGAGGAAATATTTCAGATGCTACAGCTTTCTCCATAATTGATTATGTGTGTTAGAGCCGGTGCATACTTTGCCTATCTAGGAGAAAGACAAATGCTTTGCTTTAATTCCTTGCTGATTTCAAACAATGTTTTTTATATATCAGTTGCTCTTCTCAAGTCTGCTTCTCATTTTTGAAGTAAGGCTTTGCTTTGATTTATAAACTATTGATTGTACTCTTTGTACTATTGATAAAACTCTTTGTTTTATCTGCTTTTGTAGTTACACAGATATAACCAGCATAATGAATTCCTCTAAAGCTTTTCTTCTTTTTTTTTTTTTTTCTTAAGGGAAAAGCCCTTGATTATTAGTATTGGGGCATTTCAATTTGTGTTTCAGAGCTCTCAAAAATGTTATGAATAATTAGCCTTTTGCTTTAGGAATGAATTTGTGCAACTGTTTTTCTCAGTAAAAATAAGCACCCATCAATCAAAATGGTTAGAAAATGTTTGTGTTTTTAGACCAATTTTTGTGTTTGTAGTTTGTAAAATACTGCCTTTTTTATTTCTGATTTACGCATGCTGCCACAGTAACTGCAATTTGCATGCTTAGCCTAAAATGGTGGTTTGAAACCACCTTAAAATGTTTAGGAGCAAAGCACAGAACTGTGTGAAAACTCATATAGCCTTGTATGTGAAGAAAACCAGCATCTTCTTCTCTCCGTATTTGCTTTTTTTTTTTTCCTACTCTTGACTGAATATAAGTGGCTGCTAACATGCCAACAAGTAATTCTTGATTACTTGTTTCTTCCACCCCTGCTTGTGGGGAGAGCTACTTGTCTTCTGGTTCTTGTGGTCCACCTTTGACCCTCTATGACATATTTTCTGAATTTAACTTGCACCTTTTCCAGGATGTTTGTACTTTAGACAGAAAATGCATAAAAGTGTAAAAGCTGTAAAAAGTGTGGCATAGGATAGAAGTGAGCAAACAAAAAGAGAATGAATGGTTATTGCTCTGCTTTCTGTGGGAGGGAAAGGAATGGGAAAGCACCCCCATGGTTAGGAAATACTTCCAGAAAACATAGTTATGCCTTTTCTAATCAGTAAAATCTTGGTTAAATATGAATTTTAGAACTGTTTTGAAGGAGATCTCCGCTTGCATTTCTCTCACTCTCTAAGCATCCAGTTGGTCACTCCTTAGCCTTTTCACATATTTGCAACTAAATGTATAAAACTAAACTGAGCATTTAATTTCTTAAAAAGAAATACGTATTTTGTCAACACTAGAATTTTTAATTGTTAATTGTATAATTTTTAATTATTATTGTAATGGTTTGCATTGGAGAATCTTCTTCCACTTGCAATTAATTAAATGCATTTTGATACTTGTTATAAATTAACCAGTATTTCAATTGCAGAGATAGTCCCTTGTGATGACATAATCATGCAAGTTTTGAAGTCCTGAATTTATGGACATGCCAATCCTTTTATATTCTAGTTATTTTGAAAGATTAGCGTTTCACAGTCGCTCTCCTTTTTTCATTAATAAATGTCAGATTTTGAGAACAATTTGTTACTTTAAAAGCAGTAATTCTCCTTTTGATGTATTTAATTTTAAATCACCATCAGACATCAGAAGCAGATTTGGTCTGTAGTTCAGGTGATGGTGCATCAGTGCAGAAGGAGGCTTTAGGAGGGGACTGTCTGCTGACAGTTCTCTGCCTGTCACTCTGACTGTCACTCCAGCTGCTCAGTCAGGTAAATACAAGCTACACATGCCTATGAGGAAAGCAGCTTGGTAGAGCTTTGGTTTCATTTGAAAGCATGGTAAGGGAAGGAGGAATTAATTGAAGCACAGAGATCTGCCATGTAGCAGAAAAGTCTGAGAAAATGTGTTTGTGTTTTCCTGAGAGAAATCTCTAGATTACTCTGTACCCATTTTCTGCTGCTGAATAAAAACTGACAGTATGACCATCCTCTGGTAGTATTTCAGGCCATAGCTACAGAAAGTGTAGCTTTTGTCTTCTTGTTCCACTACCCTGTCTTCTTGGACCACAGCGTTGATGAAATTCCTAGAGTGGCATCACTGTGAGCTGATGCAGTGCTGTGGAGAATTAAATCAGTTATGTTCAAAGGTATTTTGAACTAAATGGTGCAAATTAGAGTCCTATTGGGAATGCTTTATAAAGCTACATTTGAAGTATACCAATCCAGAATATGTCTTGAAATGAAGTGGGTGTATGATACATTGAACTTCTAATGTTATTTCAAGGGAAATTTTCAAAAGCCCATGCACAAGTCTTCTGGCCCAGTGATTTCTTTTAAAATAAAAAGAATTCCTAATCAGGAGCTACAGTTTTGGAGCAAGCCTCCTCACTTATTACAACATGATTTACAGGCTGGTTTTGGTGTGCACAAGCTAGATTCCTTCTGGAAGTAACCAAGTCAATGTTTCTGAACTAATTAATCACACAGTCAGGTTCAGACTGTGTGCGGTGCAGGAATGTTTGGCCCGAGGAACACTGTCTTCCCTGAAGCAAAGCTGTGGATCTACATGCTGTGTAGGTGTAGTCCTTCAGCACTGTCTGGCTCAGGCTACTGGTCTGCTCTTGGTGCAAGCAGATCTCACAAATTCAGACACAGCCAGAGGGTCTGCACCAAGTACACGAACCAGGTCTGGGGTCTGACTGTGCCACCTGCTCCCCACAGGGGAGATGTCTTCCATCTGCTGCTTTGAAGAGAGGAAATGCTCAAAGGAGAGAAGAGAGGTGTCAGATATCTGAATGGTACTATCCACAGAAGAACTGAATAATAGTATTTGAAACTCTTTTATTACAAAAAAGAACAAAATGACATTTCTAGAATTCAAAACACATTATTTTAAAAATGGTGAAGAACCATTCTGTCTTTTCCAGAAGTGCGCCATCTAATAATCTTTCTGAGTTCTAATTGTGAATTAGGTGAATTTCCATTTTTCAAAAGCTTTTGTGTTATTTCAGTTGTTTTGCCATTCACCAAAACATCCCACTGAAGTACGTTTGCTGTACTTCAGATTGACAGATAGCTGATTGGGAAGATCAGACAGCACAAACAGGCCAAGAAGAGGAATGAAAATGGCAGCTTTATGAAGTTCCCCTTCATCCATTTCCCTCTGGGACAGTTCACTGGCCTTAGCTTCCTGTGTCTGGGGTGAGGCATACTATCAAGGGCTAAGGAAGATTTACTGGGATTCCTAGAGCTGTAGGAGCATCTGCACAAGACGACTTTAATTTATCTCCAGTTTCTTAATATGCTGTTTGTCTGCTAACCTGGCTTTCCTCTTCTCTAGCTAAATTGTCTTGTCAAGGACAATCCATACTACTACGTTTCCATGGGGATGGGGTATGGAGAGTACTTGGTGGGTGAGAATCCTGGTCTTCACTTGCAAGGGATATTGAACAATGCAGATTAGCTATAAGTGTATGCATGGTCACACACATATGCAGAATAAAACTAAATAGAAGCACTTCTAGTCACAGCTACAGAATAAAAATGATTATTTTCTAAATAAATTCTGAATTATTAGGGGGTTTTGTTTGTTTTTTGTGGTTGCTTACTGATTTCCTTTCCATCCATAACTGTATATTCTTTTATATGTTAAAATGCCAGTATGTTATTAAATTTGCAAAAACATTCCCACAATGAAAAGTTCTGGATTAAGTTAAGAACATCAACTCTAAGATAGCCAAAGTATTATAAAAATGTTAACTGAAGATAGTGTCTTTGTTAAATACAGTTGTTACTGTAGGAATAGTAATATGCCAATATTTTTTTAAAGGACTACCCAAAATATGTGTGTTTCAATGAGGAGGTGAAGGAGCTGTCTGTATTTCTTGGGCCTTTGCAGACATTTGTCTGGTTTCTAAGAAACAACATGATACTGCATTCAGAAGGTATTAATATTGTTGATATGAGACAGACATCATGTAACACATCATGTTAAATATAAAATACATTCTGTGAAAATAGATTATTTTGTCTGCCAAAATACTTTTCTTGTGTACAGTACAGGTGTGTGGTAGTTTTAAGCTTCTAAGTCTTTGTCTTTAAAACAAACAAACAAAACCGACATGAAAATTGCAAACAATTTCTATAGTAGGAAAACAGTTGTTTATATGCTTAAATCTGCAAAAATATCAAGCTGCCATTTTTGACACATGCTGACTGTTCGGAATCGCAGGGCTTGCAGTCTTAAAGCTACTTGAATTGCAGTCTGTGTGGAATATCAAAGAACAGTATTAAACTATGTGTTAGGAGCATGGGCAGTGTGAAGAGAGTTGGACTAGGGAAGTGGACTTTAGGAGCTGTATACATGCAGACTTACTGAAAGTACAGTGTTGAGTGCTGCAGTTGCAAGGAATTCACTCTGAGAAGTTAATGGGAACATCTTAGTGTGATCCTGGGATTTCACAGGAGCCTCGCCTGAAACAAGCCCATGGGTGGCCTAGAGCATTTGTTCATGCCTTCTGCTCTCCTTGTGCCACATTAGGGCTCTGGTGGTTGTTGCAGAAAGTGGCAAAATCCTCAGTGGACGTTGGTGTGGGAGGATGTGTGCTGATCTGTCTGTGCTGCGTTCCCCATGGAGGATTGTGGAGGACAGGGCTTTCCAGTGTTCCCACCCCACCTGGGTTCTGGAGCGGCAGTGGTTGGGATGGGCGAAGCCAGTTTCATGGGGCAGAAGGCCCGTGAGCACACAGCATCACTCATCCTGTCTGTACACAAACCAGGATGAACATCTTTGGGCTGTTCTTTCTCGCAACACACCCACAGTCGTCTGGCACTGACTTGCCGGGCTGTGAGACCCAGTTCCTCAGCGAGCTCTGCCGTTTGCTCTGCTGCCTGCTCTTGTTTATTCTGCTGTGTGATCTGTGGGGAAGGGTCAAGTAACAGCAGCCATTCTAGAACAAATCTTTCTATGCCTGCATTGCTAGAAGTCCAGCCAGGAAGAGGGAAGAGACTCATAGTGAATACTTCAGGGATTTTCAGAGCCAATGTCTCAGTTACTCTCCTGCTGTACACTAGCCTGGCTATGAATTGTGCTTTATGAGGTCAAGCCAGATGGCACTGTGCAAGGAGCACTGAGAGAACTCCTACTTAATGTAGGAGGACTGTTTCTATTATTAAAGGAAGTTTATCAAGTTAATATGGGCATAAAATTGGATTCCAAAGAAAGGTAGACTCACAGATGCCATCAGTGATGCAAGAATGTATTGCATGTAACTATGTTGGAAGAGTATGTACATTTAAAAAAATATTTTCACTAAATATTTTTGGGGTTTTTTTTTAATTGAAAAATGCTTTATTCTTAAGAATGCTTGTTTGTATTTATCATTCTCTAGGAATGAACCTGTACTGAAAGTCAGGACCTGTTAGGAAAAAGGTCTCCAGGGAGAGGTACCAGACGGGCAGTGAGAAATACACTTCAGGGAGAGCAAAGTGACACTTATTGAGAGGAAATGAGATAAAGGGAAATGTAGCAAATATTTGCCTAACTAAAAATCACTGTCAAATGTGGGAAAGGAAAAAAAAACAGGAAAGCCATATAAGAAAGGTGGCAAAGCTAATGATGTCTTGCTAGGTAGTTAGGAAGTTTGATAGGGTAGTACAACATAAAGTATTACGTATTTGTAATCTAAGAGCAAAGTGCCCCAAAATGCTATTTTAAATAATAATATTTTAAGCTTACCATTTTGTAGTCACATTGTAGGGCTGTGGCATATACTGGTGAAATTACTAAAAAATCACTTATATTGTAGTGGTTAGTGGTTCAATATGGACATAACAGGGAAAAAAGGGGAAAATTTTTCAGCTTATCATCAGTTGCAGTTGATGGGTTGTATGGATACACACCTTTTGATCATCCTGAGTCAAACCCAGGATTTAACCAGAAGGTCCTGTAGGATTTAACCTGCAGCAAAAGTGCTTGTCCCTGATACTGACACATTATTTCACTTCAGACTACTCTACCTTACTGCAGACCAAACTGTAACTGAGACAGGAGAGCAGATGAGAAAGAAGAGTTAGGGGGGAAAAGTATGTCAAAACCTGGCTTTATTTTCATATGTCCCATGTGGCAGTAAAAGAAGGGGAGGGCAAAGGAGTCCATATTCATGGCACTGTTTTGGAAAAGATCATTTCAGCTTTCATGTGGAGATTTCCAATGTCCCCAGAGCTCCCCAAAATCTCCTCTATAATTCGAAACCTGCTTCACCCTTGCTGCTTCACTTGCCCACAGAAAATTGCAAAGCCTATCAGTTTAATGTGGTGCACAGTCTGTGCTCCTGTGATATGGAACATGACAAAAGAAAATGGGGTTAAATGCGATGTCCCTTGGTAGTTTATGGGTTTATGAAGTGAGAAAGAATTTAAAATAATACCAGTGTAGTATTTATTTAATTTATCTACACTCTGACATGTCAGTCTGTTCCAGCTGATGATAGACACTGACTGACAGTGCTTGTGCTGGCAAAAGAAAAGGAAACTTCCCCTAATAGCCATTAGCACAATGTCTATAAAGTAATACAGCAGCAGTCACTCATTTTGTGAAACAGCTTCACCTCAGCATGACATTGTTAACAGATTAGGATAGAACCTGGAATGACAAACTAGATACTGGTCTGGGGCAAGTGCACCACAATTCATGTTGGTGCAGACTAACTTTCTCTCTAAGAAACACAGTGCCTGATCTGTGTTTTTTGACAAGGGTAAGTATTGAGCATGTTGGCATTTTTCTGATTCTATCAGCAGTTTAATTGATTCAACTGTGATTAGCACAAAACTTCCACAGGTTAGTCTTCACAACATTTATTTTATGGTATTAGTAAGAAATATGAAGGTGTCAGTGCAATTTTTTTCCCAGTGTAAGAAGTGCTTGCAAATCTTAAAAAAAAAAAAAAAAAGTAAAAACTCATCAACAGTGTTTCCACTGTGATGGATTTCTTTATTTTTAGAAAGAGATCGTCCCCAGATCAGAGCATAGCATATATGGAGCATCATCACTGTTTGCTCCTACTTTTGAAGAGAGAAGGAAAGAAAAATATAAAAAGTGAGATTTGATAGGAATGCACATTAATATTATAGAAATCTAATTTTATAGAAATTAAAAGCTGAAGAGGGAAAAAAACCCTCAAGAGATGCTGATAAAATCTTAAGTAAAAGAACACAACTGCAGTTGGAGTAATTGGACTGTGAAATATTAATCTTCCTGATTTTTGTACAAGTGACATACTCATAACTATTTATGAGTTTCTTAGCACTCGACTCCCCCTATCTCCCCCAAAGACTTTGTGTTTTTCTTTTTTGCTTTAGGATGTTGTTACTTCCATCACATGCTCCCCCCCCCCACCCCTTCCCTCCCATTTATGGTACACTCTCCGCTGTCTAATCCTCCCGAAAAATGTCAGCTACTGCTGCTGGACTGATATCCCTCTGAACAGATTAAAGTGATGTGTGTTCCTCCAAGGCTCCCCAAATGCAAGTGGTGTGTTTGCATGTGTGCTAAGCATGGCTTTTTGGTAGTACCAGCAATGTGTAGAGCACTATTTTGTGTGCTAAGTGTTAAATATAGCACAAGACACAATCGTGATAGTGTTGATAAGAACTTAGGGAAAAAGGCCTTGATTATAAGATAATGAATTAATTTGGCATTTGCTAGAGCACTATCCTGTGCTCCACTTTTTGAGAGAGCAATTAGAGCTTCACTAGGGGAAATTTAGCAAAGACAAAGGAAACAAAAGAGGTGGTGGTGTAGTACTGTCTTGAACTTGTGTTAGATGCCTGCTTGATGGAGAAGAATAAACTACTTTAGAAGAAGAGGCAGCAAAAAGAAATTAGTGCTGAACCCTTAGAGAGTAAATAGTGATGGAGGCATATGCCTGCTGGGAGAATTTGTTTCTTACTGTGTACTGCAGGTGGAAAAGGTGTATGACCCTGTCAGCACAGAGCCTCACCTCTGTTTGCACCGTGCCACAGTTTGAGACACAAGAAACATGGAAGGGATGAAACACCTCTTCTTGGCAATTTTGGCTTGTTCTCTCAGATCCCTGCCCAGGAGTCAGGCTTATAAAACTTCCAGTGGGTGTTCTTCCTAAATTTAGCAGCATTTTACTATCCTAGTTGGTCCATTTCTGAAGGTTTGGGAGTTTGGGTGAAGAAGAGAGGAAGTAAGGGCTGAGGTGGGAACTACATGTAGTTATCACAGTCTAGGACCTTGAACATCAAATTGAAAACATGTAAATGGGAGAGAAATTTCAGTCACATTCAGCCTGTGACTGCTTCTCATTGTACTAGTAATCAAGGAGTAACAGACTGTCATGTTCTCCACAGATTAAAAGATCTTTACCCCAGCTCTGGCATCTGGTGCACATCTGGCAGGTTGGAGATGGGAACAGTGTGTGTACACTTTAGCCACTTAATATGAAAAGCCCTTTGTCCTTCAGCATTGTAGCTTAGAGGGTATTAGTAAAACCTGTATTTTTAGGTGATCTTTGTAGCCCAAGGAAACTCATAGCCCAACACACCAAGTTTGGATTGACTGTGGGAATGGAAAAACATGAGGTGCAGTGGTAAAAATGGTCTCTCCGAAAGGCTGGAAATGGGTGCATCAGAACTTGTTCATCTGCTCCCCAGAATATGTAGAAATCCAGATTTTGTGCTAAGCAAAAGGCCTCAGTAGCTTATTATGCATAGGTGAGTATTAAGGATGCCCAAACAGAAAAGTATCTGAAGGCATTATCTTCTGTGGAGGGAAACAAGTGTTTTAGCAACTGTTATCACTATCACAAGATTGAAACCAGTTTTAAGACAAATTAATGATCTTCATGCACTGCTCTGAGTCCACTCTGGGAAGTGAGATAGTTCAAGCAAGTGCAGAGAAGAGAGACAACCAGTTACCCAACTGAGCAGAACACTGTTCTCCTAAGGAAAGCACTTTGCAGTGTGTGCTGTGTGTTTGTTAGTCTTTGAAGTAAAAAAGCCTCTAAGGCCAAGGGATAAAACGTGGCTTATTCTATGAAATAGGTATAATTTGAATTAAGAGGACAGGAAACAGGAGAAACAGAAACCCTCATCTGTAGTACTGACGGAGAAAGTTTCTACCTGTCTTTGATAACATGTGAAAGCACTGCTCCTCTGTTCCTCAGGAGTGAGGTGAATCTAGGAGCATTGTCCTTCCATTTTCCTCTTTGCCTGTGCAGGCAACTAGAATAGATTTAGCCTCTACTCTACTGAGGAAGATAAAAGGTGTTTAAACAGCAGGAAAAATTGTATTTTTCCATCATGTAAGAAAGCAACAGAGCAAATGGGACCCAGTCCAGCTGGACTTTGCCTTTTAACTGCCAGGTTTAAACTCCTGAAATGGAGACTGGTGTGAGATCAGTAAGATGGTACAGCCCAATATCTGGGCTCAGAGGAGCAGAGAGCTGCATTTTGGGGAGCCTGACAGACAGATTTGCTTATACAGGCTCTGTCTTGGAGCTCAAAGCAGCTATCAGGTTTTCACCAGGAACTGTTCTCTTTGTTATATGAAAAACAGGGGGATTTTTTAAGCTTTGTGTTGTAATACAATTGCCTGTTTTATGGACTCCTTTCCATTGCTGCACCCAGAGGTCTAGAGCTCAATCACCCTAAACTTACACATTTAGTAATGAGTTTTTTAACCTGCTTCTTAAACTCATCATAGGCTTCTTTCCAGTTGTGTTTTTTTTTTTTTTTTTTTTTAAACTTCACAGTATTGTCTTATTCTGGCAAGTTGTCAACGTTGACTGTTGACTTTGCAGTTTGAGGTTAAAGCTCCACCTAGCCCACCCTTTGAGTACTTAATCATAGTAATGCCTCTTGGTGGGAAGCATACCATAAAAAAAAAAAAAAGGTAACTTTTAGAAATGCTTTTCTCAGAAAAGCTTGTATTTCTGTGTTCAGGAGGTGCAATATACCAATTGTTTTAAAGAAATTTATTAGAGGAGAAGGCACTGTTCAGGAAAACATTGAAGAATTATGTTTAAACCTGCCAGACACTAAGAAGAAATAAACCATACCAGTGGAAGCTATTTAATATATGTGTTAAAAAGTCACAAAAACATAGTGGGTGGTGAGGGGAAGACATCTATTCACCCTCAGAATATAACAGAGAAACCTACATCCGAAACAGTGTGATGGAAAGTATTCCTAATCTGTTTGTGGGAATTACATGCCAGGAGTCTATCACCCAAAACATTGACTGAAATTAATTACATTTTTCTTTTTAATGCAAACTGTGTAAATTCTTTGATAAAAGCTTCTAGAAAAATCTAATATGCATCTGCATATTTTTGAACTTATTTGGAACTTGGAACTCATAAGATGTTCTTTGACAGAATTGGTTTTGGTGATAAACATGTTCGATATCTATTGAGTGTTTTCTACTTCTTTTGTACTTGTAAGCAATCGGTGAAATGCAACCACTCGAGAAAGAAAATGAAACCCAATCTGAGATTCATTCACACAGCAGGAGTTCTCCACAGGTGCTTATTACTATGTTACACATAACCACAATAGCTGAGCCCCATCAGTTGTGACTTCTGAATAAATTCTGTCATTTGTCATTCCCACTGTTCTGTGCTTACCCCAACAGGCACATTTTTTGTGCAGTTGTATTTTGTTGCTTGTTTTATTTGCTCACATATTCTATGTATACATCTCTGAATACATTACGTTCCCTCCTTGGGGAAGTGAGCACACACGAGTGCACGTTCAGAGAGGGAGAGGTGTTCTCCCTCTATTCTCTGTCCCATCCCCCTCAGCTGTGTTTTGTTGGGGGAAACAGTGTTGCATGGGGAGGAAGGGGCAATGTTTGCAATGACTGGGTGGTTCCACCTCCTTAGAAATAGCTCCTGCACCGGTGGCTGTCATCTTTTTGGAAGCAAGTTTCACTTCATGAGAAAATCAGTTGCTTTTGGCTGCTGCCCTTTCCTTAGAACATTCTTACAATCTTCTTGCAACAAGCAATTTCAACATCCTGAAAGTAAAGCCTGAGATTTTCAAATTTGGGATGCCTTGAGGTTCAGTTTGTACCTCCTGAATTTTAGTGCAACAAACTTTCTCAGTGTATCAACATTGACACCCTCATTAATCATCCCACTCAGGGTGATCATCCAGCTGGAGTTAGGTCCCAGTAAAGTTTTCTCGGTGTTGCTGAGAGTAAACCAGTGCCTACTTTTCACTTCAGCTAATTTTCCTCAAACTAGGCAGCTTGAATTGCCCACTAGAGTTATGCAGCACTTGGCTTTCGTTTGAAACCCATCCAAGGAAAGAGTGTGGAGAGGAGCCTTTTGGCTTCACATGACAAGTCCAGTTGACAGTCCCTTTTGCCATTTGACTCCTTATAGAACTGCCTTTGGCAGGCAGTGTGCAAGAACCTTAATTTGTTACAGCTGTCAGAGAGATGTGCATTGCTTTCTTCTCTGTTCTGCCTGGTTTCCTGTGGAAATGAGGTTTTTTCTGTAATGCTCTCTCTTTGACAGGCTGTCCAACCCTATCCTATTTACTTTTTTAATCCATTGGCCAATTTTAGTCCTATTTAGCACTGAGGCAGATGCCTTAATGATATTGAGTTCTACCACTGTAATGAATACTGGCAGGCAGATAGAGGAGAAAGATATAATTAATGCCTGTTCTGATGAAAAGATTTCAGTGTGTGC
This sequence comes from Promerops cafer, assembly GCA_013398275.1. Lineage (NCBI taxonomy): Eukaryota > Metazoa > Chordata > Aves > Passeriformes > Nectariniidae > Promerops > Promerops cafer. The sequence continues at coordinate 152,630 of VZSE01001041.1, read as the reverse complement.
TCAGCTTTTCCTAGGTATCAGGCTTTATTAGCTCTGTTGTGAACCAAACTGCCTGGTTTTATATTGTAAGCATTATTGTGGCGCTTTAATTGGTGGCTTTGCCTCTGTGGTTTATCTTGCCATCGTGCATCAGAGCCCTAATGAGGGTTCAAAATGCCACTGAGCATGACAGTGTTGAGTGTGTGGGCTGATACCACCAAGCATCAGCATTACTAATTCTGGGAGATAACAGAACTCCATAAGGACAAAAATCTCTTCTTTTATCAGTCCCCCTGACCCTGACTCCTTAGCTGTTCTCATTTTATGGGAAGGCCAGCATCTGCTGCCTGGGGTCTCCATCCTGAAGCGAAGATCTTGGGCTGCCAAACACTTTTCCATGACAGAAATCCTCCTTGAATCATACAGCCCTCACCAGCTTTTGTCCTGGGACGTGGGGTTCTTGCCTGACCTTCTGTGCAGAAACAGTGCCGTGTCTCACCCCACTGCTGCAGGGCAGCATTCCTGCTGTGGGTGGAGGAGCGACGTGGAGACAGTTCACTTCATCTCTTGTACCACTGGAAAGATTGTCCATGTAGTACCATGGTAGGAGGGGGTAATGGAGATTAAGATTAACTAGTCCAGCCATGCCGTTGAATCTCTGGGATAGTTCCATCAGTTTACCCAAGGAAACCAGTTTGACTTACATAATTCAGACATTTCCTCTCTTACATGATAATCTCCTACCTTTTGCATCTTGCATGTTCTGTAAAAATGTGGCAGAACAAGCATGTTTTGCCATCTGGACAGAAAAAAAGTCATCAAGATTATTTACTTGAAAGTGCAAATAGTATCTGTTTGAGCATCTAGTCTAATTTAGTCAAACCCTTGTACAGGGTGCAAGCAGCAGAAACACACATTGTTTTCAAATTTTAAATTTATTAAAAGGCATATATTTGGAATACGCTTAAATATGTTGTATTTGCAAGTTCAAAAATTATATGGTTTAGATCACTGCTTTACTTGTCTTTTAGATTTGAGGTTTAGAATTGACCTGCCAGATTTTCATAAAACAGACTGGTTTTATTTTGAGTTATGAATCTGAGTCAGAAATGGCAAATAAGGTGATATATAGCCCATTAATGTGATTCTTTTTAAAATTCCAGGCTTGGCTCACAATGATGTTCATAGATGATCTGGGTTGAGTTCCTGAATAAGTATGCAATGGGTGTATTCTTGTTTTCCTGTAGCAAGATATTTAAATATTAATTTAAGAGTAAGTCAGCATGTCATGAATAAATATTCTTGCAGCTTAGTGTCTCTAAATTTTGTTTGGACTTCTGTGTTACTCTAGTCTTATAAGTGGTTTTTTATCAGCAATTGGAAATAGTAAGGTACTCACCACTAATTCTGAGAAATAGAGAGAATGAATGTATGTGCACGCTGTGTTAAAAGCTTTTATTTTACTTGTTTTTCATTGATTCTTATTTTTTCTTCTCATAAGGTATGTCCTAGTTTTACACGCCGGGAAAATGTGTGATGAGTTTGCAGACTTGTCTGCCTTCACAACTCTTCCTTCTGCATGCTTTTTTTTATTACTCCTATCATGGAATATATTGCCTAATTTGTAAATATCAAAAGCACTGTAAAATGAGAGATAGCAATTTACTTAATAACATACATACACAATTTATTTCAGTTTTTTAAAATAAATGAGCTCTTCTGCTGGAATACAGGAAGCTTACACAGTGCCTGCAAACACTTTCACAGTTAGCAGTTGTCTTAATATTGGTCCTAACTAGTAGAGCACCCAAATCTCTCCGAAATGAAGGATATCATTAATGTTGCTTGACAAATTGGAGCTATTATGAATAATATGACCCTGTGGGTCCGAACACACAAACCTTTTGTTTTCAAAACTGTTGGTCAGAAGGATTTTTTTATTACTGTGCACCAAGCTTTTTGACTTCCATAAACTGATTTTTTATTTGTAAAGGGTTCTGGGGGCAGCCGTGAATTTTCACATGGCTTCTATGTCTTGGCACAGCTGGAGTGCCTGGAGCAGCAACCTGGCTTTCCTTAGGGTTTTCTTTCTGAAACTGTGTAAATTTTGCTCTGGTTTGTGACTCAGGGAGAGTTTAAGTGGGTTGGCCATAGGCGGCTTAAGGGAACATAGGAATTTTTGCTTTCCAATTCTAAATTTAGAATATGCATTCCTCATATTCATTTCACATCTGCAAAAGTTATTTGAGTATAACATGAATATATGGAAAGAGGATAAAGATTTCCCATTGAAATTTTGTTTAATCTTTTTGTTCTTTTCCTTTTCATTCCAGTGAAATGAAGCAGAAGTTGGATGAAGAGGGTAACAAGTGCAGCATCCTTTCCAAGCAGCAGAAGTTCAATGAGCACTGCTGCATTCGCTGCTGTTCCCCTTTCACATTTCTTATCAACAGCAAGCGACAGTGCCAAGACTGCAAGTACAACATCTGCAAGAGCTGCAGCACTTACCAGAAGAAGGAGAAGGCTTGGATTTGCAGTGTCTGTCAGCAAGCAAGGTAAAGACCTGTTATTCAGCAACTTGGGCAAAGCAGCTGTGGCCTGACCTGAGCTTTTCCTTGTGTTTTTCAGTAGTTAACTCTGGTGGAGTGTCCTCTTCCTGGAGGACATGAAGTACCTGTTTATGTAGAGGTTGATTTATTCCTGACGTGCCTGGTTTTTGTGGAGGTTAATTTGTTCTGAGAGTGTTTGGTTACCTGTTGCAATTTCCAGGCTTGTTTAGCTGGACTGATGTATCAGCAAGCAGTAACTGGGCATAGCTTGTGCAGGACTGGGATGTCCTGAAACACCTGGGTTACTAATGGAACCTGAGCACAGATGATGGTAAGGCAGTTAATAGTTTGGCGGCCAATCCCACTGATGGGTCAGGAATCAAAGGAAGAATATTTGTGATATATTGTCCAGCTGTGACTGTATTTTAGAGCGCTTTTCTAAATGCCAGCTAATTGGTAGGGATGCCTCGAGCTTACTTTGGCAAATACCCAAAGAAAATAGCAGTGCAACCTGTTATAATTCACGTCTGCTAAAGAATATGCTGCCGGGCTCCTATTTGCAGAGGGTATCAGGGATTTACTGTCTCACCCTTTTGAGGGTAACAGAGCCCCAGCATTTAAAGATAGCACCAGAAAAACAAAGCAAAACACTTAACAGTAGCAGAGGGGCCATTCCTTGGATGGTGACTCTGATAGTCCTTGTCTCCAAGTTCCAAAAGCAGCCATAGCTGTGGTGACGTAGTCCTGACTAATGCCCTTTAACTCAGACAAGAAGGGTAAATGAAGTAACTCAGTTCCTTATGGTTTAATTCTGACCACTGGTTATTAAAGCACCTGAGCATATGTGACAAGAATGGCTGTTTATTCTTCATCTTTTTCTTTAGTGGAGAAGGCAGGGTGAAGACAAGAGACAAGTCCCTTTGCAGTGCTTTATGATAGTCCTGTGCTCACCAAAGCCGTACTATTCCCTCTTGTTTCCCATTAACACCCACTTGAAATCACAGAATCACTAGGTTTGGAGAGACCTTCAAGATCATGGAGTCCAACCCATGCCCTAACACCTCAAATAAACCATTGCACCAAGTGCCACATTGAATCTTTTTGTAAACACATCCAGGGATGATAACTCCACCACCTCCCTGGACAGACAATTCCAGTACTTTATCACTCTTTCCATAAAAAACTTTTTCCTAATATCCAACCTATATTTCCCTTGGCACAGCTTAACATGGTGTTCTCTCATTCTGTCAGTTGTTGCCTGGAGAAAGAGACCAACCCCCACCTGACCACAGCCACCTTTCAGGGAGTTGTAGAGAGTGATGAGGTCACCTCTGAGTCTCCTTTTCTCCCTCATTCGTTCCTCACAGGTCCTGTGCTCCAAGCCCCTCACCAGCCTCGTTGCCCCCCTCTGGACGCGCTCGAGCGTCTCAACGTCCTTCCCAAACTGAGGGGCCCTGAACTGGACACAGCACTCGAGGTGTGGCCTCACCAGTGCCGAGTACAGGGGAAGAATGACCTCCCTGCTCCTGCTGGCCACACTATTCCTGATACAGGCCAGGATGCCACAAGCTTGCCTACAGGATCTGTGAATTAAGTGTGTGCCCTTTGACACAGGTCCTTAAAATCATAGGGATCCCAGATAGACTGCCAACTTCCAAACACCATTCTTTGAAGGCAAAGGTGGTTGTGTCCTTTAGGGTACCTTTTCTGCAGATCCTTCTCTGCTTTTTACCCTGGAAAACCTACAGAAACCCCCTTTTCCCTGGTGAGGAGGCAGATGAATGACCGGAGGATCTTTTCCAGCAATACAGAGAACTGTGGAGCCAGTGGTTTTTTTCTGCCTTAATCATTCAGCCATATCATATTACACCTCTTTCTTCCATTTATCCTGTGTTCACCCATACGGGCAGCAGCACAGCAGCCTGGTTTGTGGATGCTGATGAACTGCACTTAAAATACCTTTTGCTGACTCCACAGAAAATGTCTCAGAAGAATTTAATTTCAGAAGCAAAATCTGTAGCTATATCATAAAAATGCCATTTCTGACCCTTGAAGTCAGGGCTTTGCCCACAATCCTCTGCAGCCCACAGAATCACCCACCTGTAACTCAGTTACAAACATTTTCTTTATTTATAAGACCTGAGACACAGCTTGAGTTATTTTTCAGTGAATAAATTAACTAATACTGCTGCCAATCATTTTATGTTCTGGTTTATTGGACTGTGCTACTTAAAAATCCCTGTAGGTGGATCAGGGGCTGGTATTCTTCAGAGACTGCTGACGTATTTTGATTTGGTGGAGGCTTTTTTTTGTGTTTGGGGGGGGGGGGGGGGTGGTATAACTTTTTGGAATTTAACTCTTGGTCAGTATTTCTTCCAGGGAAAAGCACAATTGTCTGTTGTGAGTTCCTGTTGTCTTCTCAGTGACTTATTCCTCAGGTGGACGGTGTTCTCCTGCCTCTCTCCAGCTCCTCTGCTTGTGTCTTATTTTTAGGTTTGGTAAGGCAGCACAGGTAGTGGAGGTGGTCCTTGGTTTAGCTGTTATTTGCCTGCACATCTTACTGCACAAGAGAAAGTGAGCTCTAGTGGGCTAGAAATATCAGAAGACCATGTTCTACATTCGAGAAAAGCTGATGAATTAGTCTTTCAACGCTTGACCCCAGTGGAGATACCTGTTCTGTTGATTTTCATCTTCCAAGGCAGACATCTACATTAGCATTGAGCAGAGAGAAAAAATTCAGGTCACCATTTGAAACATAGAACATTTGTAGAAAATCAGTCAAAAAAGTTAGTCTCTGCTTCTTCCAAAAGCAGAAAACTCATCAATAAGCCAATGAAAACTTTGGTGTTTGAGTTCCTTTGAGGCACATCTCCTTTTGCCATACTTCTTTTTAAAGTTAGAAATTGGGCTTGGTATGGAATCTCAAGCTCAAAAATGTCTTTACAGCAATATCTGAATTAATCTTGTGAAGAACAGGAGAACCTTCCTTCAATTTCCCAGATTTAACACACATTCTGCAAATGCTTTTTGATTTAGATTTGTCTCTGAATACTATTATTAATGTTCTCAGGGCTTTCACCTCTCATGTGTATCTTCGTAGTCTGTAAGTACTCTTTGATAAAATTGTATAATACTAATTTCAAATTTTTGATTTCTGTGTAGTGAAGTTCCTATTCTTCTGAAGCCTTATACAATGCCTCCTTGTTAGACACCTGTCAGACAATGCATTTAGTCAGCTTGCTGAGGTCTGCACTTTTTAAGTGCTCTTGGCTGAGTAGATTCCAGGCACTGTTTCTTTGCCCTCTGGATTAATGCTTTTGATGCCAGACACAGAGGTTCTTTGCTCATTGAGTAGAAATAAGGCATGCTTTCTATGTTTCTGAGACCACTTTTCCATTCTCCAAGGAGCCATATCCCAGAACAACCTGCTTGTGGTATTCTGCTTTCCAGTTCAACACTTGTACTAATAAAAATAATTTTTTAAAAAAAGCATAATCTATTAAAATGCATATTTTTGCAGATTTTTTTAACTAATCACGTTTTACTCCTGGACTGGTTAGTATGAGTATATAGAGTCCAATCCAAAATAAGGTGTACAAACATCTGGCTGTCCACCTCAGCTTTTCATGACTATCATGCATGAATCCCCCTGCATTCTTGGTTCACTTCTTCTGGTCTCACCATCTGTATGTCAAAAGATTTCTGTCTCTGTTGTGAGTGGGAGCATGGGCACCTAATCCTTTCATGCCTTCACATCCACCTGTCCTGTGATTTTCTCACTTGTTCTCAGAACTCTTGCTCAGGTAGTGAGAGTTCATCACTTAATGGACACCTGCTTTGCTTTCTTGTACCAGGCCATGGGTGAGAGGGTCTGCAGGAAGTCATTAGTCTGCTTTATAAGAGCTGCTTTGGTGGTGGTGGTCCTTTGCTAGTAACAGTTATTAAGAGACAGAGACCCAGTCACTGGTCTTTTTGTCCCTTTATGTCACTAACTAGTGAAAAGCACAGTCACGCTGCACATACTCAGACTTCCTGCAGTCAAAGTAGTGTTTTGGGTAGCTCAAACTGGGTCTCAAAAATTGTCACACTGGTTGCTTGCAGCACAGATTTATTTGAATGTTTAAGAGAACTACTCTTATTTTTTTTAACTTTGGTTTTTGTACACCCAATTTAACTGCTACTTTTAAACATAAGAAAGCAACGGTATATCAATTACCTTCATCAACTCTTCAATCCAGAGCTATTATTGAATGTTCCTTACATTTTATTTTGAGTTTGTTGGGGTGCCATGGTGAATATAACTAGACTGTAACAATTTGCATCAGTAGCAAATGTAATTGTGTTACTGGAATTTGATAATTAGTTAGACTAATTAGATATGCATTAAGGTTTTTAATGCACATCAGGATGAGATTTGGGAAAATGCATTAAGGTCTAGTCCACCTGCAGTACCCAGTACATTTTTCTGCAACTGGCATGTATTGGGATTAACACTAAATTAAAAATGGAGCAATGCTTCTGATAAAATGAAAATTGCAACAGAAAATAAAAGTCTAGACTCACTTGGCAGGCAGAACACTCTTCAAATAGAAAGGAGCTTTGCCAGCCTCAGGAACAGTCCTAAATAAAACCTTTATATTTCATATGGGGATTTTTTTGGAGGGCTCTGTAAAACAATGTAATGTGTTTTAATGTCAGCAGAACAAAGCATATATTTGTGACAACATGATAAAGTTGAGGTTAGCCTGCCAAAAGGATACATCTCTTCTGCCTAGCTGATGCAAGTTTTAGTGTAAAACTCCTTACAGTCTCTACAGGGAAAAAGAGAAGAAAAGCACAAAATTTGGCAAAACTTTGATATGGTACTTTAAGAAAAGAAAAGTAATACTTCTAGTTAATAACTGAACTTCGTATTGTCGGTGCATTTGGCTGTAACAAAAACAGTCAATTTCAGGACTTAGTTGTGGAAAACTAATGAAGATATAATACTGCTTAGAAATTTTGTTTTGCTTTTAAGCAGGCTCAACCATCTGGTAAAAGGAAGCCGAAATGTATTTTAGGCAGTCTGCCTCAGCCACAGCTTGGAGCTTTGTGTATAGTTTTGTGACAGTTGCTATTTCTGCTCTTTGAGGTCCCTGTTTGACATTAGTGAGAACTTCTACAGAACTTGGAAGCTGTGACATTGTCAAGTAAATGCCAGGAAATGTGTTTTTGCTTCCAGGACCACAGAATTGTATAGGAACGTTTACTTGCAATGTGGCATAGCACAGAAGATGAAGTCTTAGTTCTACCATGTGCCTGTTGTCTTCATTTGACCCATATGGGTCTTGTTCTGCTTTTTTGAAAGTTCTCTGAATGATCCCATTCAAATTGTTCTTAAGGGATTTACTAATTTTAAATAAATTGAAGTGAAAATTATTTTTCTCAGTATATACTTGTAGAAATTGATGCAGTTCCTTCCAAAATTGCATGCTGCTCTATTCAAAATTTTTTCTTCCTCCTTGTCCTGCCACTATCTCTGTTTTGTATCCTGTCACTTGACCTCCTTCTCCTTACCATGCTTTAGCGTCACAGTGAATCATAGACACCATATCCTTTTCCTCACTGTACCTATGAAGAGCAAGGACAAGAGCTTTGATTTTGCACAGGAGCCAAGAACAGTCTTTGGTTTATTCAGTTGTTCCCTAACTGGAGGAGTAGAGAGAGAAATGTGCAAACTGGTTGCTTTGACAGGTTGATCTCTGCTGGGTTTTTAGCTATACTGATCTGTCTTAATTATTTTGAAGTATGCACTGTGAAGAATTTCATTTCTGCTAGACAGAATAAAGCTGAACTTGCATAACATACAGCAGACTGCAGTGCTGCACTTAGCTTCAAGAAAAGTATCTAAAAATGGAGTTGAAGAGGAGAGTAGGAAAGAGAGGTCTATTAAAACAGCTAATACAAGTGCTGATTACGCTATCTTTTCTCTCTTTAAGTAGCCTCGGAAGTGAACGTGTGCCTGAGTGCATGGAGGCCTAATCTGTGTTTTAGAAACTCTGGATCCCAGTTTTAGCTGTCAAGTGACCTTGGGGAAACTTCCATGTATCAGGTTTCCCCCTGTACAGAGTGGATTTGATGACCCTGAGCTCTTGGAGGTTAGTGGTTAGAAAGTTAAATGCTCTGGTTGTAAAGTGCTAAGTATTATTAATGTACTATTATTAGAGGGGTTTTACTGCAGTTGGCCTAAACCTTTGTGGTTCTCAGTTGCACAGAAAGGTAAATGCTTGGGTTCTTCTAGGGAATGAATGAAGGTAGACTATCATGGCTTTATGTTCAACGTTAATATATAAATGCTTGCCTGTGTTTGGCTTCACCTACCTTCAGCAAGTCATGGTAAGAAAGGCTATTAAACATTTTCCCTAGTAGTAATAAATATTACATAAATAGTGTGCAAAAATATTGGGACTGCTAACCTGGGAGGAGCTGGATATGAAAGGATGTAACGCAGTTTTTTCACATAATAAACAGCATACAAATTATAGGTTGGACTTACTTAGCCTTTCAGTTTTGCAAAAACTAAGGGACTCTCAGTGAGGGTGACAAATAAAAAGCTAATTAAAATTGCACAAGATTCTTTAAGTATGGGCACTTAATGTCATGTGGGAACATCATGCCTTATAGTAGCTGAGATGGAAAATATTAAGTATCAAGAACAGTTTATGGAGCAACTTCTCTTGTGTCAGTTCTGCAACTGGAACTTCATGTGCTGTTCATCATAAAATGTATGTAATAAAGCAAGAAAGCATGCTGTGGTTAACACTCTAGAGGTAGCTCTAAGCAGAGCAGAATGCCCTTTCACACAGACATATCACTGAACATTATTTTTTTATCACTAATAATTGCTACCTGGTTTTTGATGTATGTTTGTTTCAGCATTTGGTGAGTCTTCATGCTTTCTTCTGTTGTATTTGTGCAAACACCAAGATTCAACAGTTTGCTGTGGTTAGCAAAGGGGCTTTTTTATCTTGGTGAGAAAATTGGAAAACCTCCAGACTTGTAGCCACTGGCAGGGAATGGCAGTAACAAATGTGTCTTTCCTGTAGCTAATGCGGTTTGCAGTATTACCCTCTTAAAACATTCTTGTGTTACCAAAGTTAAAGTGAGAATTTAACTTGTCATTTTAAAAAAGATTGACCACATCAATAAATAAGTCACTCTTCGTTCTTATTGTTCAGGCCCACCTTTCACATGAAATAGATACTGAAGCACTCACTACTTAAGTGTCTCCAATAAGAATCTATGAGATCCTACATTCACATGTTCCATCCTGCTTCTGCAACTTGAGGGAAAAGGAAGGTGGAAAAAGCAATTACCCTGTGTCTGACAAAGATGAGGTTTTCCAAACGTGTGTGCTGAATTAAGTATTTGGGTTTCTTGTACTTTTTTGGTAGTAGCATACCTTTCTGCTTCTAGGTTTTTGTGAAGTCTTCTTTCAGATAAGCACTGCATGAATCTGGTTAGAGAGTTAATTACTCTTCTTAAATCTTCCACTCTCTTAGCTTTCCAAATATGACCCTAGATTTGTGGATCATTAAGTAAATGGTAATGGTTACTTGTTACCTGTTCTGGAAGTGTGTTTCATGCACTTTCCTTTCTTACATCCTACCTGGATCTTTTGCTAGAGCTGTCCAGGCAAACATTTTGTCCATTTTAGCCCAGGATCTAACAGACAGCTCTTCCATTTATCTTGTTTTCACAAATAGGATCATGCTAACATAGTGGAAAAGCCATCTCTGACCTAAAGCTGTCTTTGAGTTTCCCATTCATTTCAAGTTGTTTTATCCTTTTTTAAAATTTATTTTTGCAGAAGCAGCTTCAGAAAATGAAGATTGAATTTTGACATAGTGCCTAAATAAAAATTACCTAAAACCAGAACCCTTTTGCTTGCAGAAGCTGTGAACTCTTTTGAAGTGCTGTTTGATCATAGCAAAAGAAAGCTTTTGTTTTCAGATTATTGGATTTGTAGTACACTTGGGATTTACTTTGATAAATTGTTTTCATCAGAAAGGTGCTGTAGTAAAAACAAAAATTCTTCACAGAAACTGGAAAATAATGAGGGGCAACATAAAAATAATCATACCAAATACATCTTCCATTCTTCTCATATCCCCACATCCCCCACCAAAATATTTGAAACTTACGTACGTTTCTGGGAATCAGCATGGTGTAGCTTTACAATTTGACTTTTGTCTCTAGGTGTTAGAAGCTGAGAGGGAGTTGCTAACACTCTTTTGAAGGAGTTTTGTTAGTCCCTTTTCTCGAGGGCTGTTCTGTGACGGAGTGGCCAGTGCCTTCCTGAATGAACACTTTTGCTTTGGGAAGGAATCTTTGTAAGGTAATGAGGTGGGTGTGGCTGCTGGATCTGTAATACTGCCTGTCCTGATCTTTTTGATTTGAAATTTAATATGCTGTAAAGCTTGTTGTTGTAATTCAGCAAGTGATGTCTCTGGGCAATATGTGGGAGTCAGATGCCCATGCTGGTTCATTTTTGTTTCATCTCTGTTTCTGTCCACTGATGAGAAGATTTGTGGGGTGCTCTTCCAGGCCCCAGGCTGAAAGAGCCTTCCTTCTCTTCTCATTAAGGCCCCAAGAAATAATTAGTATTGAATGAAAGTTTGTTCATCTAATTACAAAATACTATTTCCCATCATCTTTCACACTCTGAGGTTGTATGTGAGATTAATAGCATAATGGAGACAGCATGGTTCACATTGTTCTCAATTTGCTGATTAGCTTTGTGTTCATGGTTTTTCCTGGCTGTAGGGGCTTGTAGAATAGTGCCTGGAGTATGGAAACTTGAATAAATGCTTGTGAAATAGAGGAAACCCATATGAAGAATGGTAGAAATAGCTTCAGGAGTCACAGTTTTAATCTTGTCTCTGATTTGTTTGCAGGACTTCGTAACCTAGGGAATTTCTTGAGCTCTCTGTATCTCAGGTAATTGCAACTGTCAAAAGCACTTTCAAACTCTGGCAAGATAAGAAGTGAATTAATATCTGTTAGCAGCAAGAAAAAAATTATGATGACTTGTCCCAGTCCTGCAAACTCACCAGTAGCCAGGCCTGTCTGTGGTGGCAGAGCACACTTTCGATCAAACATGCTTTTGGAAATTTTCCAGGGGGAGAAAACTATAGAGTGCTCTGCTGAGAAGTGTGAATGTAGCTCCACTGTGAGCTACATTTGGAATGACCCTGCCTCCTGGGCTTCAGAAATTCTGAGCCTTTCCTTTTGGAGAGGGGAAGTAGTTTTCTTACATGTTCTAAAAAATCCCACATGACGACTGGTGCCTTTCAGTCTTTGGCATTGTGACCTATGACAAAATGCCTTCTTGTGTTTTGCATCTAGGATCCAAGGCCTATTGGATGTAGGGGAATTTAAGGGTAATATTTTGGAAAATGTCTGTACCAAAATTGCTCCCTGGAACTCCTCTGTGTTTAGACCACTCACACAGAAAACATAACTAGTGTCTCTGTTAGTTGCATAGTGCAGCAACAGTGGTTATTTTTCTCATTGTGGAAATTATAATTAGAGATTGAATACTCTTGAGAGACACCAGCTTTCAAAGCAATCTTACATAGGGTTTGGGTAGAGAGGGTTGGTTTTGAGATGTATGAAAGCATACTTTACTGAGTCCATTCTGTGCAGTACATTTAAATACTGTATTTTTTTTACTTTTAAAGTGTTGCAGTTGCTACCAAAGAAGGTGGTTCTGGCAAGAGAAACAGCAACAAAGTAGAGTGAAAGGAGATTGACAGGAAAAGTATAAGGAGGAGGGTGGGGGAAATAGTACAATTGTAGTTTGAAAAATTAGTCATGTAACGTGTCATTGTAATTCCCAACTGGCAATTAAACAGCACATATCTACATAAAGAATTAGTAACACTAGAGGGTAATGTTCAGGATCCTGAACAGCACTTCCAGTACATAATTTGCAAATGGTTTGATGGATACCTGCCTCACACACTCCATAAGTTACCACATTCCAGTGCTTAATATAATTAGCAAACACAGATGTCCAGCTTTATAGGTAGCTGGCTATGACTTTACAGTATGTTGCATTAATAAACTTAAGGAAAAAAAAAATTAAAAAGGGACAGCCAGCCAGAAAAATTCCACTGTTTATTCCTCCTCAGGTGTCAGGGTTCTGTGCCAGCTGCCAGTGCTGTAGTGACTGGGGCTCCAGCGAGCTCCTCTCTGGTGATAGGAGAGGTCCAAGTGTGAGTGATTCACAGCAGGTTCTGCAGGGCTTGCAAAGGCAGTGAGAGCCTGAGAAAAGTGCAGAGGTAAATTCAAAACAACGCACATTGAGCTCTCTGTAACAATATCACTTTTGTGATACCTTCTTTTTTAGTGACAGCTCACTTTTGATGGGATTAATGGATGCCAAATAAGCTTCTCAGGTGATCAGCATGGACTAGCTACAATAACAGCATCTAGAGTGATCTGGATGTGAAAAACAGTGAGGAGGGAGTTTCAGGACAGAAACCTTCTTTGATCGCAGACAGCCAGGACTTCAGCAGTGCAGGCTTTATTTAAATCTGCTGACTTTCAAAGGGATACAGAGCATTGTGCTAAATGAGCATATATGTCACCTCTGGAAGGTTTGCTCCAAGTTTGGTAGTGTCCTTCCCCACAGCTGCCATTGCTCAGATGCACCAGTTACTGATATTAGAGTATCATGTGAGGAAATTACTGCCTCGAAATTCTGAAGGTCAGCTTTCCTTCAGATGATCTCTGTCTAAGGGCAGCTCTGTTAAACTTTGCATGCCCCAGGTCCTTTTTGGTGAAATATAATAGATGATGATGGTAATTCCTTTACGTTTAAGTGTAGAGCTTCTCAGGCAAGCACCTCCTCTAAATTTGGCTCAAATCTCAGGCACAGAACAGCTGATGGGTACTACCAGAATGTAAATACAGATCAGCAGCACTTCTGAATTCTCTTATTTTATAAAACAGTGTGTGGTTTAGCCTTTTCATGGGCTTTGTTAGCTGCTGTCACACAAAGATTCTGCTTCACTCAGTTCACATGTACCACTCCAGTTATTAAAGGGCACATTGAAAAGTTGCCACTGAAGCACTGCTTAAGCTGAAAAATGTTGTCAGAATTACTTTGTAAAATAAAAAATGAATGTATGCCTTCTCATGAGCTGTCTGATATTTGCACAATTTTCATTTAGGTTATGAAGGCATCATTGTGGCTTTCAAAATTATTTGGACACTTCCGTTTTCCTGGATGGTTGCAGATGCTGATTCTGTGCATTTCAAATGTCTTTGAATGGTTTATGAAGGGCAGAAGAACTTCAACATAACTTTGATGTATATTTAAAGGTAGAAAATTAATACACAGATTCTGCTATGGAGGAAAAGAGTGTTTCTTCCATGTCTCTGCATATCTTATATCACAGATATATATGAGGACTTGTAGATTTTTTTATAGTACATGAAGGGAGGAAGTATTTTTATTACTCTGTAGGTGACAGAATTCAGGTGAGGAAGTAGAAGGAGGACCTGGATTCTGCTTCCTGCTCAGACAGTGCTCACCATCTGGTGTTGAGTGGGTCACTCTGGCTTTCCCTATTTTGCTCAATGAGAGAAATGCAATCCCTACCTTGATAAAGCTCTTGTGAACTTTATATATATATATATTTTTTTATTTTATTTTATTTTTATGTTTTACTTGCTGTCAAACAGACCTGGGGTTTAAATAAAAACTATGGATGTGACAGGCTCCATATGGGAAATCAGGGTTTTGGAAGGCTGCAGGCTCTGATAAACTTCCTGTGTCTTGAATGATGAACAACAGATATACCATCCTCTTAACTAGGTCAGACATTTAAAAACTTTTCTCCTTCTGCATCCCCTGTAAGGATCAGTCCAAGCCTCATCTCATCTATCAGAAGGACAGTATTTCTAGTCTACTTTTCCCTGTTATCCTTATTGTGTGTCTGTGTGCTCTGTGCCTTATTTTGGCCAGAGTTTGAAGAAGGGCTTTCCATTGCAGAAGAGCATGTTACTTTGTTTTACCCACAAGATAGGTCCATGTTCAGAAGGGCATCAAGATGGCTCAGATTTTTCTGCCCTGTGTGCTGTAACATGGGAAAACAGTGGAATGATGGGGACACAGAGCTGGGGTTTCTGCCTTCAGATTAAAAAAAACCCACACTGTAGATTTCTAAAAGTTGATTCACACTGCAGTAGTGTGTTTTTTCAATGGTCAAGACAGTGCAATTGAACCTGAGAGGCACCTGTGGGAAAAGCAGCCTTTCCTGTCCAAATGATTGTCAAGTGAAATCTGAAGAGAGCTCACTGGAAAATTCCTTAGTGGAGAACATAGCAGATGGGAAATCTTGATCAGAAAAAAATCAAAACATAAAAATAAAGCCTTGCATTTAGTGAAGGGAAACACCTCCTCCATAGTAGCTGTCTTTAGCTGCTAGATTTCATGGGTTTAATAATTTCTGTAATAGTGAAGCAAAAATCTAAAAACTGTGCTTCTTCTGGTTGTCACATGGACATTATCATACATTCTAATTAACAGGCTTTTTCAGGCTTGTGTCCAGGGCTGGCTGATTTGGTTGAAATTGGACAGCTGATACAATAAACTCTAAAGCTTATCCTATATTGAGATTTTTCACAAGTAGCCCAGTCCACTGTGATGGGATTTCTTAAATCATAGCAAATCCTGTTCATGAAATCAGATATGGGTGTACTTACACAAATGGCAGCTCCTCCTGTCCTTTCTGGGAAGACCAGAAGGTGAAGTTTACAAAGATGCACCTGGGGAGCCAGGCCAGGAATGAGAGCTTAATATAAGTGAGAATTTGGATTCTGTAAGTAATTTCCTTTTATCAGGGTTTGTAGATACAGAGTGGGCTAATTTAAGTCCTGCATGATTGATCCTGTGTGTTTCAACTAATGATGACTTGGTTATAACATGTATAAGAGAAAATCAGCATGTAACAAACATCATTCTTGCTCTTCATTAGTAAGATCTGGATCATTCTGCAGATGTGCTTTGTGTATCGAGGAGGTTGTTATTTAAGCATTATTGATGGAACCTCCCAAATTCTGTTATTTACATTTTGCAAGGAAAGAAACCTCACACACTATGTGGTGGGAAAGAATTAGCTCTAATCGGAGAATGCTTCTAACTGGGACTGTGTATTAGCCAGAATTTCCTTAGTAGTGGGCAGTTTCTGTTAAGGCAGAAAGCCTAACTGCCTTACCATGCTTTTGTGATGGCTTTCTTGTGCTAAAAATGTCTTTTGCCTTTGGTAGCAAAGATTCTGGCAAATCTAAAGAGATCTGGGGTGGGAAACCAGGTGCTAAGTATCTTTATTGCTTCTCTGTGATGTGACTTTTTCTAATTCTGTCAGAACAGCAACATACTGGTTGTTTGGCTCTTTTCCCTATTTGACATATATGTAAGACAAGCAGAAAATCTTTTTTCCTCATTTAAAATGGCTTGCTCTCACTAGTGCACCATCTTCCTAGAGGAGGTAAAATGCTCCTTGGTACCAAAACCCACATAACAAATCTCCAGAGCCCCTGCACTGGCACAGTGCTGTTTCCAGAGCACAAAGGCACGCTCCTTTCAGGCACAGATCTCCCAGGTCTGTTCTGCTTTTAATTCTAGCTGAATAATTGTCTCCAGATGCTTCTATAGATTCATCTCGATATGAGCACTGCCCTCAGAATAAATGCAGCATTTATGGCCTCTGAAAGGAAGTAAAATGCTTCTACCATTATCGTTACTGTTGGGATTTATTAGACTGCTGCTTTTATGCCTAATAATTAAAAAACCTGCAGCGTCAGGGGATATTGCCACAGGTCTGAAATAAATTAATTCAAGCTGACATCAAGATTTAAATGAGCTTTACTTTTTCTTATGACAGGGAGCTGTACCATCTCACTTCCTTTTTTTTATCAAATTGCTAACTTAGTCTGGGTTTGCAATAGAAAAATATTTTTTTTCCAAGAGATAATAAGCTCTTTCCATGAGGTGAGTTGCCTAGCTTTCTACTTTTCCAAAAGTACTATAATTTTTGGTTATTTTCCTCTAGTTACTCCTGTTTTCATAAGTTTACAATGAAAGATCACAAAATACTTAGGGCCTTTTAATTGGTTTACACAAAGCCTCTGCAAGATGTCATTTGAGGTTCTGTGTTTCCTTTGATGCCAAGGATTTAGTTGTGCGTAAAAGTACCATGTCTAAATGGCTTTACTGTGTATTTACAACCTCTTTGGCCTCATTACAAGAAGGACATGAGAAATGTTAATTTAGGATATTTAAAAATCTGCAGTGTTGCTTTCAGAGGGAGGAAAAACCACCCTGAAACCAACCTTGCCTTTCGGAGTCAGTGTGCATATATCTAGTGGGATCATGTGGTCCTGGTTTAGCTTATATAAATAAATATGAACTATAAATAAATATTCACTAACATCATCTGTGAAATTTACTTGATGGTATTATGTCAATACTGTTTGTGTTTCCATAATTGAAGTGAAAATGAATTAAATATTTGAAGCAGAGCTCCACAAAAGGGATACTTCACAAGAGGTATCTTTCATATTGCTGCTCAGATTAACAAATACATCCAGGGGGTTGAAGTAAATATTCTGAAAATTTTATAAGTATCTTGATTAATTTGAATATAATCTAATTTAAAAATAATTTCTCTCCATAATATAGCATAATGACAGTACAGGGCAAGCTGTTCAGACTTCCCGTTTCACTGAATCACTGAAGCCTTTTGTTATGTATAGGGAATTTCCTCTTACAACATGGTTCTTCTGCCATTCTCTATAATGAAAGTTTCTTGTTCAGCAGGGAAATAAGACATAATATTTCACTGACAAAACTCTTCCCTGCAAAATCCCTTTGCTCTCTCAAAATTACTTCCCCTATACTCCTCTGTTCATCAGGACAGTCTTTTAAAATGCACATTACTCACCAATCTCATAAAGGGAGTAGATCTCAATGCTTTCTGGGGCAGACAGCAACTTTGAGCTATCCCTGCTCTATTCAATATTGACATATTCATCTTGCATTCCCAAATGAACCACAACTTTCATTGTGCCACAGTACAGTATGAGTGGGAATGAAAAATATTCTTTAAAAATCTTAAACCTGGGACTGTGAGCCTTATAGGAGTGCAGGCTATGATTGGTACTGCTTTTTGCTGTTTGTGTAGGTCTGCCTTGCAGGTACATACCTTAATGTAGCTGGATCTATTTGAGATGTAAGTTGACCTTTTAGTTTGGTGTGTTTGGAATGAATCACACAAATTTGCAGATATTCATTGTTTTTTTAACTTTAGTTTACTTCTACAGACTCTTGACTGCAATGCTAGATTGAAATAGGCTTATAGTTTAAATCCAAATGTTGAAATTATAAAAGGGGTAAAAAAAATGCCTAGATTTTTGGAGACAATTTTGGCAGTTCATTTCCCAGTACAAATGCTAGGAATTTCATCTTGCAAATAATAGGTCAGGTACTGAGAAAACTCTGAGCAAATGAACAGACAAATTAATTAATGCAAAGAAAAATGTAATGTACTCTGCAGAGAAATTCCTTTCTTTATGATTCTGTGCTTACACCAGATACCTGCTATTTAAAACTTGAGCCATTTTCCTAGAGACCTTCTATTTGTCATTGGTCTTTGATTATATTTCCTTGGTAACATTTCACTTTTCTGTTTTCCCATTCTCTAGCTTTATCTTGAAATACAAGAGCTGGTTATTATTGAAAAAATATACAGTTCAGCTCAATCTTAGTGCTTCTGGTTACTTTTACCAAGATTATATTTTATCAGCTAATACAGTAGATTTACTTTTTGCATCAGTAGTGATCTAGTTGTCTTTCTTTGCTCTTAATGTTTCTTAAAAACATTTTTAACATTCTGTAGAATCCCGAGGGCTGAAAAAAAAAAAATTGCTGGGATCAGTTAAACACAATCTAATGTTCTAAGTATCTTAGTGACATAAGGTGTTTAAAGAGAATTTTAAGCTGCACTGGTGAGCACAGGAGGGATATGTCTTGCAATGATTAGGAAAGAAGACTGTGAAGGGATAACTCAAACATATGCATTATAAGTTCTTTTCAGTCTGATTTCTCACTGGTTTGCCCACATGGCATCTGACTTATTGTGGTCTCAGAAGAGAAAAAAGGACAATCTAGAGGTTAAAGCTGTTATTTGTTTCATTTTTTTCAGAAGCTGAGAGTAATGTGGTCAATAAGCCAAAAATTGCCCTGGAGGCACAGCTTACATTTCGTTACAGGAATCTTAGCAGCTTCTGTAGTCCTCTAGCAAAGAAAAGAACAAACCAAAAGAAGTCTTCCTCGTGTGCTATTAGACTGAGACCTATGTGCATCTTTAGCAATTTCTGCCTGTTTCTGCAAACCTTGCAGGTCTTTGGCACTCAAGGCAAGAGGAGCAGCAGGTGGTTGTTACCCTTTGGGAGGCAGCCTGCGAGTAAAACACGGTGCTTTGGCAAGTTGTTTCTTAGAGATCTGTCAACAGCAGATGACTCAGGCTCTGCTCCTGCCTTTGCAAGGGTGTGTGCTTTAGTGAGCATTTATTTTTATATGGAGTGTGTTGGCAAAGTCACACCATGCTGCAAAGTCTCTGTAAACTTCGCTGTGGTTTCTCAAAATCACATAGTTTTGCCAAGGTTTCTTTTTCTGTTTTCATGGAGCAAAAATGCACAAACTTTCTGGTGTCTTTCAGAAGTCATCCTCCAACACATGCAAGAGCAAAGCATCTCAAGGAAAAAGTCAGAAGATTAATGTTTCCATATATGTGAAAAGTGTGGTTTTAGCCTCATCCTTAGAAATTGCAGAACAACATTGATATTGTTGTCTAAATATTTAATGTAAGGCAAATTCCCAGAACAACACAATTCAAAGAGTTGAAGTTTATCAAAGTAATGAAGAACAGATGGAGATGTCAGGTAATCTTAAGAGTAACAGTTAATTATAAGCCAGTTTACAATATACTTCAGACCTTACCTGCCCACCTCCTGACAACCTGTAATTAACTAACTTGGTAAGGACACACTTCCTACCAAGTATTTTCCTTTCTTACTGTGTGTTTTCATTGGTGATGCCAATATATCTTTTTCTGATCATTGTACCCCTTTTGTGCTTAGAAGCTAATTGCATTACAGGGTATATTTATCTTTCTCTACACTTAAGTAGATGGTTTTAGCAAGGGAGCCACCATATAAGGGTGTCACACTGCCTTGGAGCCATATTGCTTTCTGTTCTAATTCTGCCTGGTTTTGCAATGCTTGTTTGTTTTCATTTACTGGAAAAGCATTAAGACACCAGCAGGTGCTGACATACAGCAGAAAGCAAGAGGTTTGTTTCCATTTCAAGCACATTTTCTTCCTAATTCCTATTCTCAGAGTGGGGATCAGGGATTTATTTGGGGTTGTAAGATGTGCTCTGTGAGGCAATAAAACCCGGTCCGCTCATTTGGCTGCAGCCTAATTAAAATCTTGGAGCACATTGCTGTAGTGGAGCCATCCATGTGCTGTGGTTAAGAATACCCATCAAGGCTTTGGTAGATCAGATCGTTTTGCATATTGCTCATAGATTGTTCTGCATATTGTCAGATTTCAGGCTTTTCTGGGCAGAAATTATCTCTTTGTACTTGTTTTCTCTGTTGTCAGGCATGGTTGGGCCTTAATATGGATGGACTTGCTTCAGAACTCCTGTGTGATATTGAATAGCAAATTCTAGTACTGTTTTCCTTCTGGAAGGTGGCTTGCTTTCCTCCTCACAGCCTGCTGTGGAAATTTTCTTTAAAGCCTGAAAATCAATTTATAACCTTAATTAACACAGAGCTGGGAGTTGTTCCATCATGGATTATTTGATCATGTGAGTGTGGCTTCTCTTGTCTTTGCAAGCCAGGCTGAACTCAAGATCCTTTTATTGCTCCTGATGATCAATTAAGTGTTGACCATGAAAGGGAAAATTTAGCAGTGGGAGAGATTTGCATTTTCTAAATTTAAAGGTGACATTGGAAACAGTAGACCATATTGAAATTTTACTGTGAAATCTTAATCCATATTTCTCCTCTCTTGCTGGCAGATTGGGTTTGTGCCTAGAGTAACTGAGCTTTTCTTTTGCTAGAAACTAGTGTTCCAACAGAGTGCTGCACATCCAGAAGTCCTGAGGAGCTTTGTTTTGCCATAAGCAAGTATGCCCATTCCTGTACTAATTCTTCTAACAAACTAGCCACAGTAGTCTGCTTTGTAGTGTGAGAAACACAAAATTTATTTTGGATTTGTTTTTTGTGGTATGGTTCTTGCTTGTTTTCGTTGGTTACACAACAGTATTAACCTGAAAGTGCAAATTTTAACTATACTGAAGTAAAATCACCATATGTGACTTAGGAATATGGTGAACTTAGAGCATACAGAAGGGAAACCACAACTTCAGTTTTCTTACTTTACTGTTGATCTGTGTTATGAAATTAATCTGTTTTGGAAAACCTCTTTTTTTTTTACCTTTGCCGTCCTACTAGGGTTTTTAATGTTTTGGGGTTTTTTTTTTTTCCCTCCAGGAAATTACACAGCATAAATTTCCCAAGCTTGCTCTTTTTTTTTTTTTTTTAACTCTAGGTTACAATGTCATGTTTTGAAGTGTTGCCATGCCGTGCAGATTACAAGAGGAAGCCAGAATTGCCATAGCCAGAGGTTTTAGTGTCTGACTTACTGAATCTTAAGACCAGTTGCTATACCAACATTGTCATCTTAATAGAGAAGTCAATATTTTAGCTTGTAAGATGCATTATAAATCTAGAAGTACTGATTTCTCACTCAAGTCTGCCTAGAAATAGTGGAATTTTTACTCTTCAGAAATACAGTTTTCTTATTCTTTTTTCCCCAAAGAAGGAGCAAGCACTAAATATAATATACATTTAATAATATGCTGAAATCTATCAGCTTATATTTTAAGAGAGTTAGAATGTTTTAACATTGGTAAATTAAGTATTTAAGATACTTTTCTTCCTTCACTTGAAGAATTCTGACATGTCAAAGTCTGAATGTGATTCTGTACCTTTCCTGTATTAAGAGTAGATAGCAATATCTTCATAAATTGCATTGTTTCACTCGCGTTTTGCACATTTCTCTGACTTCTGTGCCAGAAATGATTACTTCTGTAAGGTAGTTTCCTCTGCTTTCTATAATGAAGTCAGCTACATACTCCCCTTCATTTTAATTTCTTCATTTTCACTTTTAGTGGGAATGAGGTAAATGAGTGCAGTTCATGTGCCAAAAAGTGGAAAGGAGTGGAATATGCGCAGCACCTGTCACACGGACACCAGATATAGAGGTGAATTACGACAGTTTGTTAAGTAATTAATTACTTGTCACATTTAAGTCTTAAGACTGGAATTAAATTCTTCTATTTGATGTGGTCTGTTGTTGCCAGAAGGAGAGAAAGCACACCAAGAAACCATGGGGAGATACTTGCATACGCTTGCACCTGCTGTAGTTGGGTCATTGCAAGCAAATTGTGCTGTTTATGTACTGAAGCACCAGCAAATCACAGAGTCATTGAGGTTGGAAGTAACCTCTTGGGATCATCTTGTCTAGCCCCACTGTTCAAGCTAGAGCAGGTTTTCCCTGAACATATCCAGCCAAGCTCCTTTCTTCATGGAGAATCCCTAATCTCTCTGGGCAGCCTGTTCTACTGTTCCACCACCCTCAAATGGAAAAGAAGTGTTTCCCTGTGATTAGGTATAATATTTTGTGTTTTCATTTGCCTGTATTGTCTCCTGTCCTATCACTGGGCATTACTGAGAAGAGCCTGGTTGCCTCTTTTTGATATCCTCCTATAAAGTGTTTATACACATTGATAAGATCCCTCCACTAGCCTTCTTTTCTCCCTTACAAAGAGTCTCCAGTCTTGCAGCCTCTCTTTGTCTCCCACAGATGGTCCAGTCCCTTAATCATCTTTGTGGTCTTTCCCTGGACTTCTCCAGTAAGTCCTTGTCTTTCTTGTACTGGGGAACCCAGAACTGGACACAGCACTCCAGATGCATCCACATCAGTGCTGAGTAGAGAGGGAGGATCACTTTCGTCAGTCTGGTGAGGATGCTTATCCTAATGCAGCCCAGCATGCTGTTTTACCTTCTTTTTTTTTTTGCTATGATAATGTGTTCCAGGCTTATAGTCAGCTTCTTTTCCAGCAGGATCCCCAAGGTCTTCTAGGCAAACCTGCTTTCCAACCAGTCAACTCTCAGACTCTACTGGTGATTTCTGCTTTTCCATCAAGCCAGTCATCTCATTGAGGAAGGCAATGAGGTTGATCAGATATGATTTCCTCTTTGTAACTCCATGCTGACTACTCCCTTTTTGTCTTTCATGTGTTAGGAAGTGCTTTCCAGGAGAATTTTCTCCATCACCTTTCCAGGGATTGAGATGGGGCTGACCAGCCTGTAGTTCCCTGAATCCTCCTCCTTGTACTTCTTAAAGACCAGAAAAACATTTGCTGCCTTCTAGTTTAGGGTATGAAGGCTGAGTATGTGTTACCAAGGAGGTGTGTTTAAAAACTGAAAGAATTCTGTGTGATTTTGTTCTGGAATTAATGTAATAAAATAATTGATGCACTTGAGAAAAGGTGTTGGAATGCAGGTAATTGAATTCCTGTTCCACAAGGACAGCATATGTGGCTGTTCCTCCTGCTGAGTCCTCCAAGTACTAAGGCATATGCTTGTTAGGGTTATCTGAAAAACTGCTTCAGGTACACATTTCTGGAAGTCTTGTTTTGTGTTTGTGATGTCTGAAGTGACACTGGTGCATCCCTTTAAAAATGTAGATGTATGTCTTTTGGAAGACTTTACCACATTTAAAGTGGCATTTATGGGGGATGAAAGCCTGTGCTTGAAAAGGACAAGTGCCCCACAGGTTGGAGTGGTATCCAGAGCAGCCAGGATCTTGATCAGTTCTGAACAGTAGTT
The DNA here is from genome assembly GCA_013398275.1 of Promerops cafer. NCBI lineage: Eukaryota > Metazoa > Chordata > Aves > Passeriformes > Nectariniidae > Promerops > Promerops cafer. The sequence goes on along the minus strand of VZSE01001041.1, from coordinate 129,085 downwards.
CATGTGCAGTGCCACGTTCTGCACAGAATTTGCCCTGCCAGTTTGAGAGCTACTGCAGACACCCATACAGTCTTCTGCAGGGCCAGATCCTTTCTCAGTTGCTAATGGTGTCTGCCCTCAGCTGCATTCTTGAGCTGCACTTCTTGTCCAGGGCTTGCTCTGATAAAGGCACTGATGTTTATAGAGCCTTCAAAACTGCAGTAACCCTTGTGTCTTCTGGCAGAGGAGTAGCTGGTAGTCAGGATATGCTTTCCAATCCCTGTGTCTGGGGGCCTTGCTTTCTTCTCTTAGGAAAAGTTCTCCATGGTATTGTTTCTAAAAGTGCTTGTGTGGCCTCGATTACTGCGGTTCAGTACAGTGACATTGTCATCATGCTTTATTTTTAAAAATGACAGCAGCAAAACAGAAATACCAATTCAGTGTCACATTTGCCATGGGAGATTGTCTAGTGGAGAGAACAATGGCCTGACAATCAAAGGGTCAGTCTCTATTTTTGGTTTGCTCGCTGACTGGCTGCACAGCCTTGGGCAAATTGCTTTCACCTCTCTGTGCTTCTGCTTTCCCTCCAACTCCCTGCCTGTCTTTTTCATTTAGATGATTAGCTCCCCTAGGCAAGGAATGCCTCTTGTTTGTATAGTTTTTTGTGTTTTGTTGGAGGCCTGGGGTCTCCAACCCTGTAACAATAGGGATTCACATCAGTATTTCCACTTATCTCTCATATACAGTTCTGAGGAGCCTAATTTTCACAAAGGGATGGATGTTCCTGGCCCTTGTGTTAATAGCGTACAACAGGGAGCTATGATGACAAGAATCTTCTCTTTTTGATATGTCAAAGCTATCACATCTCCAGGGCTTAGATCAGGACTCATGCAAGTGTTGTTCTGCTGATGCTGGTGTCACTCACACAGGAGTGTGGCATGTCCTGTGCTAGTGCAGGTGGCCCAAGGGTGAGATGTGCTCAGTCAGCACGTGGTCTGTCAACCAGCTGGCCCTGGGTATCTGCAAGGTATGCCCATGATCAGGCCCTGAGCCACGTAGCAAGTTTTGGAATAGTTGATTCCCTGTGTGATCTGTCTGTATTGCTGTTTGGAGTAGGAGTAGCCAAGATCTTACACATGATTAGAGATCCAGACCTACAGGAGCTAAGAGAGGGAAGGAATAGTCAGTACTGTCCTCACTTAGGGCTGGTTGTAGCCATGCACTACTGTGCTTGCATGCAGAAGCAGACCAGGATACCAACTCTTAACTGGCTGCTGTGAAAATAAGCAGCGTATAAATGCCTTGAGCTCATGATTTCCCTAATCCTGACTTGTTAGAGCCATTCAGCCTTGAGGCAGTGCTCTTCTTTTGAAAGATTTTTCAGCAATTGCTTTTGTCCTTTCTCACAGCTGTCACCAGAGCAGGCACTGCCTGTTGGGCTGATATTTGTGTGTCAGTCCCCTCACAAGCCCCTTCCCCATCCAGGAGTGTCCCAGCTGGGCTCTGTTGTACGCTGCTGTGACACTCACGGTCTCACATTACCTGCTGTTCCTTCCTCGTAAGTTGTCAGTAGTTTTTGTTTAGTGACAGCATGATGTCATTAGGGGGTTTCTTCTTCACATGCTATGAGATGTTGCTGGCAGTCATTTTATTATGGATCTAGTTGTGATTCCGCTTAAAGCTTCAGTTTCAACACTAATGGAAACTCGTGCCTGTTTCTTAAAAATAGTTGTGATGCACAGCTCTTTATAGCAGAAAATATGATTCTAAAATGCTAGAATATTGAAGCAATAAGTAAAAATACATCAGTTTGTTCTATTTCTTATACTCTGAGTTTTTAAAAGGTCAGGATTGACAGAAATAATTGCATAATGTAGGGAAGAAATTATAACCTGCTGCCACCCACTGTCCGTGCCATTTTAGTGGTACTGAACACCCACCTCCCAAAGTGGAGGATCCACTCCCTTGACGGATCCATATCTCATCTCCTGTCGTGGCAACAATACAGGCTGGGATGTGTTCATCTTCCAAAGCATAATATGACTGTGATGATTTCACCCAATACATGTTCAAAATGGACAAGTATTATAATAAGATGTGTCAGTGTGTTTCTAATTTGCATAGGAATTAGCATATATAAACCACATGGGGATGAAAATTCTCCCTGCAACTTTTCTGAGTCATTATTACTAGATTACAAAATATAGTCATTACTATATCATTGTGAATACTATTAATACAATAACCATTACCACTGCTGTTTTAAAACAACTAGTTGAAACTAATATTGTATTTTTTAAGCTATAGGTGACAGAAAATTGGGGTCATATCGCTTAGGGCTGGTCATTAAAGTCAGCATGGACAGAAGACTGTAGTAATTCAATAATTAGAGTTCCCTTAAAAAGTCTGCTGTTAGCAATAATATGTATGAAAGCAAACATTTCAACTCCTGTTGTTTAATGCAAAAAGTGCATTTGTAGTCAGGTGCTGGGGCTGCCTGTGAGATCACATGTGGGGGATGCCTAGGATCCAGCCCCAGGGCTGGAGGAAAGTGCCAGAGCCATATACTGTGCGTCAGCTCAGCCCCTGGAGCTGCCTGGGAGCTGCAGCAGGGGATGCCAGATGAATAACCCTCATGCTCAGCCTGAGGCTCAGCAGGTCTTTTACACTCCGCTTACATGATGGCTGGATGAGCCTTGCACATATCTGATAAAAGTCTGATTGTCTGGCACATGTGCTGTGTAGATTTGCTGGCTATTTGTACAGGCAGAGTAATTTTTCATCTCTCTGGTCACTTAAATTACTGTTCAGTAATGGGCTGTAAACAGGACTGTCTAAGCACCTGCAAGGGTTAATGTCTTAGTTGTTTGTTCATCATCAGAAGGGAGAAAATACTAAAGAATACATTGGGGAAAATTGTATCTGTAAATTCTAGCAAAATTTAAAAAGCGTCAAATGAATCTTGAGGAGGGGTGGTAGCAAGACTGATTTTGCAATTAGATTTCAGGCCAAAGATGTTATCTCACACCATATTGCTGTTTGTCTCAAAATGTACATCACGTTACAGGAGCTGTAACAGGGAGGTGTTGAAACTGCTATGGGAGATGTAATATTTTGCATTCCCTAACGTTGGTTATTTTAGCCAACTCCCTGTGTTAGATCTTACACAGTATCTCAGAGCCATAAAATCTTTGGTGTGCCTATCCTTGTGTGGGACCCCCGTGAAAGAGGGATGTACAGCATGCCTTAGCCGAAGAGAGAAGCATCTTCCCGAGCCTTTTCTTCCCTTGCTTTCCCTGACACCCCCTCCTTCGCTCATACTGGCACTTGAGAAATTCTCTCGCTATTCCACTGCAGGCTGTTCCGCTGCGCGCGGGCTGCGTGTGCCGGGGACAGGAGCGCTGCTGAGAGGAGCTGCACACACTGCGACTTCCCTCCAGCAGAATCCTTCTGTCCACCTGCAGCGTAAGAGTTCAGCTGGGAGAGCTGGGAATGGGGGCATTTCTGTTCCCCCCACCCTCTGCCTTCCTTCTGAAAACCTTGCAGTTCTTCACTTAATAATGAGGAGTACATATGCTGTGAATAAAATATTACTGCAAAGTGGGGAATATACTTTAGGGGTGTTTATCCAGAAAGGAATATGAAACAAAGCAGGAATAGAACACAGTTACTACTTCAGGTAAATCTGCTTATTGCTTTATTTTTTTACCATTTCTGATGATTATACCCATATCTTTGTCGTGCATGATAGTACAGTGAGATGACTTCATTCCTTGTGTTGTGCATCACTGTCCTTGCAATGCAGTTCTTTCAGTTCATAACAGTAGTGTGTGATTTAATCATGGGATGGGGAGTACCCTGCAACACTGAATGCTGAGATGCAGTGACAAAAATTCTAAGTTTTGATTTTCTGAACTTGTGACAAATGTATCTCTGCACAATATTTTTCTGGGCTATGTAGGGGGGAGCACTGATTTTCTTGAAGTTGCTTTGATTTTTCTTTACATTTATAATGACCTTAAATAATGTTTTGAAATAGCCTATTCCCCAAATACAGACTATAAAAATCAAATCTGGCAACAGAGAGGCTTACATGAATAAAATAATTTTACTTCTTAAATCTGTAAGTATAAATGTTTAGTCAGTGTTTATTGAAACTGCTAAAATCCCAAGCAATGCAGCACTATGCAGCTGCCTAAGGAAGTGGACACAACCATGGCAGGAGTTTCCTTGGACATACGGATGTGCTGAGAGCTCACTGATGCGAAGTAAACTACTTATTGATTTAATGATGTTTTGATGATCCACAATGTTCTCTGTAACTTGATGTAGGACATGTTTCCTTCAGGATTGCATCTATTTTTTTGTATTGACAGTGTTTTGACAAGCATTCTGTAGTGTTCCTGCATATGTTCTCTCTTAATGCATTTTAACTGTATTCTAGGAAGCAGCATTAACATTAAACACTGTTTTCTCCTGCTGCAGTCATAACACAGGTTTTACAAGCATCAGCGTGAAGTCTTGCCAGATGCATCACAGCATCTGTGTTGTGACGCTGGAGAAGTGGTGTGTTATCCCACTAATGTAGGGGGAACCACCACTTCTGAAGTGAGAAGAAGCTGAAACATTATTACACTGCATATATATAAGCATAGGTAATGGGAGAATAATTCTCTCTTCTGTGTTCTGTCTTGCAAGCTGCAGTAGATTCAAAATCTGGGATGTTTTTTTTTAATTGTAGGATGGACAGCAAAAAAAAAAGAAGTTAAGCGTATGCAAGTAACTGATTGTTTTGGTTCATTGTGAAACATATTCCTGTTCTTCTATAAACACAGCTTTAAAGGATATAATGTCTCTCTTGCAATAATAACAAATTTAAACAGAGACAGGGCATGCCATTAGAGACTGTACCTTGGGCTTGTTGCTGCTGAGTTGCTCCCATCTCTGCTGGCTGTGCTATGGAGATAATCTTTGTACTGATTGTAGAAAACAGGGCTGTGAATAACTAATAGTTATTCATAATTCTGCAGGCAACAGACACCATAGCTCTGGCTGTCAGTAGGAAAAGTAGCTGCAAAGATATTAATGAGACTCTAAGCTGAGGATCCCAGTTTTTATAATAATAAAAAACTTCCATGGAGCTTCCTCCCTTGATAGCCAGTCTGGAAAAACAACTTTGTTCTGACTCTGCCCTTTGCCATGAGGCTAATGAGAAATTTCTGACAATGCTTCTGCAATTTAAAGGGAAGGCCCTTGTAATGGAAAAATATGCATGAGCTGCTAGAGTGTGCAGTAAGAGGGGAAGGCTGAGGGAGAGACCAAGAAACCAGCTGTACCTTTAGATGCTCAGGTTAGCAGCAGGGAGACTTCTTTTAAAGGCTGTGAGGTCCACTTGTTTGTCCGTATGAATTTCTGGCTGCTGGGTGGGAGCCACAAGCAAGGTACAGGAGTTTGGAACAACCTGCCAGTCAGGTACTCCTGCCTCACCCTCCTCCCCAAGTTTTTAGTAAAATAATTCTTAGCACACCCACCAGAGTATTGCTCTACTTTCGTGGCTCCACGCTGTATGTGGTTGGATATTTGGTCTCTGTAAAGCGAGGAACTAAACACAAGGACATGGCAGCAAGTTCCACTAAAAATATTGTCTTTGTTGAATCTTTACAAGCAGTTATGCAGGTGCAGGGTAACACGTGCACCAGATTTGAGGTGATTTTAGTTGGATATGTTGGCATACTTTCTTAATGTCTGAGTTGTCAGGGGAATGTTAGATGCAGAACAGAACAGGTGGCCTTGCACTGTGCTTCTGGGAGGAAGCAAAGATGAACGAGCATAGTAGGGAAAACAAAGGGGCCAGATATAGTTGTGGGTGTATTACAAGCATGGGTTTACCCTGAAAATGCCTGGGAAATGTCTGCAGTGGTGCAGGGTGTTGGCAGGTGTGTGTGGAGCTGAGCTCTGACATATGCTAAGCACTTCTTTCCACCTGCTCCTCTCTTCCCCTCTCACTGAGTGACTTTATGCAGCCTGTCCTTGGCATTCAGTCATGTGGAAAGTGTAACAGCCCCATGGTCAACAGCCAGGTCAGTCAGGTTTCTCCTGCTGTGCCATTCTCCACCATCTTCTGACGGGTGCTTGGACCTGGCCTCTGTTTTCCATATAAAGCTCTCCTTGCTGAGCCTTCACTCTTGGGAAGCCTTAAAGGTCATGGCAGGCTTCTGGCTATAACTTCTGAAGGAAGGCCAGTGAGGAGAGAGAAAGACTACAGGGTCTTCAGTTCCAAGTGCTGGCATTTCCCTGTGCAGTGGAACTGGACTTCTGGCCCTGCTCCTGCCCTGGCTTCAATAGGAAGAAAGTAAAAATTGTGATTATGTAACTGGTTGCTCTCACATGTGACTTGGTATTTGTTCCCCAGTAGCAACCTCTGTTATCCAGTGATCATCATAATTCTTGGGGAATTAATAAACTAAAGGTGGGTTTGTGGCTTATGCATGAATTTAGGAAAAAAATAATTTGAATCTAAAGAATGAAGATCTGCTTGAGAATAATGAAATCGACACAAAGTTACCCCATCTTAAACTTGTTTTTCAAACAAAATTACCAATATACAGAATCTTTGAATACTGGTAAAATAGCAAATGACAGAGGTGCTATTTGAAAATATATTGATCTTAAAGTGATGTTTGAACATAATCTGGAGAGAAATACTTGAAATATTTTGGGGTTTTCTTATACTCTCCCATTCAGGAAAGCACTGAATAACCAAAAGTCTCAACAGCTACAATCGTAGAGGGCCACATCTCATCAAATACACTTGTTAACTGTTTTTATAATGTTTATACAATGGCAAACTTAAGGTACATTTTCTTTTCTGCTTCTAGTGGGGTTCTCCAATGTGTCTCCAACTGTTAAAATATATTTCACTAAATGCAAAGAAGTTAAAAGAATATTTATGTATGTATGGTAGAAGATGCTTATTGTTGATTCATACAGACAGCAGACTATTTTAGGCATGGTCTTAGAGGAAAATACAAGTCATGCTTACTTTTATGACTTAACATATATACACACATAGATATAAAATATGAGTGAGAAAAAGACATGGAAAAGCAGGTATTCTGATGGTGTAAATATGGGAGAAAACTCATCCAGCTGGCTAGATATGAAATCCTATGTCAAATATTACAGCAATTTACCAGTAGTTGACAAGACAAAAACTTGTTAGCTGATTTCTTTTATAAGAGCTTGATAATAAATTTAAAGAAATAGAGAATAAGCACTTTCCCAGCACTCACTGAAGAATGATGCCAAGAATACAATTAGTTTTGTTACATTGCTCCAGTTAAGTTTATGAATGAAGCAGAGCACAAAGGTCTCTCGTGCACAGAGCTGAGGTGTATTATAACTTACTGATTAGTCACAAACTGATTTCCATATGCCTTGATGTATTGCTAGACTGTGTCACATGTAGAGGAGCTAATCACAAACAAACAGTCAAAAGCATTTCTGTCCTTTTGTTAGTTGCTCTTAGGCTGAGGCTGATGACAGCCCGGAATGCTCATTGTATCAGACAGTAATGGCCTCGTTTTACAAAGTTCCTGTTGAGGGCTGTATTCCAGCTGCAACACGTGGATGAAGCAGGTAGATGAAAAGGTAAAAATGCATAAAATAATCACATGATAATGGATAATAATTTTGTAGTCTCAGTGACCCAGCTGACATTTTGCTCACTTTGACAGAATAACTAGGCTGAATAGTTTTAGACACAGTGTTTCTAGTCACTCCAATCTCTCTGGAGAACTTTCTTGGTAAATTGAAGCATAGTGATTTTGTTTCCAGGCATTTTTGAGGTGAGCAGGAAATAGCAATGAGCTGCTAATTTCCTTTGGACTCTGAAATAATGTATTCTGTAAGAATTAATGATCTTTATCACAAGCATAGCTCAGAAGTCTCTGTTGCTATACAAGGCTCCTGAGCAGGAAACAAGTACCAGATAATTGCATGCCATCAGTGTCCAAGTACTAAGAAAAATAAGGATCCTAATAAGGAGTATTAGGAAAAATAAGTAAAAAAGGAAAATGCATTGACTTACTAAGGCAAAGTTAAAGAATATCTGGGTAAACTGCTGTATTAATTATCATCAGTCTTGAATTTTTCCAATGTTCTTTTACCATGAAATGTATGTAAAGCAGTAGCAGTTCTGTTCCAAGGAAAAATTATCTGTCTCTCCAATTATAAAAATTTTTACATATGCAGTTTAAGTTTTTTAATTAAAGAACTGAGCTAGATTATTATCACAGTTAAAATAAGACATAAAAAGTATTAAGAAGGAACTTTACTGAGCTGATAATTGGCTGCTAAACAGAGTCTGTTAGTTTTGTGACTGTGAAATCTTGCTTTCATCACCTTTGGTCCCCTGTGTCCTGGTTTTCCCTTTTATAAAAGTGAGTAATAGTATTCCTCACCATTTTAATGTAAGTTGGGTTTCCCTGAAATAATTGTTCAGAATTAGGGGTAATGCTGCCTTTTTATGCCAGTTGCTGGGACATGTTCATGACACAAGCTTCATCAAACTCATATTAATCCTAGGTTATTCCTGCAGAGGTTTCTGGTGGGTAATATCCAAAGTGTCAAATATTACTGCTTCATCCTACTTTAAATGCAACCTGTGATTTTTACCCCCTTTCCCCAACTCCCAGTTTATTAACACAGAAATTTTGCCTTTAAAGTTGTAAGAATTGTTTTAATGAGGAAAAAAAAAAAAAACAACAAAACCCCTAACTCAGTTTTATTAGATTTATCTCTTTAATGAGTGCAGCTACGTATATGTAATTACAATTTCTGAGTTCTCCAACCTCCTCTTTGGCCTACAAAATATTTAATATGCTCCTGATAAACTGGTAGTCTCTTAGAAAAGGTAAAACAGCCTTGAAATTTGTAATTTGTTAATTGTCTGCAACTTGGCTAAATGAAAAGTTTCCCCTTGAGACATAGATAGCTGATATTATTACAGTGCTTAGATTTGGTCAATGTGCCAACTCTGCAGAAAACTAAAAAAAATAACAATTTCTCTCTTTTTAAGCAGACTGAATTCAGCAGCTAAACTCTTGGCTGTGGTTCTCAGATCATACCCTGCCCTGGGGCTGGTGCACACTGTTGGGAACAAATTGGCCTCTGCAGTGGATCAGCATTTTTATGTTTTATAGCTTAATCTAAAAATCTCCCATTCCCTTTTTACGCTTGAGATATAAAAGGCATCAGGCCATGTCTTGACAAGTGGTTTTTGCCTTTTGACATGGCACCTTGCTCCTTCCTTGCTGGTGTTATAAGCTGGTTGTGAAACACCATGGGTTCTAGACCATGAACTGGTTGAAGTCCAGGTCTGCAAGCATCATCTGTGCAGCTCCTTTTATGAAGTTCTAGCTGCAGCTCATGCTTTGTGGCAGAAAAATTCTTCCATATGCTAATTGTGATTTTCATAAAAAAAAATCTTCAGTCTGACACATGTTTTTTTATAAAGACCTGTTTCACAGATAATCTTAGTGGATTTGTCTGTAGCTTTTTTCAACCTCCTTCTTCTGTCACGTGTAACTCTCCTTTTTAGTAAGTCTCATTATCCCTCAGTTCAAGGTAAGAGCTGGTCCACTTCTCACTGCCTCTTTCTATAGGTCTCTTGCAACTTAGATTGCTTAGGACACCCAGATAACATCTCTTTGCTTTCTAAATATATTTCTGATCTATATTAAGTGAAGGTGTTACTTGTGTGCATGTCATGCATGCTTTATTCATTTATTTACATTTTTGTTGAGGATTTTTTTGTTTGTTTACTTGTTTCATTTTTTGGGGGGGGGGGGGGGGGGGGGGGGAGAAGAGGGGGCGTAATTTGGACACATTTAATTCACAGCTTGGTGATCTGTACAAGCAATTTAAAATTATTTCTTCCAGTGTGTCATCTTTCCTTTGGCAGCCATAAAGCTCAGCTCTCATCACACTGCCCTATTTGTTCATTTCTGATCAGTCACCCTGAAGAATATGGTCTGCACTGGCCAACACTTGAAAGGAGCTGCTCAGGTTGTATGACAGGACAAGAGACTCATGTTTCTCAGTGCTGAGTTACCCTGGGGGTGACAAAATGTCTCCAGTTGTCTCCTAAGTGGTTAATCCATGAGCTGCTGCTGTCCATCTTTAGGGTCCCATCTAGTTTGTAATAAGGCCACTTGCTTAAAGTGATCCTAATTGTATTTGTGCAGGCTATTGGGGTATTTGAAAAGTGGTCTGATCTCGTAATGGAAGCAAAATGAACTAGAAAACCAGTTTACTCTGTGAAACAGTTGTGTTTGGGTCCTCCTAAATTTGTTTTTTCCGCTTCTGTATAGGGCAATGCAAAATCACCAAACTTTTCATACAAAAAGTAGAAGAAATAATGTGATTCTACTTGGTCCTAAAAACCAGGTTAAAATAATAAGTCTCAAATAGAACTTACATGTAGGGTTTGGATTTCAAAGGCAAAGGCTACTGCAATTAACATCTACTAGCCTGCTATGAAGGAAGGCTGGATCGTCTCTAACAGCCAAATACTACAGGTGTGAACAGTGACTGCTGGAAAGGCCTTTGTTTCCCTGAAAGGAACACAGGGAATTATTTGTGACACTATTTGATCGTAACATTTTGTTTATTTACCTTCTGCTCAAAGTTAAAAATAAATAAATAAATAAAATTTTGAAAGGCTAAATGCATTTCAACTACAAAGTTAAAAGCAACGTGTGAGTCTATCCTAGGAAATTATGTTGCTACTTCATCTACCTCCAAAACACATTTATGAAAACAACTGAACAGTCATATACATTTTATGAAGAAGAAAGCACAGTTGTGTATTTAAAGTTAAAACCTAACTGCAGAAAACTGGACAACAAAGAGAACTGTCAGAACACAAGGAGATTTAGAAAGGCATTGCCCCTCATAAACAATTTTATTTTAAATCTTTCCTTCCTTACTTTTCTGACAGCATGGGAATAACATGGTAAAAGTAGGGCATCAGAAGAAATGGTAGGAGTAGAAAAGTTCAGAATGAAAAATCTGGAACAAATGGAGAAACCCCAAACCACTGGACAGTAAATTATTCTTTTTCAAGAGCTGATTTTTTTGTCAATTTAAAAAGTATTACCTATAAAACCTATACTAGTTGAATTGGAATGTAAGATAACCATTTCAGAAGTCTGGGAATGAAGTAACTTAATAATTTAAAATAGCAAGTAGAATTTGATTAAAAAAAAAAAGTTATTTGAAAGTTGTTTTTACATTCCCCTTATCAGCATATACTTTTCTATAGATTTTCACATTTTGAATGTCTGTAGGCATTTCAATTCTGAATATGAGCTCATCATGTGGAGAGAGATGAGTGAGTGTGATCTGAAGGGCTCTGGGATGTCGCTTATGGATTCACAGTCTTTTCTTAGGTTTAAGGACCAATAACACAGTTTTGATACGGGAATAGTCTATGGCATTTTTTGGTATTCTTCCATGATTTTCTATAGTACTGTGTCAGAATGGTATGATTTCAGTGCTCTTCCTTGGTGATAGCTCAGGAGCAGAAAGCTGGGACTTTGATGTTTTGGTGAGAATTGGTTTTTTAACACTTTGTTAGAGGAAATGATTTTAAAATTTCCTTTAGCAAGTTTCCAGTTTTGCTGGATGCTTGCAGAGGCCAGTAAGCTCTACAGCATAAATCAAAGAGGGAAGAGTTGATAACTGACAAAAGTGATTTTTTTTCCTGTGAAACAATTTTTGAGCACATTTGCTTTCTGGAAGCATAGGTTAATACTCTTTAAATATGCCCAAGAATGAATCTTTAGAAAGAGACACAAAGGCAATTGAGGAATGAAGGAAACATGAAGTGAAGCAAACAGCTTAAAGCTAGTCCTGCCCTTTTTCATCAGGAGCCTTGCTTCAAACTCACTCAAGTTAAGTGAAGTTTTGAAGTGCTCTTGAACAGATCCTTGAGGTGTTTGGCAGCGCTGCCTCGCAGAGTGCAGGTAATTGGGGAGAAATCCTGACCTGCTGTGTGGTGCTTCTGACTTCAGGAGGCACATTTGTAACTCCTGAACACATCCAGTGTGGGAAGCCTGTAACTTTAAAACATTGACTTTAAAACATGCCTGGGAATTGGTGTTTCATGCCCTGTTTCCATAATGATCCTACTTGATCCACAGAGTTTCAGTAGCTTACTAACTTGACCAGACTGGAAGCATTACAGGAGCAGTAAGGGCTCAGGCAAATTCTGTAGCAAACAAGTGGGTTCAGGGAGAAAGCCAAGGCTGAGATTTTCTAGCTACTAATCATATTAGATACAAAAGGAAATCCCAGTAAGAAGATTTACGAACAAAGATTCTGTTTCCGGTATTTGTGTGGCCTCTGTAGAACAGTATTTCATAAACTTTTTTGTAATTAATGAGAAGAGGGGGTAAGAAGAAAGGGATGTTGTTGTTTTTATAAGCCCCAGTTAAAAGAAAGGGCTGCATCTAGAAACTCCATCTGCTGAGTCAGCCTGTAAGTCTGTGGATTTTTTGGGAGAGAGGAGTATTGCTGGGATGGACATTAAGATTTGCAACTTGCAAGCAAACATGGTTCTGTCATTAGGGCAAAGAAAGGGTTATTTTTTAACTGTCTTACTCTAATTCTTCCAACAAGCTTTGCATGCTTGTTGCTTTTTCTGTATCATTCAAGCTGCTGCTATAGCTTTGGCTCTACCTTGGCTGTCATAATTTCTTGATGAAAGGAGAAGTAACACCTCTTATGGGGAAGAGTTGCTTAGAAAACTGGCATGCCCTCTCTTTAGACTCATTAAATAAATCAATCACATACATTTTATGAAAATCAGTCTCTGTCAAAAACCATGACGCCAGATGAGAACAACATCTTGGTAAATAGTCTGTTGGATCTTAGGTTTCCTTTCTGTTACCTGGAGTACTTAATCTTAATGAAGAGATTAAGAATGTCCAAGTTACAGGAGGTGTTTGGCTAGACAAAATAGAGTTAATGAAGCAGACTTCTACCAATGACCAAAAGATCCCTAGTGGATCAAAGTGCTCATGAACTTTGTCAAAGGAGTTACCCTTTTGGGAAAAGATTAAGGCATTCATTTAGTGTTGGCTCATACTAGAAGACACTACATTTTCCAGTATTTTACCAGTGTAACATACAGTTCAGTGGAATTCTTGCATTCGAGGCATGATTCTTTCTGGGCTTGTCCCATGAAGTTTGTGCAAAATAAGCTAGGAGAATATGTGCACTTAAAATCCTCCCTTACTTCCTGATGTCTGATGGAGAATTGAGGTCAGTGAAAGTGTCACCATCCATTCCTGAGGTTTTTATCCAGAGGCAAAGTAGGGGCCACAGGTTTTATGTATGCCAATGGCACACATTGCTGCTGCTTCACAGGGCTTGATCTATTCCATGATGGAAGATGGTATCATTGCCCCTTTGCTCACTGGATCATCTTTTAATCTGAACTATTTATCATTTGTTCACTGTCTCTTGTTACTCAACATATTTATCACTTGACTATAAAGTATTTTGAAGTTGAAGGAACTTGGTTTTGTCAGATATGAGAATGCAAGTCAAGTGGACTGACAGCAGACGTGTGTTGAAATCCTGGGCGTTTGTGGTGATTTCCTCCATTGATACGATCAGTAAGTGACCATTTCATTTGTGTGCCCCATGTAAAAGAGATTTTAACTACTACTGAACCACTCCTCCCTGTGCTTAGCATTTTTATTCCATTTCTGACATGGAGGTAAGACTTGGACATTCACACAGAAAGCTTCTGGATCTGCAGATCAAAAAGTGCTGCAAAAGCCTTGGGTTTTGTCAACGTTGGTGTTCTATTGGTATACAAACTGAATGATGTTCTGGCATGCTAGCCCCTAAATCCTGGTGAAGGAGCCTAGGACTTCATCCTATTTAATTGCTGGAGGCTCAGGAGGAATAACACCAGTTCAGGCTTGTGTAGTTACCTTGGGGTCTCTGAAAAGTCCTGACAGGGTTTGAGTTTACATTCATGCCAGCCCATGCCTGGCCTGTGGAGAAGGATGCTCCTTAGTGTCAAGTGATTCATGTGTGGCTATGAGGAGCTCAGCTTCTAGACAGCCTTAGTCATGCAGAAAACTTCTCTGCTTCTCCAGGGGAATAAGCAGTACCACTGAAAGAATAAGCCCTATTTATAAGCCTTTAGCAATCAGTTTGTTTCCATTTTTCTGGGAGTGAAGAAGTGCAAAAAAAAAGCAAGTGAATCTGTTTCTCTTTCTTTAGCAGCTCCCTCATGTCACGTTTTATCTCTAGCTCAGCCTGTCTCTGGAATGTTCCTCTAAATTGTATTGCAGGCAGCAAAGCAGGAATTGTACACTGTCAGTAGTCCTCAGTTCATTCACTTCTTGCATCATTGGGGAGCACAAGTCATATGAATGGCCTCATGCAACAGTGTCTGTACTTTTGTAATCCGTGTCATTCACTTGTTACTCGGAGTAATTTGATAAAAACTCTGCCTAACTCATTTGTAGTGGATTTGCTTGTCTGCCCATCCCTTCCCCTTTTCCACCAGCAGTAATACAGAGCTGGTGAATGACTTGACCAGTCTTCTGTAGAGACAAGACAATGTGTATGTGCCTGAGGGTCACATGCTGGTACAAGCTTCTCTGATTAATCCCTTTGTTAGCATCTGCTGGGACATTTTTTGGCAAGTGCCAGATAGCTGGGTAATAGGTGGAGGAAGGAGTAATAGGTTGAAGGAGCATGGATTTCCTTCTCCCTGTGTCATAATGACCTTGAGTGCTGCTGCATTTGGTGATGTGTTGTTCTGTTTGATCTGTGCCCCTTTCAGCTTCATCACCACACACTTATAAATCAGCAGCATGAGGGAGAATGTACTTGTGCCTGTTAAGGCACAGGTCAAGAAACTGAGATGGGATTTCCCTTTTTGCACATCATTGTTTGAGAACACTAATTTAAACTCAAATATTTTCTTTCCTTTTAAAGTCTCAGTCCCTTAAGTATTTCTGTAGGATTTAAATGTATGCCCTAAGTGACCAGGCTGTTTGGGACTGCTTGTGTTGATGCTGCTGAAGGACTCTGTATGTTTTGGAGGCTGGAAGAAAAGCATGCAGTTGATTTATCTGATGCTTTACCTAGAAATTAGGCAGTACTCCACTGTACTACACAGTGCTCAGTGCAGCAGCATTTGTAACCTGGTATCTCTCCATTCTCATGACTTTATGGGAACTCTGGTTCCTGGAGAATTCAGCTTCTGCCTGAAGTCCTCTAGTGCAAAATTTATCTCTGCTCTGTGTGTGCATTCATATTTTCTGTTTCTGTAGAAAGGCCACAAACAACAATACCAATGTTAAAGTACTACAGTTGAAAACTTGCTGGCCAAGGTGAGCCACCAGATTTTATATCTGAAGTAACACACTCATGCTTAAGTTATGCCCTCTGAGTGGACAGCAGGAGCAAAGTAAGAAGGAAGAATCTGTTGTCACTGCATGGTACTCCAGGTCTGGAGAGTGTTAAGGGACAGAAAGTATCTGCTGGAGTTCTTTGGTTTTTTTCCTGGTGGACCTGCTTGTGTTTTGCCCTGGTTTGGGACAGCTGCTCCATCAGAAGCACTGAGGATGCCTGAGCATCCATGATCCTGGGCTTCCAGGGGCTGTGCATCAATGGTGTGTAGTAGGTGAGTTTTCCTGAAGTCAGAGATGACACTGATTCTGCAGGCCCTGGGCTAGTTGGCTTCTAGAGCCCTGGTACACAGGCAGCAGCTCTGTCTGTGTTGGGCTGAGTTGGTAACTGCAATTCTCAGGGGAACTCAGGTCCGATGTCAGTAAAAAGAAAAGGAGCAAGTCTGAAATGACAATGGAGGAGAAATGGTGCACCTGAGACCAAGGGAGGACAAGCAACATCACTTTGGTACAGAAGCAACTTGGTTTGAAACAGAAAAGTCAGCATCAAACAACAGTGTGCATTTTGTCTATCTTATTCCTAAGATGAAAAACAGTGTTAACTGTTAGTGGAGATTAGTAAATGGGTGTGCTATGATCAGTGATGAAGAATTCATTAGATCTTGTTGTACTGAAAGCTAAGGATAGCCACCACTCTTATTTCTGGGTTACTGATACTGCTACAGAGTGCTAATAGCCTTGTACCTCCATTGCAGGTCTAAGTGCCTTTCTAAATAGTTGCTGCCACCTAACATAGGTTTCAACATGTTTACTTGAGAATGTCCCTCTCTGGGATTTGCATTACTGGCAGCTTTTGGAATTTGTGATTTGGTGGTCACTTTTCCATTCTTCTATAAGAGCTTTTTGTGCATTATTGCTTATCAAAGGCTCCAGTTGAAGTTTTTAGTGAATTTTACACCTATGGCAGTGTCTTCTCACAGCCACTGAGGCAGAGGAATATATGCAGTTTCAGGAATGAAGTTCTGATCATAATGACACCAAGATAAATATGAAGTAGTGTGGATGCTAACAAAGATATTGATGTAGAATAAAGAGGATAAGCCTATATGTAGGTTTTTTTAATTGGAATATTTTTTCATTCTGAGATTTTGTGTTACATTTTTAATGAAGAAATGTATCTGTTCATTTTGGACATAATCCTGAGTGTTCTAGAAACCAGCTATATCCAAAATAAAGCTGACCCATCTATTTCAAACAGCCAAGCTTTGGGAATAACAAGACATGAACAACTTTGGTACTAGAAATATATTTAATCTGTAGGACTGTAAGGATATTATTTCTATTCTACAGAAATCTTGTAGGTTTATTTCCAAATGTCTCCTCTCCTACATAACAGAGATTTACCTGTTGTAAGAAGGATTTTCAGAACAAATGCTTTAAAACTTTTCTTCAGTAGAGCAATCATCCTTACTCCAAATTCAGTATTTCCTTTTTATCTATATATAAGTTCTGTAAACTAGCACAGTCTTAAATTCTGATTGTAATGAAAATGCAGTAAGTGGAATAGAAAAAGACTACTTAATGTTGTCATACTCCTGTTGCAAAATTTTAGTTAATCCTTCATCTTTCCCTTTTGTCTGATATCAAATTAGTCTGCAAAAGCTTTCTAGGGCTAACTCAAATATGCAAGTTGAGGGTGTGTGCAATCTTGTGGTCATGTTTCCTAATTCTAAGGTATGTGTTAGGAATAAACCCCTTTAATATTATCTGTTTTGTGTCTTTTGGTAGCTGGGGCAGAGGGCCGTCTGTCGCACAGAACATTTCTTGTTTTACATACTGTCTATTTATAACTCATTAACCTTCCTTGGGTCTGCATATATAAGCAAGAATCCCAGTTTTTATGTTTAAAGTCTAGCCACTGTACCTTTGGTTTATCTATTCATGACTATTGAAAACATAAGTGCCTATCAAACTATACAAGTGAATCAGCTGACAATTTAGAATTAATTTCAGAAGCTGCTGCTACAAATCACTTCCTATCAAATATCATGAAATAATAATGGTCCCAATACTACTCTGAACTGTCTGGCTGAACTTTGACAGAAAGCATGGAAATGGCATTTAATGAACTGAGGCAATCATTAACCTATCTGTCTCTGTGATACTCCTCTCTGACCTCTTGTTTAAGCAAATAGATGTGAACGTTGTTTCCCATGATAGTTCTGTTCCTGCAAGTATTCATAGCGAATGCATGTGTAACAATCTTGTCAAAGACACTAATTCTGTGTAACCTTCTGAAATGCATAAACCTGTATAATATTTTGAACATGTTAGTTGGCAGATTCAGTGCTGTACCAAGTGCAGTCAATCCACCTTTCTCTCAAAAGAGTGAGGAAGGAATTTTTGGTGGCATTTTATCTTTTTAGCTTGGAGTACATTTACATAAAATCTCTTTTGTTCTTTGCTACCTGCAGTAGATTTCTTGTCCTGCATTTCTGAAGATCACATACCAGCATACTGGCAGTGGGGGGCATTCTGTTCCAGCAGGCAAGTTTGTCAGATGTGGGTGGTGGGTGGCCAGTTTCCTTGGCCACCCCCAGTTAACTCTCACGCCAGCACACCAAGTGTCCCCCAGCAAGCTGCCGACGATTGCACAACACCTTAAGTCTTAGGTGAAAAGATTTAAGTTATCTTAAAGTGAAGAAAAGTTTTATAATCAGATAATCTGCCTTTTTTAATTTTCTTTGATTTCTGATAGGTAAAGAAAGTATCAGTAAATGCAAAGCAAGAGCCAGAAGAGTTGGCAGACACAGAAGAATCATCTGTTGAAGCCAAGGCAGGAGGCGGCATTTAATTATAGTAGGGTTTGCTAGGCTTGGGGTGTTAGTTGGCTAAAGTGTTGATGTGAATTTGGCATAGTGCTTACTTCTGTAATGCACAGAAGTAAGACTTCAAACAGGCATTTTGTTTTGAGGGACAATTAGAGATTTTTGGACACCCATTCCTGAGCTGGACTGCAAAAGAATTAGAACAAAGAGAGGGAGGGAATGGAGGAAGAAATCAAGCACAGGTGAACCCAACCCCCTTTTCTCACCATTCTGACACTTCAGAATCTGTACTAGACTTTTTCCACGACACCTGCCCATCACTTAGACCATGTTAGTCCTGCTGTGAGGGCTGAAAATAGGTCCAGGCAGAAGCAGCAACATGAGTCAGGAAGGAATTCAAGGGAATCCCAAGATGTGCAGAAGGTAATGCAGATCTTTTGAAAACAGGTTTCTTCACCCCTTGCATAAAACTTCTAGATCTTGTTTGCACAAGGAATCCATTTTCTTTGTCATCTCTCAAAAAAAGCAAAGGTTTTTACAAAGTACCAGAGCTTTTTGAACAGGCACATAGTAGAGGCATGCAAAATCTTCTCGAGACTCAGATGATTGTTTGTGGCACTCACTTTGTTTACTCCTTTGGGGAATGGATGCTTGTTACATTGCCATATTTTCCAATAGCTCTAATACATTACAATAGCTTGTGATGACACTGACAAATAGTGAAAATTTACGGCTTTTATGGTTTGCCCTAAATCTCTTAGAGTAGGGTGCACAACGAGCACATGCTTGTTGGGGTTGCATCTATTACTCTTACCTGTGTTGATACTCCAGTACTGCTTTGTGCCCCCTCTCTTCTACCCAGCCCAAGGCCACAGCTCCTGCTGTGTTGGTAACCTGGCTGGCTGGCAGCCTCAGCGAGCACTGTTGCACATGTTGGACTGGAGTGTAGGTTTGACAGCCAAAATAGGCAGACTGCCCGTTCAGACAGACCATATGATCACTACCTAGTTGCTGTGCAGCAGCCACTGCCAGTCACCTGCTGGACAACCTACCAGACATGCCAAAAATCTGTGATCCCACTCAAGGGGTGCAGCTACCTGTGGATATGCTAGCCTGCCCCTGGCTGAAGTGCTGTTGCTTGCCAGCGAGGCTGCTGTGCTAACAGAGGTATGAGGAGAGGATGAAGGGAAAGTTTAGGAGAAGAGACTGCACGCAGTAATGATATGGCCTCTTTAATTGCTCAAGGTTTGTGAGTGTTCTGTATCTAATCCTACTGTGATCATGCACATTTTAAGGTTTTGATGTAATGGTTGGACTCAATGATCTTAGAGATCTTTTCCAACCTCAACAATTCTATGATTCTGTGAAATATGCCCTTGGAAACTCTCTTCCTGAAAGAGATATGAATATCTTAGCAGACAGTATTCAGGGCTAATTGTCCTGAGTTAGTTTCAAAATCAAACACAGTCTTTCACTAGGAAGCTCACTACAATATTTTCAGAATACAAATTTGAAATATTCTGATATAAAGTATGATTGAACTTCTTACTACTTGTGCATTCTTTGTGTTTTCTAATGTGCTCATCAATGCCATGTAGCACTCTAGCCTCTATCTGTGACATTTTAATGGCAGTTCTTACCAAATCCACTGCAAGTTTTTGGCTCACTCTCCTTTTCTGTAAAAGGCAGCTGTTTAAGATATATTTGCTTTTGTTGAGAAAGAAATTATGAAAAATTGCTTCAGCACCAGTGGGTGTCTTACAGCCACCTGTATCACTTCAAGTTCTCTGCACTCAGACAGCAACAAAAGCTGTGATAGCAGCTGTCTTTACCAAAAACAAAAAACATGAGTTTTAAGAGTAGAGAAGAGGCAGTGGTGGAAGCAGGGCAGGTTATTCCTTTTATATTTTTGCATCTGACAGAGTATTTTGGCATTAGACAATAAAGACGATGAGGAGGAAATGTTACAGGACATTGGGGAAGGTCTAAATGTCAGTATTGCCTGTGGTTAAGTTGGTCAGAAACTCTTTTGGGGTGGATGTTCATGCCAAAGTGCTTCAGCCATCTTTTTTAGGTGCATTGATTCATACTTCTGTGATTGCCATCCCATACCCCCTGCATCTGAAAAGGGAACAGAGGTTGCAGAAAGATCTTCAAAAAACACCTGAAAGAAGGCTAAGACTAAGACTTGCTTTTGTGTTCTCCTGTATGAGGCATCTGCTACCTGTGGTACATAAAGGGAGAAGGAGTCTGCTTTTCTTCAATGGCTCTCCAGCCACAGCTCACAAAGAGAAGTGGTACCCAGGTCTTGCACCTGAGACTCAGAGAGAAACTGGAACCTCCATGGAACCATGAGAGATCATGGAGCAGACTGCTGCTCATGCTTAGTCAAATGCTGCCTGAGCTCAGGCAGGCAGGGCTTTGGGAAAGCCTCAGGAGAGTCATAGCTGCCAGCTGAAACTTCATTCATTGAAGCAATGGCCAGCTGTGAGGATATTATGTGAGCTTGACTGCTTTTTCCCCTTCAGCCAAAATGGCCCATTTGCAGGCAGCATGAGTCCCTACATCCAGCTATATGGATGAAGAGAGGTGATGAACTATTAGTTTTCTGGCTGTGACAAAAATTATTTTCTCTCAAATAGGAGAAATTTGGCATAAGGCCACAAAAGACCTGTTTGTGGAGGAAAGGATTATGAACAGTGTATAGCAAACCCCAGAAAAGATTCCATCTGCTGGTACTTTGTGTCTAAATATCCCTGAAAGAAGCTTGGGTACAACAGATTTAAAAAAAACCAGTCAGATGTGCCTCTTGCCTTTTCTTGCTTAAGCATCACAGTCTCAAGTCTTTGAGGTGTTGGAGTGTGTCCAAAGAAGGGCAACAGAGCTGGGGAAGGGTCTGGATCACAAGTCTTAGGAAGAGAGACTGAGGGAGCTGGGTTTGCTTACCCTGGAGAAAAGGAGGCTGAGGGGAAACTCTCTCGGACTCCCTGAAAGGAAGTTGCCCAGGGATGTGGGTGAATCACCATCCCTGAAGGTATGTAAGATGGGGCATTTAAGGATATGGTTTAGTGATGGACTTGGCAGTGTTAGGTTAACAGTTTGACTCAATGATCTTAGAGATCTTTTCCAATGTAAACTATGCTGTTCTGTTCTGTGGAACTCCTTATGTCTGGTTTTAAAGAAACAGCTGGATGCAACCTATGTACAGCTACATTAAAAAAATAATAATGTAAGAGTGTGTCTCACTATAGTAACTGGCACTGCGCACTCTAATTTTTTATTTCTCTTTGCTTGTTACTCTATTCTCAAATTGCTAATTAGAGTCAACAAATTGGCTGTAGAATACAACAAGACATCATGTAGTCTGCCAAAAACAGTGGCTGGCATTTGTACAAATTGGGTGATGATGTGTTTGAAGACTTAATGTTGAAAAAATCTTTCCATATTCTCTTCACCCTCCCTGTCCTCCTACTGAAGTGACTCAATTTCAAAGGCAGCCACATATTGCTCCTTTGTTGTCAGAGGTTTGGTTAACAGAAAGGAAACCCCTGTGAAAAACTTTGGTCCTCTACCAATTAAGTTTCGTTGTTGTGCTAAATAACCACTAAGTGCAAGCCCTGAGGGATGGCCAACTTGAACATAACCCAGCCGAAGTTGTGTGATAATGGCTGCAGTAGTTTGGCTTGACAAGTCTTGAATGTGTCTTCTGTAGCTGCAGAGAGTGTGCAGAGCTGCTGCAGTCCTGTGGTGCTGCACAACATCTGCACGTGTGCTGTGCTGTGTGTCCGTGTGCTCCTTCCCTGTGCCTCACAGCTCACATATGGGTGTCTGGAAAAGACTGTTTAGAGTGGAGCTGGAAATTCAATTATTTTCTATACTGAATGGTCTGAAATGAGTGTCAGTACCATCACTTGGGTTTTCATGGTGATTTGCTATCCTCATATCCCCATGTATTGGCCAATTACTTACAGTGGCTGATTTGTTCTGAATTCATATGGTAATACAAACGTTAAAGCAGAGTCCTGATGTGAATTTTCCAAGTATATTTTTTACTGGCACAGTGGCAGACACATTTGGGTATCAATGATACCCAGAAATTTCTGCAAGTATTATTTTCCAACAGGATCAAAGACTATTATGAAAGCTTTTCCTCAAAGTAACATGCTATGGGTGGATTGAGAGGTGACATTGGATACAAGGGTGGTATCAGGAGAGAAGACAATTCCCTTTTCCTCTGAAATCTCCTACTTTACGGAGCTTTCAATTAGCCTAGGATTCAGTAATTTTCAATAAGCCCAAACTTGGAGTGATGGTCCTGTTTACAAAAAAGGAATATAACTCAAAGCATTCAGCTAGGCTGACCTGATTCCTGCTACTGTGGTGTCTTGGGAAATGGAGCCTTTTTGATCATACTAACCAAAAATATTTCTAGAATATGCTTCCCCATTGCTAATTGTTGTTTTGAGGAATGATGGTCTTTTCTGAATGAGGTAGCATGAGAAACCTTACAGAAGCTTGTAGGTGTGGGCATGGAGCTTTTTCCGTGTCATCTGAAATCCTCTGAGAATTAAGGCAGTGTTTGAGCCACAGGGCACACAGGGTTGCATGAAGGGATTTGTATGGCAGGAGTTTGGTGGGACACACGGTATGTGTTTGTGGCTCCTTGGCTGTAAAATAGGAATGTCTTATTGCTCTGATACGTTTTGTAGCACATCAGTGAAGCCCTTGGAGCAGCAGCAGTGCAAAGTAGGCTTAATGCAGATGATCACTTTTCAAGATTTGCATCTGCCGTCATATATTCAGCCATTAATAATTCTTGCCGTATATCTTAACAAAACAATCTGCAAAATCCTTGGCTGCGGGGTGTTTCCAAGTTCAGATGTGCTGCTTGTCTAGTGGATTTGGAAGAGGATTGCATGTATTGTCACACTGCCTTATTCAACCCTTTGATCTCACAGTTCTTAATGTGTAAAGATTTTGAGAGTGTTGGTTTCCTTTTCTCTTCAACACAAGCATCTAATCTAAAATATCTAATATGAACAAATTGCAGATATGAAAATGGAGCTTTAGGACAAATGTTTATTGGCTCAGAATTGGAGAGGGGTCAATTTGAGTGGAAAATACAAGCCTTAGAGACAAGATGTCTGAAGTCCTTTCTCAACATTTGATTTCCAAAGCAACTGGAAGCAAGTCTTTTGGTGTCTCAGTGAGTTTAAAGCATATTTGGCCCTTTCTTTTGTTCACTACTTGAGATTTTAGTTGGCTGCCTTTTGAGGATCTTAATTGCTTTAAAATAATGGCATTATCGTCAATGAGGCAATGAGTTTCAAATAACTGTAGTATGTTGTATATACTTATTGATTGTAAAGAGTAGAAAAAAAACACATAAAATGTCACATAAAAATAGGATATATGTAAAATAGTTTTACTAGCTGCTTCACCTACCATAGAATTGTTGCACTTTTTCCCTTACAGAGTTAATCTCTAAAAAAATTAGGAGTTGAATCATAGGTTGTATCACAAGATTAGTAGCTGGCTCTGAGCTGCAAAAATACTTTGGTTACTATTTATTAAAGAAGTTCTTGTTTTTAACTCTGTTTCTAGACATTTTCTGGAAAATCTCTTTTCAATCTCTTTTGTTTTCAGTATACTTAATAAGTAATCCCATTGTTGCAGCTTGCAGAGTATTAGTTACTATTATCTCAGATTGTGTTATTTAATAGTATTGAGATGGATTAGATGTATAATACCCAAATATTTTAGAGCAGCACTGCTAACCTGTCATTATTCAAGGTATGATTCATTCTGAGAGTCAAATGTCCATGTAGATATTTTTATTATTTTCCTTAATATGCTGAAAGTAGATAGATACTCTTAATACTTTATATTAATACAGCCTCTTAGTTTTGGGGACTGGTGGAGAAGAATGACTTTTTCTTGCCATCTTGAAACTCAAGTTCAGGTGGGGGTTTTTTCTGATTTTTGTGTTTTCCCTCCTTCCCTGGTGTTTCTACTCCTGAGGTCTGTACTCTTTTTCAAAAATGAACTTAGGAAGGAAATGAGAAAGAATATTTTTTTTATGAAAGTTCATCATAACTAAGGAAAAGGGGAGGGTAAACACCCTTGAGTAGTCAGTATTTATTTGTTTGTTTAATATCTAGAAGAGATAATTGGTTTTATCTTTTCACTTTTCTTTACACAGTTACCAGATTTAATGTATCCATCTGACTCCATATAGAGTAATCTGTCATCTTAAGGACTAACCTGTCCTGTGTCTCAATTATATGATTCTTTTAATGCTTTTCTGTGTCCAAAATAATTTTTAACTTGTTCTGGTTGAAAATATGTGTGTGCAATCCATAAAAACATCCTTTTAAAATGGTCATTTAATTATTTTCTCATGGGTATTTGTGTAATGGAAATTACTTTAGCACCTGCACTGTCTTTGTAACAGGGCAAATGCAGAATTGCACCTTCTGTGGGATAAAATTTAAGCATTATGTATACTGGACATTTCATATCCCTGGTTCTGCTGGCCTGGTGAGTTCTTGTAGTCTGATCTCCTAAAAGAATGTCAGTGTTTTAATGAACCAACATGTACACTGGGAACATTCTTAATGTATTGCCTTCTGCCTGCCTGCCCTAGTACTCTGCAAATTTGTCTTCAGTTATGCAAGCAAATCATTTATCCTATGTTCACATTGCTCTAAGGAAAGGAAGAAGAATGGAGAAAAAAGAATGACAAGAAAAAGGGCCGGGAGCAGCATGAGTTACCCAAGGTAACTCACAAAAGTGCCACATATCTGCAGAGAGAAGGAAGATTTTCATGTTTTTAAGGCATCTACCTTAGCTGTAGAGGATAGACAGACGTGCACCTCCCCTCTGTCTCCAACCCACTGGGGCTCAGCAGCCTTTTGGAAGCCTGTATCGTGAACCATATTAGCAGCTGGTAGTTCAGACTACAACAAGCCTGCTCATTGCCTCCCCAAAAAACATGCTGTCAAGTTTCTCTTCTCTGTGAGAGGAGTTCTGCTTGAGAATTGGCCTAAATTCTGTCTCCTTTGAAGAGAGGTGAGAGTAAACGATGTCTCAGAAATGAGAAACAGCTTCTGTTGGCCCCATCTTTCCCTGTGGTCACCACACACAAGAGGGATGCCCAAGATGCCTCCTGTTATTGCAGTGGGACCTCCTCTGCCACTGCAGGTGCAGCTTTTCAGGTGAAGCTACACGAGTGTCTCTATGCAGCAATGCTGCATTAAATCCCTTTCTTCACTATGGGTTTAAGCAACATATTTGGAAAAATGTTAGAAAGAATTTGATTTCCTTATTCTTCAAAATTACCTCTGTGGACTTACCTTAATCAACCATGAAAAGCTGTGGCAGTGATACCTTGTGCAGTTAAAGCAGGAAGAGACGTCTAGGCCAAGTAGCATAAGTCCTTTATCTACCAGATATTAACTGGAGCTTGCTGGGAACTCAGTAATTCTCAGTGTGCATTTCTTCTGTGAGTGAAGCAGGGGCTCTTCTCAGCTGAGCCTTGTGGATGTAGCTGAGGAGGGCTTTGATGTTTGCTCTCTGTTCACTTCTACCAGCTGAAGGCCAGCACCAAGGGACTCAAAGGCACACTGCACGCCGGCATCAGCATGTGCATGACCAGGGTAGCTCTGCAGCTCCTCTTGTTTCCATCCCTCCTGTTCATACACTGATTCTTCTAGTTCCTCCCATTTTTCTTGGTTGATCAAACTTGCTGATATCACACACGCATCTTATCACAGCTGGGTGTCCCTATGAGGATACCCCCTGCCTTGTGCAGGTGAGAATAAGCTTGCCCTGGAGAAGGCAGGAGGACTGTATGGCTTTGAAGATTTCTGCTGCTAGGGAAGTGAGTCCTTTGGACAGCTGATCAATTTTACCCAGAAGCAGGAACAGTTTTGAGAAACAGCTGTACTTCTCTGACAGTCTGGCTAATCTGTGCTTGGTTTTTTATTACTCTGATACAAGCATTTATAAAAACAGAGATTTGGGTCTGGTTTGGTTTTTTTTTTATTTTTCATTATTCAAATAACTGAAAATCCATATGATAAGTACATTTGTATGTGTGCCCAGATGTAGAGCCCCTGTTAGTAAGGCCAGCTGGGATTAAAGTCTCATTTGTATAATTTATATAGGCTTTGGAATTTTTCCTACGGTTTTCAGCTGTAAGCTGGAATTTAGCATTTGTCAGGCTGCTAGGCAGCTTGCACAATAAAGCTTCTAACTAAAAATATTTTCTGTGCAACCCAGAAAACCTCACCATTTTAAATGCAGTGACTGTGGAGTTGGTTTGAAAAAAACAAATTATTAGAAAAGAAAAAAAACCCAAACAGTCATGCCCTGGGTGTTTTAAAGGCTTAATCGGTGAGTTCCATGCATAAGTATCACAGCAGATAGAAAAGCAGAAATGGAGTGGTAAGTAACTTAGGAGGCACATACAGGATGCTTGGAATGCCCATGTGCACACAGCAGTAGAGTACTCTTGCACATCATCAGATACTCCCTGATGGGTTG
This sequence comes from Promerops cafer, assembly GCA_013398275.1. NCBI lineage: Eukaryota > Metazoa > Chordata > Aves > Passeriformes > Nectariniidae > Promerops > Promerops cafer. Next base: position 102,288 of record VZSE01001041.1, on the reverse strand, counting down.
CCCTTGGTCCATTTGGGAAGAGCTGCTGATGTGCAGCCACTGACTGAGCCCACCTCCTGGGGCTGGCCAGCTATTCTACTTCTAGCCTATTTTTCACTGTAATTCCAGGAAATCTCCTTGCTTGAACTGCTGGATAAACACCTGAATCTTGTCTGGGTAGCTTGCTCTCCTGGGAGTGCAACATCATCTAATTCTTCTCCTACCACAACAGATGGGTGGGTAGCAAGGAAATACTTCCCTCACACCTCCCAGCTAGGGACCTGCGTGGGACAATTTGGAGGTGTCATGTCCAGCAGTGCCTCCAGTGTGTTCCTGAAGCTATTCTGTGGCTTGTGGAGCTGCAAAGCAACAAGTATGTCATCTCAGAAAGGGGTGGTGGAGTCACTGTGTGCACAGTCCTGGAAAAAAGCAGTGCAGCCTACTCCAGCAGAAGTTGGGCTTGTGGGGTGAGGTAACCAGTACAAAAGATAGGAACTGAAATTGCATCTCTTTGCTCCCCAGCAAAGTATTTTTTAAATTCTTTTTCACTTTTTTTCCTTCTTTCTTTCCTAAATAATCTTGCAATGAGCCCAGCTTTCTCTTTGATTTTGCATGGTGATGAATATTCTCATCTTTGCTGGCATTTCACAGCTGTTCATTCACAGCTTTCTCCAAATATAAGAACAGAAACAGACCTTCAAGCAGAGGATTGTTGTCTTTTTGGTGTTCTTGAACTCTATATTAAAAGCCCTGCGTATTTTTCTAATCAGGATTACAGAATTAATTTGCATGGTTTATCCTCTGGTATTTTTTTCTGATAGAGCAGAGTTTGTATCTCTTTTGTGAAAATTTTTATGCTTCATCGACCTTACTTTTGATGTTCTTCAGCTGTTTTTCAAGAATCTGTGGATTAAAAATGAAGTTTACAGAAAGAAAAGCCTTCACTTAGGTAATTTGAGTAACTAATCAAAGTACCTTTATGCTCAGTTTCATTTGGTATCTGCTGTGGTTATGGAAAACATTTCTCATGTGAGTGAATGGTGCATTTGTTCATAGCCATTTATATTCAGTTGTATTTTGACTATAAATAACTTTTGTTTCAGTAGCATGAATGCAAAGTTCAATGAGCAGATGTTCCTGAGGGTGTTTTGATGTTGCTCTCTGCATTCGGAAGTTTACTTACGTAAGGTTTCCGTGTGAATTTTCCTTCACTTCAGTGAGTAGGTGCAAAGGATAAATTTGTAGTAACAGCACAGCAGGAAACGAATGTCTCTCCAGTTGAGAATTTATGAGTATCTGTTGTTGTTTCTTAAGAAAACCAGCAGGATGCATTCATTTTGAGGTACTGTCAGTGTGGATTTTTGTTATTTTTATGTGTTTTCTTTCAGAAATCTGAAATAAAAATTAGACTGATGCATTGTAGTAAGTAGAAACAAATATGACAGGGACAGACAATATATGTGTGTTCAGTCTACCTGTAATAACTTGTTTTGATTCGTGTTTATTTGCATTTTGCTTTAGCATGTTGTGTGTCTGGGAGTGTCATAAATTTACTAATGACACAGTATTGATTAATTCTTATGATTTGCCTAGGAAAGTATTTGGTACCAGATGGCCAGGATATAAAATTCCTTTCCTTTGAAAAATACTGCGATATTGAAAATGTACTTTATTGCAAACTAAGATGGGGAAAAAAAGAAGCAAAACAAAAACTTTACAAGAAATGAAATTTCTGGGTGAAATTACTTAAGGGAGAAGAATTGTTTCAGAGGTAATATCTTTTATTTTTATGATTTTTGCATTATGAAATAAATTCCATGGATCATATACAAATGTCAGGAATGTATCTTGAAAAAAGCACTTTGAAGCGAACATGTGGAGTGTTTCGTTTGTGCAGTATCTGAGTGTTCCGGCTTTTACAGAGGGATTTGGACTTGTTTCCATTAAGTTTCAAATATCCAGTGCTTACTTAATCTTCATCTGGGTTGACAGGTAGTATTAATGAGCTGTGCAAAGATCCGCATTTTAATGAAAGGCTTAAGAGGGAAATATTTGGCGGTGTGGTGAGGAAGAAATTTCCAGGCATTGAATGAAGCACCTAGAAGGGCTGAGAAAAAAAGGGGGCAAGTTCTCTCTCTCCATTTACATCTGTGGTGATGAGGACTACAGACTGGTTTTGGCCACTGAATGATCCACAGTGGCTGCAGGAACATCTGGGGCTTGTTACACACCAACCCAGAAGTGAAAACAAGAGTAAGATGAAGAGAAGTGGGCTTCTTGTGCAGGTGGAGTTGGTACTGTTTTGGATATGACCATAAGGCTCCTTGTGAAGGAGAGGCTTCATGGTTCTCTTATGTGGCAGAGTTATTTGCTGATCGCTAACAAGATGCAACAACTGAGTGCCAGTGAGAGACACTTTAAACCTCATTTACGAAAATGTCGTCCATATAATGATCAGTTTAAAGAAAAGGTGGTTTGAAAATAGCCTTCACTTAGTTTGACCAGCTCTTTCTAAAGAGTTGGCCATTTCTGTGGCTCAAGTCTCAGCAAGACTTTGAGGGAAGTGTGACTCATGGCATTGTGTAGCCCAGATTCAGGCTCGGTGTGGCATATCTGGTGCTCTCAGTGTGGGATGTCATCCACTGGGACTGCGCTGTGTAGAGTCACATCCCCACAGTTATATATGGCATTCATGAAAGAGTGCTGATATGGCCTCAGATTATCTGTTCTGGGTCTCCGTTTAAAGAACCATACAGACCACTTGGGTATTTTCTTACCATCCCAGGGAAAGAAACAGTGGGAATGATTAGATAATGACTAGAAAACACAATCTGGGATGAAACATGATTCGTTAGCCTTTTTTTTTTAAAAAAAAAAAAAAAAAGGAAAAAGAGCAAACATCTTAAACTGTCTTGTTTAAATAGAAACGAGGAAGGTTCAGCTTAAATGTTAAGAAAACCTTTCAACATTAGGATAGGAAAACATCGGTGGATGGCTGGGGAGCTCTGCAGCATCAGCAGTCATTAAGAACAGGCTGCCTATGTATCTGCTGGGAGTGATAGAGGTACAGCTCATAATGTTTGGGGGCAAGGGGAACGCCAGTGTGATCCCATTTCTTTTATGGCCTAGGGCTCTGCCAAAGTGGCTTGAAAGCAGCAGTAACTTGTACTGCAAGCTCTCTGCAAGCTCCCCTGCAATGCAGCCTTTTGAACTTTGCAGTTCACACATCAGCTCTGAATAAATAAGTATCAGTTAACTGAGGCTCACTTTACAAGGCAAAAATGAGGAAAGAACAGTATGACTGTAAGACACAGCAAACATTCTTATAAGCATGATGTTATGGCAAAATTTTATTAGCTTGTGCTGAGATAATGTCAGGGGCTGTATTGGATGTGGCCTCTTACATCTTTTACTGCCGGTAGATACCTGAAGAGAGGTCCTTCCCCTTCTTAGGTCACTGCTTTAACTGTTGTTAACTCTCCACAATCATGTTGTCACCCCTGGAGTTTACAGTCAGCTAAATTACAGTGAAGCACTGGGTTTGAAAACCCTCTTCTTTTTAAAAATTGTCTTTAATAACTGCTGCAAAATCTGTATTTCACTTAGGTTACCCTGAAACCAAACACTTTTTGTGAGCAGCAGGTCATGTTGATATGTCAAATGCACATTTATTTGTGAGCCAGGGAATCCTAACCTACAGCCTCACAGGGAAAATACAGGGCAAAATAGCTCAGTTAAATGCTGACAGGTTCTACTCTTGTGTCTGTTTTCCTACTGGAGGAAAGACGAGCACGGTGATTACAAATATCAATCATTCTTTGTCTTTTTTCTTTTATTTAATAAAACAAGGCCTAAGTCTGTGACTTTCTTAAAAGAGAGGCACTCTATCTTCTCCATTCTAGTTTTCAAAAAGGCTGCTAGTGGCACATGCTTCACTTCTGATTTGTATATACTGTTTACTGTCCAATAATTGAATGATGTGTTTAAGGATCAGCAATCTCATTTATTTTAACATGGATTAGGTTAGATCAGTCTACCACTGGGCATATGAGTCAAAAACCTATGGTACAGAGAAATGTCTGTGAATGGAGAAAGGGTTTTTAGTGGATTTTGCATACCACATATTTAAGATATTTCTCATTTTTTAGTGAGTTTTGAAATGTTACCCAGTAGAGGAAAATGTGATTCTACACGAACTTTAACTCATTTTGAAACCAGCACATTACGTGCTGGTTTTCCTCAGCTGTTCTACAATGCCTGTATTTTCACTAAAGCTTTTTTCCCAATTTTGCATGCTGGTGTTACACAGCTTTGCTGCAGCATCTCATGTCAGGGCATGTATAGGGCATCCAGAGAATTAGCAGGTAGATGTTAAAGTGAAGAAAGGCGAAGCATCCCTATATGGCAAGTAGTGCAGACTCTGATTGTCAGAGAACTTTGAGTGGGCCAGAATTATGCCTGGATTCAAGTGAAGTATAGCCAAATTTATGGAAAACAGGTCCATCCATATGTGTCTTTTGAGGCTTTGTTTGTAGTAATGTCAAGCATGGAATCCTGAACTGACCAGTGCTGAGTGTGCTGAAGGCAGAGTCTGTGCTTAATTGGAGCTTTCCTGTCATCTCTTCTATGTTATTTCCAATGGCCAGACACAGAGTACAAGGCTAGGTGAGCCTTTTATTTGAGCTAGTATGACTCATTATCTTATTTTTATGAACCAGCAATCACTGTGGCCTGCTTCATAACATAACAAGTGATTCCTGCACTTTGGCACATGCTGCTGTGAGCAGTCCTTGTCATGTCCCTTTGGAAAGGCACTGAGACTTGGTTTAAAGGGCCAGGGTGGTAGGGTTTTAATACTTCCCTCAATAACCAGCATTAGGTGAACGTGTTATGAGTTTTTGTGTTTCATCCATTCATGAAGTATATGTAGGTTTTCTGTGCAAAACCTACTCTGTTTTCCTTATCCAACTTCTTGACTGCTGATTTCAAAGGTAAAGGAGACAGTAACCGAATTTGAGAGTTGCACATACTGCTGTCTTTTGTAAACAAATCTTTGTTTCCTCTCTGCTAACCTTAATTTGTTATTTCTTGTGTGTTGCTCCATGTTGACATTTAAAAACCCAAACTGGAGCAGCGAACTTCAGTCAGTGATTAAGAGTATGTGGATTTTTAGGAAATGCCCTATGTGATACCATCCTGTTGGCTGAGCTCTCTGAATAATTAACCTACTGTAGCCTGCAGTGCAGTTACTGGGCCAGGTTCATGTCTGCTGCACAGGAAAGTCATGGTTTCACTGTGAGGGACATGGGCAGTTGTTTTGTTCCACTGGTGAGAAAGACAGATAATGTTTTCTGTGGGATAGACAGTTTTGATTCTGGGGTAGATGCTTTGACTCAAGAGAGTCTCCCCTCTGCTGTTACTTGGATTTTGCTGACTGCACAGCAATGAATTCACTGTGCCCTGCTGTGGCCTTTCCTGTGACACACCTTCATGGCTCAGGGTGCTGTGCTTGACCTGCCACAGTGTAATCTGTGTGCAGCCCTTTGCTGTGGATAATTGGAGGAAGGAATTTTCTGGAACAGCACTTCTTGTGAGATAGGTGACCTGAAGAATGCCATCAAGAAGAAAATAAATTGGATTTCAACTTAAGGCTTGGGAAGGAAGTGTCACAAAGAGTTAACAATGGTCTGCTGGGATAAATGATTAAGAGCTGTTTTTCCTGTGTGAATAACTGCCTTTCATAAGCAGGGGATAGATGCAAAACAATCAGGGAAGTGCCCTCTTGAAATAACATGAGCTTGGCGAAAGTTCCTGTTTAGGGCTTCAGGGTGCTGAACTTTCCCAATATATATGGTTTTTTAAGTCTGATTTTTAGAGAACTGAGCATTGGTAGGATATTCACATGCGTAGTGGTTTTCTGTTACAATGATTGATCCTGAGGGGAACGAAGGTGAACCTGGAAGTAGGTTTGATTTCACTGAAACTGAAAGGAACTGAAAACCTTTAATTCAACAATTTATAACGAGCAGTACATTACAAGCTCTAAAGTATCAGCCTAAAGGAAAATGCAAATATTGCTATTGGCAGAGAAACAATTGTTCAGGATGTTGAGTTTGAAGAAATTTTACTACAAAACTAGTAAATAAGAAGTGACAGGTTAAATCTTAATTGTTTCTTTGGGCACCAGGTCAGTGCCACTTTGTGCTGGGAAATGGAAACAAAGGCCTTGAGCTTCATATTGCGTGTGAGTCAGTACGGGGAGAGAGCCCGGGGGTGGCCTGTGACAGGCAGCATGCCTGTCACAGCTTAGTCTGTATGAGCTGTAGTTTCCCAACCACTGATGCATAACATGGCACTAAAGCAGCCAGAGGGAGATGGATGTGCAGCCCCCCAGGAGGGGCCAAGGCTTCAAGGATGTCAGTCTTGCAACAGGAGTCACCCGTCTGTGGGGAAACATCAGGGTTAAAGACAGGAATGTTTAACTGCAGCATGGCTCTGTCTCCAGCCCAGCATTTGGCTAAGCAGGTCTGCTCTGGGGGAGTCATGTCCACCAGTGTCCCAGCTCTGACAGAGCTCAACAGTCAATCTTCTCCCACTCCCTCCATCACTTCGCTCCTGACTGAGCCTCCAGGCAGCTCAATGAGCCCAGGGAATGCTTTCAAAGAGTGAAAATTAAAGATTGATGTTGCTTTTTTGCCGACAATTTGCATTTCTAATATTTCTTAAGTTTGATGTGGTTGTGTTGTGCTTTGGAGCCTCTCCCACGGAGCAGCAGTTCTGACCTGTGCATAGTCCTGTATTTCAGAGACAGGTTTGATTGGCCTTTTAAATTTTCTTAATTTTAAAAAATTGTCACATCCACAAAAGTAAAAAGGTCCATGAATTGTAAAGCAGCTCCATTCCTACGTGAAACTAATCACTTGCTGAATGCAGATCTCGGGTGACCTGAGGCTGGCTGTTGTAGTAGGTCATGGGCACAGCAGGAGAAGCACAGGATGGCATTTGAGGGACTAGAACAGTTTACTGGCCTGAGCGTTGGCACAAAACCATGGAAGATATCTTAACACAGGTATGAAAAGCTAAAAAAGGAGGCTTCATTATCCAGTGAAAGTCAGTAGCAAGGAAAATAAAAGTGATTATGTGTTCATCCTGACAAATGATATGTTTGTAAGATTTCAGGAAGCACCTTCTGAGTTAGAGAAACTAGACTGCAGCTCAGTAAGTGACTAGTTTGTCTTGTGGGGGGAAATGTCTCACAAAGTTCATGGAAAAATGAAAAAATGTTATAAAACACTTCTTTGTAGTCCAGCTTGTATTATGAATAGAGATAAAGGTCATGCATATTAAATTGATACTACCTTTAAGAGAAAAGTTCTTGCAGAAGCTTCATATTGCCTTTAGACGAAGTAAAACCTCTCAACTTTTTAGAATAAAAAATAAAGTGGCAAAACAGTCACTAAAGAATCTTCTCTGTTTTGAGTACTGTGTGAGTGATGCCTTTGATGTGTCTTCTGATCATCACTAATAATGAGGGAGGTGGTTCATGTGCCCACTTCCCAACACAGCTGGTGTACTTTTTTTCCTGAAGGAAATGCTAGACCTTTACTATTTGGGTGCTTCAGGTGAGAAGTGTACTGAAAACAAATTGTAAAGATTTTAATGAGCTTATCACTTCTCATGGTGCTGCTTGATTAAGGCAAACACATTGTGGCACTAAAAGAAAAGACAGGAGCTTTATAATACTTGTTCAAGTTTTAATGTTAAATCAAAAGCATCTTCCTGGCTTTCACACTTTCTAGTTAGACAGAATTTTAACATCACAGTATTGTCATCTGCCAAAAGCACATCAAAATGCAACTCAAATCCGTGGCAATATTATATAACATAAATAATGTCCTTAGTGTTTAAAGCTATTTATCAATAAAGACATAACAGTCTTTATTGCACAGAAAGAGCAAGAAATGGCTTCAACCAGTCCTGCTTCTTTAAAATGCGTACAAATGATATCCTTTAAGTGTGAACTTTTATTTCACAGAGAGAACTTGCACGCTTTCTGTTAAAGCTAATAAGGGAAGTGTTCCATTCCAGCAATTTAATGCTAGCACTGTCATAGTCTTTCATTATTCTGGACTCATGGACCGCTTTTGCAGAAAACAGCTTTAAAATATAGGTCAGCATTAAAGGATTTTGAAATGAGGTGAAAATGCTCTTATTTCTCATTTGAGTGAGTCCTTTATTTTAGTATCTATAAGAGAAGTTCTCTCTTCTCCAAATCCTTTCTCCGTAGGAGGAATCAGCAGGGACATTGTGACTTATTTGAAAGTTAAGAGGCTGAAAAGCTTTAGAGGAGACATTGTAATCTGTTATAAAACATGTTCAGGACCTAGGCATAGATTTGGAGTGTTGGTAGCTCTCCAGCTCATAGGAGGGAAGCATGAGATGATTAGATTACTCACAAAGTGTTAATCCTGCAGCAACGAGGAAACCTAAAAAAAAAAAGAAATTTAAAAAATCCTTGTGTTTACACCAGATTAACTAGTACAAAGAGGCAAGCATCTCCTTTCATGGTTGCTTTGAGATGTATAATCTCTATCCTTTTGACTCTTCCAAAACTCACATATGGAAAATGTTATCATTACAAATAAAAAACCTGTTTTAGTTGCAAAACATTCTCACCTCACCAAGAAACCAGTGCTATTAGCTTTCTGCTTTTATACAAGGAGTATTGATCAAACCCAAAAAAATATCGTGACACAGGGAAAAAGATGAGGAAGCAAGCTTGCAATGAATCACATCTTTTGTTTACCCAAGCTGCTAGGTCAGCATTCATAACTGGCTATCTTAACTCACACTGAGCATTCAAAGATAGGTGACTCTATTTTTTTCATCTTGTCACTCTGTCTGAATATTAAGAACTGGGTCTACTTGGCTTCCAAGATTACAGGTTTAGCATTTTGAGCTAGTGCAGCTGAGGTTACTTGGTAAACATGCTGAGGGAGTTAGTAAGGATCTTCAAAGCCCTAAAACAATGTGTTTGAGGACTCCCAGTGCTGCGAGTCCCTAGTGGTGATGGTGCTGCAATACTTTTTTGTGGACAGCACTGCATTTACGGGGCAAAAGAGCATCCTTTCTGGTCAGTACCACCTGCTAAGCCAGTTCCAACCCAGTCATGAAGCTTTATCCTTCATAATGATTGTGATTGTGTGCTATTGACTGAAATCTTACCCTGTCAGATTCTGTAGAAACTCAGTGGACTAAAGTGAACGAAATTCAGCAAGCAGAAGACGTAGCATTCGGATGCAGTTTAAATGAGAGCAAGTGTTTCCTGCCCACAAAGAAGGCAGGTTCTCAAAATGCCAAAGAATTGCGGGTTTTGGAGAGAAATTTTCCTCCTTTCAGATTCATCACTGTGCCAGCAGCGAAGCTCTGGTCAGTGGGTCAGGTCTTGGACAGGTGTCACAGCAGATCTATTGGTGGCAACATTATGGGAATTCAGAAACCCTGTACTTCACAGACAGACCAAGGCATCCTTCCCATTGTTTGTGCTCTGGACACTTGTGTTTCATCAGAGTCATCTGTGCGCCACATGTAAGGATGTTTGTTAAAAAAAAAAAAAAAAAAAAAATTTTTGCCTTTGTCACATGTTAGTGATATTTGTAGAATGGTGAATATTGGAACTAATCATCCTCCTGGGAACCATAGTTAGGCTCAGGATATTACTGTGCAAATAGATATTAAAGGCTAATATTCTTACATTATCTGTAAATATCTCTCCTGCATCTACTTGCTGAGATAGGATGCAGAAAAAATAGACTTCTGTTCCATTATGAGCTTTTTCTTCAGCTGTCTTCTGTAAAGCAGCTAATGTAACTTTAAGCATTCACAGTTTGAATACAATAGGCTTCATTGATATTTATTTTTAATTTCCCACTGCTGGTGTTTGCTACTAACCACTTTCCAGTGATGACAGACAAGTGGACTGTATCATGATGTTCTGCTTTTCATGAAGCGGATGTTCCTTTTTATCAGTATACTGAAACTTGAAAAGTCTGGATTCAGACTGGAAACACGTAGTTGAACCCCCAGGCTCAGCATGTTTGTTTGTTACTGAGTATCTCCTGAGGTTTGGTGCTGAGTAAGAACTACATTTCTAGTCTGTCAGTAGGTGACAAAACAAAAACTGTGCATTGTCACTTGCCTTGCACTTTACAAAGAAAAGTCCAGAGTCCCTGAAGGAAAATTTAAAGGTGACAGTGAGACTGCCGTTTTGTTTTTCACACATGGCCCTGGGTTTAAAAAATGGAGTTAAATCATCTAAGTAGGTTGAAGTCTGGAAATGCTGAGAGTCCGGCCCTCCTGGTGGTGACATCATTTCTTTAGGGGTCCATATATTGACGCTGGGCACTGACATTAGCCTTTTGTTCTCCTAAATCTGCTGTTAAGAATAAATCAGCTTTAATTTATAGGTGGAACCCTAGGATCCCTCCCCCATTCCCCCCAGTGACACCCTCAGCAGAAAACGTCCAGGTCTGTGGTGGGTTACCCTGCAGTCACCTGAGGTTGTTTTTGCCTGGGAATATGGCACAACTGAAGGAACAGGTGAAGCAAGTTGCCACATGCCACACTGGAAGGAATACAGACCTTGCCAGTATCTCATGGCTTTATAAAAAGTATCTGAGCTCTGGGCACAAGTCTGTTAAGATGAATTACTGTTGTCAGTGATGGTTCCTGTGGAAAGTGAGAAAGCAAACTGTGGTTCATTCTGCTTTGAGGTCCTCTGTCAGGCTTTGTCTACTCTATTGTTTTCTCCAGATAAAGGCAGTGATGTATTTTTATGTAAATGGAGGGGTTGTGTGGCACATTGATGGGTTTGTGTTCATACATTATCTGTAAATCTGTGTAAATGAAGGCTATTTTTAAGCCCTGTGCTGTTCCAAGGCTTGTTTCTATTTTTTAAGAGGTTGTAGAGTGAGCATTATAATGTAAAAGGAGAGACTGCCTCCTCTGATAGTACCAAAACCAAATAAACCCTTGAGTAATGTGAAGAAGATATTTACTTATGGCTTAACCTCTTGGGTTTTTCCTTGCCTTAGTATACCAGACACTTGCAAAGTACAAACAATAAAGAAATATTTAAAAATTAATAGGTTTGTGATCTGAGGCCTAAAAGATTTTTTTCCCCATATTTATTTGTTGTAGAATCATTTCAAATATGGAGTTTATTTTTCTGTCTTAGGCTCCTAAGGACCCAGTCTCTGGATTGGTACTATAATAATGTCAAAAGCCGCTTTAAGTGTTTTGGAAGTGCCAAGGTCCTGAAGAACTTGTACAAGAAGCATAGACTGGAGAGTGGACTTTGTCCTGATGCAATAGGTAAGAACAGCTGTGTTGATTTCTTATAAGATTTATTCTTACCTACTTTAACACGGAAGATGATACAATGGAAATCCTGAGATTATTTCAAGAGAGTTTTTTTAACACAATTTTCTTGTTTGCAAAAGAAATACCTCAGTGGAGAGAGAAAAAGATGAAGTGTCTAGAGAGCTGTTTAAGAATTCAAACGATGTTTTGTCTTAATTATGTCACTGCTACAGAAGAACTGTCTATGAAGTAAATTGCAGTTTGTATTCTAGCTTGTGTCCCAAAATTTATCACAGTTCTGAGGAGCCAAAGAATGAGAAGATAATTTTGCAGTCAACATTTGACCGTAGGCATATTTCTGTCATGTTTGAAGCAAAATTTGATTAACATGAGATACATTCAGTATCCAAGTTGACCAAAACTGACATTTCCTTACTTAGAGTTTTGCATGCTTAAGGATCTGAAACTGGCCACATTTTATTTCTGCATCAATCTTTGTAAATAGGTGAAAGACACTGATAAAGTATTGGAATCAACCTTTTAAGCAAAGACACAATTCACCCTTAACTAGGCTGTTCTAATGCCCCACCCCATAATAAGAGTGATTGGAGTCAGAAAATGGGTTTGAAGAAGTGGAGCTTGGTGTCATACTGGTAACTTCAGCAAATTACTTAGAGCACAACTAGCTGAATATTTGACATTTCACTGGATTTATTGGACCAGATAATTTCCTCTTGTAATTCTTTCAAAATTTGTGCAGAGACTGTAATTTTTCTATAGCCCTTACTTCATCTTTTTCTGAAAATATATAGGATGGTAAGTAGACTGTCTAGTCCTGAGTGGAAATTTTAGGTGTTTATTATAAAAATTGACATAAAAGCTTCTAGGGAAAAGTGACCTATTTACTAAACTGTGATTTATTAGTGTTTTTTTCCTTTTTGGGTATAAAATTCATATTTCATGAGAAGATTCCCTAACAGCTGAGAACAAATATGTATGAGGACAAGCAAATCTTGTTTCAGTTAGGACAGAAATGGGACAATGGAAGTAAAAACTGTGGCCAGGGATGCTTCTGAACTTCTATATGATGTGTTGCCTTTTTTAAACCATAGTGTCAGTGAATGGGTGCTTGAATGGAAGTGTGAACGATGCAATGATGAGTTGCAGTGGCATGTGCACTATCAGTGAGACCTTTCTAAGGAAAGCCTTCAAGTCTAAATGTCATTGCTAACTTTCTTCTGCTATCCCTGTGACTGTTAGGTAAACCCTTTGTTCCCTTTGGAGATAAATACTAGTATAGGTGTCTGGGTTTTGCTGTATTTATACAGCATTGCCCTTTAAAATGTAGAATCTATTTCTACCCCAAATGTCATAGTAAAGTCAAATTCCCTGTACTTAACTTCTGCCATGTAAGTTTTATGCCTAGTAGCTTCTTCATCTCTTTTGTACTGTAGTAATAGGTTTTTTTCCATTTAAAATGAATGAGAAGTCTTTGATATAAAAGCAGTCATGTTTTGTAGAAAAGCTGCTGCACTCATGAGATTTATCCAACAGCAATAGCTAGGAGGAATTTTCCAGTTATCCCTCATTGTGTGCAGTGCCACCATATCTTGAATGAATATTCTAAACTAATAATGCCTCTGTTGTTAATGGGTACTTCTTATAGTAACAACACATGATTCTGTCTTTCTTTTTAGCAGAAGGAAGTTTGTATGAAGGAAGCTTCGAGAATGAAGGAAGCATTTGTGGCAGTGACTCTACCTTCTACCAACAGACAGAAGGTATGCTGCTAAAATCTCGTTTGATTAAAAAGCAGTCCTTACACTTTGAATTACTGGACAAGTAGCTTAGAGTGCTGGTAAGTCTTGTCCACAGATCCAACAATATTTTTGCTGAACCATTCAGCAAGACACTAAAAGTCTTTTGTGTACCATGCTGGGACATCTTGCTTCAGCATTACACCTACTACATGCCTATTCTAGTGTGATTTTCTTAGTGTGCAGTTTTTGTTACTTCCCTCCCATTTCCTTTCCTATGCTCATATATTTTTTCATTCTCTTTCTAAAATTTTGTTGTTCCTGCTTATAGGAACTTTACAAATTTTCTTTCAATTATTTCCTCCAAACTATTTTGCTCAAACCACTACACTGTCTAAAAGCAACATTAAAATACCATGTTTTATTGTATCTAAGATTTACTCTTAAGCAGAGACTTAGAGATTGCAACAAATTTCTCTGTCGTAGGTTTTTATTTTACTGTGCATATTTATGGTTGAGGAAATAACATTTTCATGAACAATTTAAGATTTGAGTATGTGTCCAGAATATGAGTCTGAATTTTGGAGCTCATTATGCAAAATGTGAGTATATAAAGAACATGGTGGTTTTCTCTTATTTTTCATCTAGGACACAGCATGATGGATACCCTTGCTGTGGCCTTACGTGTTGCAGAGGAAGCAGTGGAAGAAGCTATTTCTAAGGCAGAGACCTACAGTGACAGCCTGGTAACACTTTAAAAAAAAAGTATTCATTTAAATAGGACAATCATGTTTATTTTTTATTTGGGTAGTGGTACAAACCAAGTAGATGTAAACAAAAACATGACAGAGTAGTGACTATCTCATGATATACCTAAAGAGTTGGGCATGGGTTTTATGAACTGGTATCCAAGATGCACATTGCATTTCAGAAGGTGACATGCACTTTAAGTGCCTGTAATTTCTTCCTACAGTGCCAATAGGGCATATTACCCATTTTCCAGTCTATACATTTTCTGTGGGAAGGCTGTTTTTTATGTGATTTTAGCAAATACAGATATTCATTTTTGTGCAGGACAAGCAGAATGAAGCTTGTTACTTGCAGGAGCACAAGGAGGACCTCATAGAAGAGCTGGCCACAACCATTGTGCAGAAGGTATGGCATGCTTTTTCCCCTTATGTTTAATAGCCAAAACACAATGTTTTAGAGCTCAAAAGAATGACACCAACGTGTAAAGTAAATTAACTATGACAGTGTAGGCTTCATCAGCTATGTCTGACAGAGATGAGTTTATACGTAAGATCAATCCAGTGCCTATACCTGATGTCCTGTATGTTCAGAGCTGAGAGGTACCACTGCCTTAGGTTTGTGATGCCTTTTCTTGGAAGGGAAGGTCCTTGCTTGATGGAATTTTACATCTGTATTTCACTTCCCCACAGGCACAAAATTTTCTAATGTCAAGAGGTACGGCTCTTGACCATATACATCACTCCCCAAAATATAAAGTTTGCTAGTGTAAAGAAGTATGACTTCTGACCATACCCTCTACTGAACCCTGCATCTGCAACATGTTCAAAGAAAACATCAATCATTAACACAGAATTCTCTTAACGATGCTGTGAGACAGACATTAAAAAATCACAGAACCCTTGGCATGTTTGATTTCTGTTGCTTTTTAAGTAAAACTCATTCTTCTTCCTGCAAAGCTTACGGTTGGCAGAATGAAAGTGGAGGACTAGTGGGAAAAAAATACCCCTTGAGTTTGTCTGGACAGTTTGGTGTAAGGCAAGATGAGCATGAACAGAGCACTGTTAAGATACTGTGGTCAGTAAAGTGACCGCTCTGCTGAGTTAGTCTCCTTCCATGTGAAATAAACTAGGTGCCACATCTTCGTATAGGCTGTGGCATTTAACAGTGTATGGATCACACACCAGAAGAGGAACATGTTGTTTATAAGGCTATCAAGAAAAGCCAGAAGAGCAGCAGCTCACTGGAAAATAATCTGCCTTCTTTTTTAATGGTGATGTTAGACTATCAAGTAAGTCTGTTTATTGGGTCTTTCATAGTCCAGAGCCTCTCTCAGCCAAGCTTGAATTGCTACTGTTTTTGTCAAGAGCCGCCTAACAAGATCTTTTATGCCATAGAATAAACGTTCTGTAGATATTTCATATTTCAGTTGTGGAAACAAAGTGTAGCAGGATATAATCTGTCAGTGTAGGGAGACATGAGCTCTCTATCTCTTAAGATGGTGTAGATTTTCAAAAATAAAAATAGGGCCTAGAGACCTTAGACCTCTTTGTTCTCACTAGAATGTGTCTGCATGTCATGGGAGCCTTTGAAATTCCCCTCGTATCTAGTATTTTATGTTTCTTGGCAAAATCTCGTCTGAGAAAATGCTTGACACTTAGATGCTGCTAAAGTGTTACTGTAGCAACAGTTTTCTATGTTTATGTAATTCACCTCTGGTATTCCTACTGTTATATATTGCATCAATGCTTATGTTGTTGTAAGCGGTAGGACTTCAGATGAGAAGTAACTGCATGAGCTGGAGCTACAGCAAAGGGAAAGTCAAATGTTTTTCCTGGGGAGCTTGCCTTGGAACAGGGTTCATTCAGATCTTCTCCATATGGCTCAGACAGTATTTCCCCAGCAACATTTTTCTGTCCCCTCCCACCCCACTTCTCCCCTACCCTGCAGATTATAAAGAAGCAGAAGAGCAAGCCCGAGCAGGCCGAGGCCGACTTGGAATGGCCGCCGTCGCGGAGCAGCGGCCTGGCGTCCGGCGCCGTCTCGGACCAGAGCATGCTGACGTTCCCAGGGAGCCGCAGGGGGTCCTACACCTTGTGGGTGAGTGGCACAGCACAGCTACCCATGCCTTCTGGTGCACAAAACCAGAAGATTGCAGTCATGGATAAGTATACTTGCTGCCTGGAATGGTACGTAGAGACCTGCAGAGAACAAGCATCAATTCTATGTCTGGACGAACTGTCACTCAGTTGCATGCTTTCCTAACACCCCATGGGCCGTGGAGGTACATCACAGACACTGTGTTGTTTTGGTGACTGTGTTGGGGAGGACTAAGTTTGTGATATGAGCAGTCTCAGTGCTTGCTTTGAATGCTAACAGGACTCAATGCCTCAGTGTTTGTTCCTCAGAACAGTTTTTCTGCTCACTTAACTTTTATGTAGGTCTTTGCTGAGTGTTATATTTTCTTTTCTATAAAGTTAGGTTTCTGTAATGTTTCTTCTTCTCCTTAGCCATGTTAGAGAAAACAGCCACCACCAGCAACAAAAAAGTAAACTCAGCTGCAGAGAGCCATTTATGTCTTACACTAAAGAGTGTTTCCTCCTTCCACTTAATTTCTCAGCACATTGTCTTTATCTCCTGCTATAAAGCTGAAGAAAATCTGACAAGCTGCATTAGTAACAGTTTTAAAAGAGCAGCAGGTAAAAAGAAGTGAAAATAAGCTGTAGGCTTGGACAAGTAGTTTGACAATCAGAGAGGGAAGACAATGACAGATGAGTTAGTTCCAGTTCATTTTGACTCTGTGGTTTAAGCTGCTGCTCCCAAGTGTCCTGCTACTCTTCCAGTAACCACCTCTCCCCCACTAAGCAGAGCCACCAGAACTGAACGTGGGCTATGTCCTAGTTCCTGTCTAAGTTTGCTCACTTACACTCCCAGTGAGAACAGATTTATGCCAGAATATTGACTGTGGGCCAGAGTTGCTGAAATACAGACTTGCATCCTAGTCTTCTACCTGCTTGCAAAATGAAGAGGTACTGCCTGTAATGTGCCACTGTTAATAAGTGATCACAAGTTAGGGTGAGCATGATTTAAGTGCTTTGCTCTGTCGCTCCTAGGCTAGCTGTTTGTGGAATATAAAAGCCAGGAGAGAGAGAGTTAATTTTGTGTCTGACTCAAATGAGTTTTCTTTCTTAAGTTAGAGGACAGGACTCAGAGAAATATGCTGTTCAAATCCTCAGTCATTGTACCAGAAGCCTGTTCTGCATTTGGAGAGTTAACTTTGAAGTCAACACATTTTGAAATTCTCTTCTGAAGTAAAAATTTAGTCCTGATTTTTTTTGCCAGAGGGAGGCTCATTGGTTTGAGTAATAGTAGACTTCGTGAAAAACACTGGAGAAGCAGAAATGTCACACTAAAGTGCAAACAACTTCAAAACCTGCCATCAGTCAGTACTAGAGATACAGATGTGTACAGTATTTTATGAGGACACTCTACCTCTGTACAGGGTCTTTTGCCACATTTTTCACCATTTGTTCCAATTGTCTTTCCCAGTGCTTTGAGGAACACGAATGAATTTGGCCATCTGCTGTGACTTGTTTCATGTCTCCCATAAATTTAGTTTCTGCCTTTTGCTTTGCTAGGGTTGTGTAATCTTATTCTTTTCTCCTTTGAAGCCTGTATATGTTTATTTTTGCTTTGCTCTGAGTAGAGGAGAATATTATTAGTATGACCAGACACCCTTGTAAAGGAAGTACAGCTCCAGTCACTCCCATAGCTAAGATAGTTGCACTTATATTAGGCTGTTAGCACAATCAAAGTCACAGAACCTGGACCTGCTGGAAAGTCTACTGAAAGGCAATTTGTGCAGAGCAAATGCAGAGCACTTACAGCCTGCTTGATTCTCATTAACAGTGCTGAAGCAACTCAAATTCCTTTTCCTGAGCTTGCTTTCCATTCCACTTTGTTTTCATTCAGCAACAAACGGGAAGCATGCATCTGTCAGTAGATTTGCAGGACTAAGCCACATCACTTTCTCTTCTGTATATTGTATGAGAAAGTTATCTTTTCTGCCAAAAGAATTGCAATTTTTATTCCTTTCCAAGACAAAACCTAGCTTCTACAGAAGCTGGCAGAGATGCCCTATGACCATTCCAGGCAAAGCTCCTTACTGCCTCCCAGGAACTCTTGAGTCCAAGTCTGTAACAGCAAATCTTCTTGGATTCCACTACAATAAGTGAAGTTTTCTTAGTTCCTAACTGATGACGTTATGTTGACAAAAAAACCCAAACTCTTGATTTGTGTATATACATCCTAACACTGAGCTGTGTGTGATGGCTTAGTTTAGGCAGAGATCTGCCTGTAATGATAAAAACCTTTTAATATTAGTACACACCACAGCTAACAAGGGGTCTGCTGCAACAGATTTATTAGCACAGGTGTTCCTAGTGTAACCAAAGTTTTTGTAGACAGACACAGTGGCCACAACAATTCCAAGGGAAGGAAGAAGAAAAACAAGTTTTCATTTTTTTTTTTTTCTATCAAAGCTATCCAAGGAGACTATTACTGTGTCAGAGTAATGTATGTGAACCTGTTTCCCAATAAATGTTATTTAACTCGAACTTCCCCTGTTCAAGTATTTCTTTGGTACCAGGCTAACAAATTAGCAGAGGCAGGATAGATTAAATAAAAGGAAAGAAGAAACATGATTAACAGAAAGACAGACATGCAGGGGAAAGGTAGGTAAGGATAGCAAACCTTAAGGCAGTCAGAATTTCATAATTTAAAACTGCAAATTTATCTTAGAGGAAATTTTTTCTTTGTCTTCTGTGCAGAAGATAATACATGTGCTTTTGCTAGCACAATGAAACTGATAATATATAACACAGGACAATTGCATGCTGTAACACTGGCCTTTAGAAACCCATGTTTACTGTTGCATTGCTTTTTATTACCAGATATCACCTTGTAGTTTCACCTGCCAAGCAATTTTTCTTTTTATCACAGCTATTTGTATGCAGCACATCCGTATCAGGCAGAAACTTCCAGTGGTCTCTGGAAGCCCTGCATTACCTCCCTGCTCATCCAAAACCACTTGCTTTGAAAAAGTAATTAAATAAGTAAAAGCTCCTCACTTCCCCCCTCCAAACTTTAGTATTGATTGTTTAACTGCAGTACTACAGTGTGCTAGTAGCTATAGACATTGTCTTGTTTTTTTCCCCTCTTAGATTTCTTTGAGATCCCTCACCCAGTCTAAAAATAGTGAAACAGGACTGAATATTTTATTTCCTCATCTCATAAAAAGAGATGGATGGCACCATCTGTTTCTCATTGCCAATAAGCAAAGTCTGTGCAGTGTTGGGATAGGAGGAGTGCAGAGCAATGGGTGGATGCTTCTCTGCTCTCTCAGTCCAGTTCACCCACCATACATCACTGCCAGCCAGAGAGCAAACAACCAGTTGGCAAATTGTATCCCATTTAAGCATTGATGGATTGAAGGCACCCTGGTGTGTTTTAAGTGCTGTATTAGTGGTCTTTATTTTACAGCATAAAGATTGCATATATAAACAGAAGCTCATCCATAATTTATAGTATATAAAACAGCTAGGGATATAGGGAAAAGGAGGATTTCATTAAATACACATCATGATGCACCTCAGGGGAAGCAGAAATACACTGGTTAAGCTAATTATAAGGTCCACAGTGTACTGACAGTTGTTTATTTTTTTATTCCTTTTTTTTTTTTTCTCCATTTGATTTGTTTTAAAGAAAAGGAAGGTTCCACAAGTTGGAGGCCTAGCACTGCTTTAGAAATCCCTGGAGGGATTTGCAGGTGCTCTGTACCTTTTTAGGTTTGTCTCAAACAAAAGTGCTTGAAGAAAACCTTTTTGAGGAGGAATCCTGTTAGCAGTCATGCAGCACAGTGGGAGAGCGATTTCGGATGAGGGAGGCATAGCACTGTAGGTACCAGCTGACATCAGTTCCTACCTGTCAATGACTGCATCAGAAACATCATATTTAAGTCTAATAAATAAATGTGTCATGTCAGAGGGAAGATGGAGCTTTTAACTTTCATACAAGAGCTTAAAGGAACAGTGCTTTTAAGGGAATCAGATGTCTAAGAGGCCAGTAGAAGGATGGAAACAATCCATTGCATCCAGGATATGTCTGTCGCTAGTGAGCAAAAAGCTGGCTTGGGCAAACCCTAGAAAGACATATGTTCTAAGGCTTTTGCAGGAGAGGGACCAGTCATCTTTGCTCTCTCCCAGCCTGCTGTTCAAGGGTTTGCCCTGATGGCTAGGATATCCACAAGGGGTGGTTAGGAGGGAATTTTCTTTCAATTGAGTGTGAAAATCTTCTATTCATCTGCCTGTTCTTGCCCTTTTTCAGAAGGTTGTTAACAGATCCTTTGCCACATACAAGATTAACTAAGGAACAGATGCTCGAAACCCTTGGTATTTCACTCCCACTGCTAGATGTCTGGACTGCATACATTTGAGCAGAGCAAAAATCACTTCCAGGATAAATAGGCTGTGGCAGAGTGGCACCATGGCAAGCTCATACTGTCTCCTTCCTGGTGTGGGAGTTTTCTTACCAAAGGATGCATAAGCTGTTAATGCCTAGGGATTGCTACTGTATTTGCTGCCAGACCTGCTGGTTCTGTCTGTGCATTGATTATATTCACAGAGCACAGCTGAGAAGGGGATTTGCTGCACCCTGGCAGGAATAGCTGCAGAATTTGCAAGGGAGGAGAGGGGATCGATAAGGTTGCATTTAAATCATCTGAGTTTATGTGTCAATTCTAGGTTGATTCCCTGAATAAACAAGGTAGTTCTCAAAGCCCAACTTTTGGCAGCTGCCGCTCAGGTCAGAGCTTGCCCAGCACAGGATTCTACTGCCCAAATCCAGAGGTACCTGCCCTCAGCATGGGTGTTGAGGTCCCTGTGCCTGCAAGGGCTCCTAGTGTGGTGACCCTGCAGCTGACTTGCGGGACCTGGGATTCCCAGTCCCTCCTGAACCTGGGAGAGTCCTTGACCTATTCCAAATAATTGCAGAATAAATTACCGTTTCACTAGTTATACCAGACTGAAGCATAATGTAAGGGTGGAAACAGGGTGAAATAGGAGGGAAGTGGGGGAAAAAACATGCGTGATCGAGTTGTAAAGTCCCATCAGATGCTTTTGGGACCTATTTTGAATTACCATTTTAGCTTTTCTTTAGGAGAAAGAGGAATTCTTTTTCATCTTTTGGTGAAAACCCATACTTTTTCATCTTCTATTGCAAAATCTTCGTGTTGTCTCTCTAAACAATATGCATACATATAAGGCAGCTGTTCAAGGTAAATAATCTATAGATTATCAACATTAGACTCAATATTCTTTATAGTGGTTTATAAAGTTGTTCTTGCTTTTGGTTACTTGCTTTGCTTTTATTTATTTGGTGTTCAGAAGAGTGAGCTTGTAAATTGCTACTGATAGAAAATGGAATATTTGTATTTATTAAATAATAGAAGATGGAATTACTTTTTATTCACTCCTTCCTTCTTTAATCTTCAGAAACCACTTTGTCTTATTTTAATTTTTTTTTTTTTATTGAAGGCCATCAATGAATTAGATGATTCCTTTTTGTTCTAGTTCAGTGAAAAATGAAGGCTGAGTTCTCTCCATCCAGACATTATAAACTATGCAACAGAAATCCCTGAAGAGGGATTGAAAAAAAAATATATATAATAATGAGTCTGTAATTGAAAAAAAAACATGTCACAGGAGGTGCCACTAGGCAGGATTTGATGGGGAACTCCTCTAGCTCAAGTGCCTGGAAATGCCTGTCAATACCCCAACTGTATTTCGTGAGCTGCGCTGCACTGCCCAGCACTCCAGCATGCAGCACCTGCCTCTGTAGGGTGTGTGCGGAGCACAGCAAATGATCACGGGGCCGCAGTGCCATCTGCTGATGCACCAATTTATTGCAGAAACCAGCCGTGTCCGACTGCAAACTTACAGGGCAGCCTTGTCATTTATAACACGTAAATACACCTAAAATAGCACTTGGCTATTGGCTGGGTTGGGGTTTTTGTTTGCTGAGGAAGCAGAAGTTCTGGCTAGGAAATACGCCAAATATCTTTAGCTCCTTTCTTGACATCTCACGACTTTATAAATCAAAACCCAAGTTCCTACATTCCTTCCTTCTTTTGAAAATTGTATCTAGGCTCCTGGTTTCTTGTNGCCCTGGTTTTTTTTTGTTTTTTTTTTTTTTTTTTTTTTTTTTTTTTTTTTTGGATACTTCTGGTTCTTCTGCCCTGAGATCTTGTTGCAGTCCAAGCATGTAGGCAGTTGATAAAGCTTGAGGGACATGGTTTCTTCATTTGGTCAGTAAAAATCCCTTGTTCCAAAGCAAACAGATCCAAGAGCCTATCAAAGTAGCCAGCCTTACCTCCAGTACTTCCGTGCATCCATTCACAGGGAAACCACATGGAACATCAGCCCCCAGGCAGGCTTCTCAAGCCTGTTCCCTTATTTTCAGTATTCTGCTTCCCACACAAATGTCCCCAAGGGAAAGACATCCCCTATGGATCTACAGATGGGCTGTTACCTCTGTGAAGAAGAGAGGCACTGATGCAGCACAGTAATGTGTGCTTCTCCTGCCTGCACAGGTCAGTGCAGCAGTGAAATCGGCCCACAGGGAAGTAGGATGTGACCCATGCTGCAGCTGTAGGGCTGTGGAGTTAGTGGTGCTGGCAGAGTTTAAGTTGATGCAAATGTGCCAGCCAAGATTAGGGCTTTTGCTGTGTTGCCTCACACCAAATAAATAACTTTCTAGTTTGCTCTTTATTTGCAAAAACAACAAAAGGAGGTCTTGAGGTCATTTGCATTTCAGATAGAGTCATGAGTCGGGCTGCTAATTGATTGGAAATAAACTTGTAGACAAACATTTGTTTTTGTGCTCTGAAAAATGCAGTCAATTTAGACTGGTTTGTTCTCATGCCATGATGTGCTTCTGTCCTGTTCCTATACCAAGCTTGGCTATTGACACTCCTTTTTTGTGTCGTTTTCAGTGCTACCAGTGCTTTGAAGTGCTCAGCGATGAATGTTTATGTGTTGTTTCCACTCCTGCTTGTCTGAGTAAAACACAATTCTATTAGCTCTCCCTCCATCCCTAAAACTAACTTTCAAAACAAGAAATAACCTAATCCTCTGCTTTTATGTATTCTTCTGAATTGGAACTTATTAGAATATTAGTACTTCTTCATCATTTCAATCTCTCCAGATACCAGAACTACAGAGAACTGCAAATGTAGTAGTGAAGAGTGCAAGTTAACAGCATCTTCCTTTTTCAAGATCTAAATGTAGGGGTGCAGCCAAGCTATGTTATCATGCCATTACTTTACTCTCCTGGAGCCTTCTGTGACATTGAATCATCCTCAGTGAGAAGAGGTGGTACTTCTAGCAGAGCAGTCCAAGACAGATTTTATCAAAAATTCACGTAAACGTAGAAAAATAATGAGGATGGCCTCAAGCCAAGCTTTGGAGGCACCAAAAGCTTTACCCCTTGCTGTATTTCAACTGGATTTCCTGGGAAAATTTCTTAGCAGTAGTTCCTGCCTAATACCAATTTCCTGCTCCACAGAAGCCTTGCAGAAACTGTGGTGATCAGTTTCACTCTGATCTGACCCAAAAGCTTTAGCACTCAATTTTAACAAATCAGCTTTTTCCTAGATAAGCTTGTTTGGTCGAGCCTATTTCAGATCCTAGGCTACTACACCTCATGGGACAGTTCTTTGCTGTGCTTCCTTGTTTTTCAGCTCCTTTCATCCTTTAGGCTGTTCATCTTCTCCTTTTAAAATCCTTCAAGCTGTTGTGTCTCCTAGTCCTTCTGAAAACTTTATCTGCCCTATAGTGTGGGTGCACCTGAGCTTGCTTTAAATTGCTTGGGCACTACTGGCCGCAGCTTTGCTGCCTGGGGGCAGGAGTGCCCAGCTCCTTCAGGAGATTTTGCAGCCCCTGCCAAGTTCTGCCTTGTCAGGGTTAAGCTGCTGGCAGGTCTTAGGTGAGCTGAGAGCAAAGAGCAGACACTGCCATCACTGGGATGGCATCACTTTACTGTGATGTTTATGAAACAGTGAGCAGGCACGCAAGAAGCTGCCATTTAAACAAAACAGGAAAGCTGTCAAATATACAGATAGCTCTCATTATCAGAGTCCCAGTTATAGTTTTACAGACTACTTAAGTTCTTCCTGGTATTCTTCTTCTTAAAGATGCAGTTCTTTGAGTAATAAGGGTAAATAGATACTACTGATTGAGCTGTAGGCTATTCCTTCTTCTGGGTCTTCAGCATCTCTTATCTCATGTTTGCTATATGTACGTAGAAAAAGAATGTGCCCTGAGAAGAATATTCATGGACAGCCACAACAACTTGCTGCTTCCAGTATATAACAGCTTTAACACAAAGATTTCAAAAGATGCAGCAGACACTGGACCTATATTATTGAAAGCATGTCAAGTTCTAGCTTTACAATGAAGTGAAGTGAACCACAGCACAGTTAAAAATCAGCACAGTTCAGGTGGGAAATTTGTGGCAGAGTTGTATATATTGTCCACATATTCTGCCAAGATTAAATCAAAGTTCATGAGCAAATTCTCTACAGGGAAACAATTTATGTACCTGCATGCATTGCATTAAATTATTTTATTTTTTTATTTTTTCAGGTTTAGAAGGATTCAGATGATCTTGATCAGTGAAAGATCTAGTTCAAGGTTTGGAACAGACTAAATACACACTAGAATACAGCTGATTTGTAAAAGTGATGCACCTGAAAGATTCCCTATAGTAAAATTACTTCAAGCTTATTGTGAATAGTTTATATCACTACATTTAAAAGTCAACACTCCAATGTGTCATATTAGAACCCGTGTCTTTATATGGACTAGATTAACAGAGTTGTGCAGTTATTGTAGTTACAGAAAATATTTTATTCTAGTGCAACAATTCTGGCTTTTCTTCATGAATTCAGAAGCCAAACTAAACCCTTGTTCTAAATTGTGTTTCCTTTTACTGCTGAGCCAAGGATAAAGGAAGATTTGCAGTTAATTAAATCTTCTGGCATGGTATGTGGGTCCCACAGAGGAGCATTTCAGACGAGAGCAGGTGCAGCCAGAAAGTGGTGTAAGTGTGGCTTTCAAGCCAGCAGGACTCCCAGCAATGCTTATGCTGTCCTGGGAATTGAAGGGACTTGAAAATAGCTGAAAGTCAAGTTCTCCTTTACCTCACCTGCACCAGTGCAAAGCAGACCTCTGATACAGGCAAAGACTGGCCCTTTTGAGAAAAACAGATTTAGTTAATTATTTGTAATTTGAACATCACTAAAAACGTAGAAAGATTTGAGAGTGCCAACTTGGCCTGGGCAAATCAGCTGAGCCACTTGAAAACCTGGCATATACTGTCTTTTACTGACTGCTAGGAAGGCAGCTTGACTCAAGCTCTGAAAGCCTTGTTTCTAGAACTACATATGTGATTTGATATGCAAGTGTGAGTTCTACTGAAATCAGCAGGACACTGACAGCACTCAAAACTTTTTAAAACGGGCCAAATTTAAATGTGTCTTCTGTAACTGACTTCTCTGTGCCGAGGTCAAAACTAAAATGTCTGATCTGTTTATGCGAAACCAAAGGCAAGCCCCTTCCCCTCAGTAGCAGTCAGGCTGATTAACAATTACAACAGAGTTTTACCTTATTATGCCTTGAAATGTGAACCTCCTAGAACTAAATAGGTGTGCAATTGTAGGCTGAGTTCATTAGTAAGACGGCATAAAACTGCTCAGCATATTGGGTGTTATGTATGTATGTCCTAGCAAACAGAATTCTGCACTAAAATCAGTTGACTTGCATATCTCTTTCTGGGGAACAGGCTGTTTGTTTGCTTTTTTTTTAATTTTTAACTTCTGCAAATTGTTACACCATATGGCCTGTTGAGCCAACAATAGATCATCATGTCTCACCACAATGGGATCCCTTTCTGGCTAACTTGAGTCAAAGCAGTTCGATATCAGTCCTCACCAAGCACATTCCCAACAACTTCACCTTAATTATTTCTCTCCATCTGGTCCATGGTAGCATAAACAATTTCCTGCCTCTTTGCATAGCATCAGAAATGCATATAAATAAGCAATCTAATGCTGAATTCTTCTGAATACATTAAATCCCATTTGTGATGTTAGCAGATCCCACACTTCCGTGGGTAACAATTCTAATTATGGTAAGGAGTTGCACAACTAACTACCTCTATTTTTAAATTTCACTCTCTGATTTTTAATCCCACAGAGGTCTCAGTCTGCATTCTCCCTGGCTAGTGAAGATATGGCCAGTAAAGGACAAGACCCTGCATCATCTGTGACCGAGGCTCTTGGGAGGCAGCAAAAGGGACAGTCCAGGAAGCAGAAGGAACGCAAGCTCTCTGCTTTACCCAGCTGGAAGAGTGTAGACAGGCTAAATGAAACAAGTAAATATTTCTAGTACGAATAAGATTCTTTTTTTGGTTCTCACTCACATGTGGAATAAATACAACTTAAAGCAAGGACCTTCTCGAGGGCATTTCTGCTGACCTCTGTGCTTTCAGAGGTCACATGTAAAATGTATGTTTGATGTTGCCGTGTCACAGTTTCATTGGGCTGTCATTGCTTATATTAACTTTCTTTCAAAAAATCTTATTCAAAATTTGGGTCTTTGTGAAGTTGATTTTGGACTGCTACAAAGTTTAGACAACTAGGTTGGATAGGGCCCTTCTTTGTCATTGGTAATCTGTCCTCCAGTTGAAGGAGTTTGCATTGTATCCCTTCCATGGAATAGGGTAACTGGTCATGAGGTTAGATGGTGAGCCAGTCATTAAAATAATTCACATTTAGAATTTCTCCTTACAACTTTATTTTCAACCCTGGTGAATTCACAAATGCAGTTTTGTGTGCAGCCCTACTCACTGGTGCTTCCAGAGGAGTTTGAGGAAGCTGTATGAGTAGGAACTTCACGGCAGCTTCCCTGGATGTGACCTCTGTCATTATGCATTAGGTATGGATGTAAATACGGATGATGGATGGTGGGCAGCTTTCCAAGTCAGCTCCATTCCTGCCTGAATCAGCACCCTGGGATAGAATGCAATTCCCTACTTACTTCTAGATGACATAAGGACAGGTTGTAACTGAAGAAGATATCAATGTATATAAGTATCTGAAGGCAGGGTATCAGAGGATGGATCCAGGCTCTGCTTAGTGGTGCCAAGCAATAGGACAAGAGACAAAAGGCAGAAACTGATGCACAGAAAGCTCCACCTGGATATGGATATGAGAAAGAACTTCTTCACTATGCAGGTGACCAAGCGCTGGAACAGGTTGCCCAGAGATGCTGTGGAGTCCCCTTCACTGAAGATATTCAAGACCCTGGATGCAATCCTATGCCATGTGCAGGTTGGTTGGACCAGCTGACCCACTGTGGTCCCTTCCAACCTAACCCTTTCTGTGCTTCTGTAGTTGTGGCTCCTGCTCTTGGAGTGGTCCCGTTTCCATTGCCTCTCATGTTCTGGCTGAAGCATTTGCAAGGCCACAAGAGTGTAGCACCAGACAACTCCCTTACTATAGAGCTGGTTAGTTTTTACCCCTACAGCTGCACAAGGGGAAGAGCTGAACTCGTTGCTGCAGCATTCCCTGGCTCCAAGTGTTGTCATCCCATGGCAGAATCTGCTTGTTCTTGCTTCTTCTCTTGTAGCAGCTGTAGAATCCATCTGACCCCTGTAGCACACTGGTCCATGAAGATGTACAAGCAGAAAACTTCCCATTTTGTGGGGTGAGTTCACCGGTGCTATAACTCCCACAGCTGCCTCACTAGGCGCTGGCAAGCAGAAGCAGTTCAAATGTGTGCTTGGGTTTGGTGGGGACCAGGGGCCGAGGCTGCCCATCCATTCAATTTGTTTATCTGTAATGCCAGTCGATAACTGGGGAGACTGAATTTCAGTACTTCTCCTCCCCCGTGAAAGAAATTAAAATTAAAGTAGTACTAAAATCCAACTTAGCCAAGTATGCATTACTCTGTGAATTTCTTAATCAACTCACTGTCAGAAGTGTTTTTCTCCTGGGCATTTTAGTGGAAGGCCTATTTTCAGTAAAGCAGTTAATTTGGTGCTTAAATTTAAGAACCCACTTAAATCCCACTGCATTCAACTGTTGAGCAATTTAGTGTTTAACAATTGCTTAACCATAGCAGAACGACAAATTGACCTGGTTTCTTTTTGGGTGCTCTACGCAGAGGATTTCTTCTGCTTCTTTCATCTAAAAACCACATTTGGGATGAAATTGTGGTGCCTATTGAGCTAACAGTAAATAGCTAATTGTGCTAAGATCTGTAAATATGGTCTCACCTATGCAGTAATAAGCAGCTCTGTATTATGATATAGAAAACAAGAGACATCTCAACCAAGGGTTTGGTTGGTGGTAAAATCAGTGGGCTTTTTAGGCATGTAGCCAAAAAGTAGTTCACAATTCATTTTGGTTACAGTTCGTATTGGTTTAAATGGTGACTCAAGAGCCTTTATCAATAGTCTTCAATGAAACTTCTTAAATCTTTTTTTTCCTTTTCACATGGATGAATTATTGCTTATGCCCAAAGAATTGTGTGAAAAAAATCATTCTTTCAAGTAAGTGACTTCATTTTGAAAAATCAGGAAGGGACCACTTGACATTGTAGAATAAAAGTGGGATAAAGCTGAGTCAGCTTTCTACCCTGTTTGTCCTCTAAGATGTAATCAACCACTGTCCTGTGCTTTCTTCAGTTAACTGAGGTTGGTTGACTGATTCTCACATGGTGTTAAATAGAATAAGGACATATGGTTTGGGGGAGAAAAAAGTTTGTGGCTTCCCATTACATTTGTGTAATGTGGTGCAGCTGAATTCAATTCCTGTTGGAGATTTATATCCTGCAAAGCTGTTGGCTTTGTTTGAAGGAAAAATGTTTTAAGGAAAGTTCTTTCTCTCAGGAGAACCCTATACTTAGATTAGTTAGGATAGTTAGGAAAAGTAAACAAGCAGAAGTTTCTTATGCTTTGTAGCTTAAGTCTGAAAAGTTCATTCAGTAGGCTGGATTACTCTGTAAATCCATGTCATTATATATTTTTCAAGTGCTGCAGAAGGCAGAGTCATCACACATCCATATTTCCCATGAGGGGAATTTTCAGTCTTGATTGGAAATTAAATCTAAATTTAGAAGAAATGCAATTCTCAGAGTTATGAGAGTTAAAGAGCACTTTTTGACCGTATTTGTGACTTTTTTTGGTTTTTATGTTGGAGTTGTAAAACATACTCTGAAAATGGGGAGGGATACAAGAGCAGCAGTGCTTGTGTCAGACAGAATGAGCTCATTTGGTATTTAGTGTGGAGTACAACAACAGCAGCCATAAGCAAGAGTCTAGGAGAGATTAGGACAAAACAAGTATTTTTCATACTGCCTCTAAGCAGGCTCTGAACCTCTAGAACTTTCAATTTAATTACTATCTCAACTAGAAGTGTTTTTGTGCATTCAGTAAATTTTAGGATTTCTCTTCCATGTTCATAGCCATCTCTGTTTTATCACAGATAATTTCAAGCATCCAGAACAACCTTAGGCAAGAAGCTCCATAGGTCTGGTATCCATTGCATCCCACTTCTTTCTTTTGTTTGTTTAGAACCTTGATTTCTCTAGCTTCACTTCATGCCCTCTAGTAGTTAGGTTGGAAGAGATTCCCCCATCTCTTTTTCCATTTATTCTCCCAGTCTTCTGTCCTCCAGATGGCAGAGCTCTGGCTTACTTATTAATTCCTTGAATGGACACAATTTCAGAACCTGGTACAACCTTTGTTGCTCTTTGATTCTTTTTCCATCTTTCCTTTTTAATGTGGGGGACCAGAATTGCACACAGAAAGAAAGACATTGGCAAAACTCACGATTTGTATGTGCCTGTGTGCTTATGTTCCATCAGTCTTTCCTAATCATTATTTTAGAAAAAACTTTGGTCCAAGTACTCTCCCATTTTAGTCATCACCATGACTTAAAATGGTGGCTTCTGAGTAGTAGGGAGCTTGGCTCTCAACATGGGCGAGTTCATGTGGCAGCAGCACTTGCATTTGTTTGTTAGTTTTGTTGAAACTTTCAATCTGTGGCACGTAAAAGCAGCCTTTCGGAGTGTGACCTCAATTTTTCTTGTTTCCTTTTCATAGGTCCGCCTTCTGTTTTCCAAAGCACCGATGGAAACTGGGTGGCTTTGCAGAATGTCGCTCTGCCTCGTCCTCGCATGCTCGCCAAACCAAAGAGTCAGGTGTTCAAAGCTTTGGAGAACGAGTCCAGCATTGTGTCTGCCTACGACGAGATGGGCTCAGACAGCGAGGATGACTATGACTGGAACGTGGCCTTGAACAAGCTGCGGCGGAGACCTCGACAATTGCCGGGCGACTTCTATTACTCCAACTCCCAGTATGGCACCGAGTGGGTTTATGGCAACGATCGGTACCAGGCAGTGACCTCTCCCTCCTCTGGGTTATACACCAACACTGAGACACTGTGCTCTGATTCAGAAACATCTTCAGTCAACTCTTCCCAGGAAGCTAAAGGACCTAGCAAGCTTCTCTGGTTGCAAAGCAGAACTCAAAGTGATATGCCCAGAATGGAAAAGAAGCACTTCCATGGAGAACTAGATGTAAATTTCAATCCACAGGCAGCTAGCTTGGAGTATTCAGACAGCAGTGAGACTGAAGAAGTCCATTATGATTTAGAAAAGAGATCAAGAAGGTGGAAGAAGAACAAAGCCATCTCTGAAGACTTATGTGAAGAAAAGAATCAGGCAAAAGCCAACAAGATGAATTTAAGTCAGGTAATTGTTTGAGCTTACCAAATGCACTCTCAAGAAGAGCTAGGCAAAACCAATAAAGCTACACTGGCAATATCATGTGAATCATGAGTGGGAGGTGGAGTGTTCTTGCAAGCTTTATCTTCCTTATGTCTCCTAAATCAGAAGAAAAAGTAGGGTGTTAGACAGGCTTTACCTTTTTCTCAAATAGGCCACTTTCATCCAATCAAAGACATTGTTAATGTTGTAAAATACAGTGCTCTTAAGGAAAAAACCCTCAGGATTTGTCAACAGCTGAGAAATGTTAATTAATCTCTTGTTTTGTTGTGCTGAGGTTTTCTTTTAACTTCTGTTTTCTTGGTATAAGATATAACTCATATGCCTGGGAATCTGCTCTACAGTGTCTACAAATATTCTGGTAAGGGATAAAGCTCAAGAGCAGCAGAAATTCAAAAAGGACTTTTTGTGAAATCCAGTCCAAGTGATGTCTCTTTTTAACTGGTCACCTTAAGATGAGTTCTGATGTGTTAGGGTGAGTGTTTGCAAACTACTTCAATTTAAATAATTTGTCAATTCATTAAGAAAACAAACAAAAGCCAAACAAACAAGCAAAAACCCCAGACTGTAATATCTTAAACTTGGAAAAACTGTTCATACAGCTTGAAGACAGCAAACATTTCTTTTAAATTATAGGTATTGGATAACCAGAAAGCCAAGAAGTCTCCTCTATTTGGGGTTTGTCCAGACCTGGGACTAATATTAAGGGATCCATTTGTCCCCCAGAATTTTGTTAGCAGTGCAAGCACACAAGCTCAGGAGAATATTGACCCCTTGTCCAGGTCCATTTCCCACATCCTGCCCCTCTTAAATCCTGAAGCTGCATCACTGCTGCAGCAGAGTAATAATAATCCCAGAGCAAGGAGCTGAGGGCTATCTTCTCCCTGTGCCTCTGATTACAAGCAGCCTGATTCAGTCTTAAAGCTATCTGACCAAATTTAGGATGCCTGAACAGTTTTCCTTTCCTTGTGCTACTCGCCTGTATTTCCTATAGAAAAACATCACTACACCTGATTGTAAGTCAATATTAGGATTCTAAGATTTCAGCAGGGCTTTAATGCTGGATGTCATTAATTCTGGCCCCATTCCATCTGCTTTTAGGACAAGTGGGGGTGTTTTGTACTGATTTATACTCATGTCCTTATATATTTAAAATCAACAGTTGTTGAAGGGGAGTATGATGTATTATAATGTGATCTGACAACACTCCAGTGACTTCTTAGAACATCAGGCAGAATTACAAGGCTTTACAGAGACTGCACAAAGACCATATCTGGTACACAGACTTCTGCATTTAGCTTTCTGGCTTTGTGTATTTGTGCAAGATCTCTGTGTGTCTGTATTCATATTGTGGCTTCCTAGTCACAGTGGACAATATGCAGAGCATGGAAGATCAGCACTCACAGAGAAAGTCCTGGAGACATTATAGAATCATAGAATCATTTAGATTGGAAACACTTTTAAGATCATCAAGTCCAGCTGTTCACCCTGCACTGCAGGGTAGACCACTAAACATTGTCCCTAAGTGCCACGACATCACATCTTTTAAATACCTCCAGGGGTGGTGAATCAACCACTTTCCTGGGCAGCCTGTTCCAGTGCTGGATAATCCTTTCTGCAAAGAAACTCTTCATAATATCCAATCTGAATTTCCCCCTTGCTCATCCAGGTGAGGTCAGAAAGGCAGTGTGCTTCCCAAACATCTGTGATGGCATCCTTTAGCATCTTAGTGTGTGCTTTAAAGTGCAAGCTGGTGTGGCAAATGTGTCTTCTTTCCAAGTCTTTTGTGAGTTGCTTTGTCTCTTGTAGCCTCTCTGTTGTGCTGAAAGTGCAAGATTCGGGACTCTAACCCACTCTCCCCTTCATTTTACCCTTGAGGCTAAAAGAGGCTGTTCCTGCTCCCCTGCTCCCTCAGCCTCAGTGGGGCAAGCAGAGGCACACTGCCTGCAGATCATGCCTCTGTTTTCAAAGCAATTAAATTCTCACTAGGAAGTTTATGTATGAGTGGGTTTGCATGTGTTTAGTTTGTGTTTGGACACACACACAGAGGTGGCTGATTTGACAGCTGGTGCTCACATTTGTAGAACTTTTACTCCAGCCTCTGGCAAACAAGCACTGCTGGCACCAGGAATGGACTGACTAACACAATTTAGAGGAAGGATGTTGCATGGTTGACCAATTCTAGGAAGCAAGTAAAATTGTCATGTGTGTAAGGAACCTGATTTAATGTATGAAAATGAATTAGCCAGACATCATTTACATTGCTCAGGAAAATGAGATTAAAGGGACGTCAGAGTTTCATATGTTCCCCAGAATAATGTATTGATCTTGGTAAAGTGATTGAGGCTGCAGCAAGGAGAGCCCTACATATAAACAGTTCTACAAAATTATAGTGTAGGTGTGTGAAGAACTGCAGGCAGCATAGACTTAAGAAAGATTGACTGCAGAGTCTTAAACCAGGCATAGCTTTTCACTTGATGAGATTATGCAGAGTTTGCAGAGACCATACAAACTGTTCTAAACTCTTATTGAATCAAGATATTAGACAGTGAATAACTGATTACATGTCAATTGCAGTAAAGAAACACACTTCTTCAGTACTTTACTGCATTGGAATATAATCTTATTTTACTGCATTGTAATAATAATATGATAATTTGTTAACCATTATGTTTTCATCAGCATTGTAGAACAGGATTTCAGTTTATCAGTCTAAAAGTTGGGGTTTCATTTTTAATTTTCAAACTGTGAAGGTTGCTTTCTTGTTTTCTACTCTCCAAGTTTCTCAGTGAGATGAAAACAAGCCCTTTTTCTTCTTTGCTTGGAGTCTGGAGAGTTGTAAGCAATTATGTTCTGGAAAAAACTGCAGTCAGTTCATAACTCACAACTGAATTTCCATTTA
Source organism: Promerops cafer (assembly GCA_013398275.1). Lineage (NCBI taxonomy): Eukaryota > Metazoa > Chordata > Aves > Passeriformes > Nectariniidae > Promerops > Promerops cafer. The sequence goes on along the minus strand of VZSE01001041.1, from coordinate 68,635 downwards.
AAATCAGATATTTTTTAATCAGGATCCAGTTCCTAGATTAGGATAATGCTGTGGCATGTTTTTTTTTAAATATATTTTAGACACAACAGTGTAATGGCGACTTTGTGACTGAGAGAGAATTTTTTGTTTAAAGTCTTCAGTGACTTAGAAGGGGAGACCTGAGAACAGATACCAAGATGTGCTGTATCTGTGGAATTTTTTGCTTAATGATAAGTAAAAGAACAAGGTCCTTTACTGAGCTGTCTATAGAGATGCCATAAACACAGTCATGAAGCAAGATATTAAAACTGCCCTGATAAAACCAAAGTCCTGCTATAAATAATATCTGATTGCTTATGTACCACAAAAAACATATTTCTGTGGGAACTGAACTGGAAAGTGCAACCTTGCTTTTAATATTTTTCAAATGGTAACTTTTTACAAAAAATGGACACTCAAGCCACCAATCACTATCTGCTTTCATTATTAATAATTGTAATAATAGTTGATACTATTAGTAATACTAATATTGATCTACTGGCTCTCATTATCTTTTTGAGAGAAGGATATGATTGTTGCTTAATGTAGCTGAAGTTCTTATGTTTCTGATGCAAAGTGGAGGGGCTTAACTGCTTCAAGTGAAAGAAGAGCCTCATTATGAGTTTGCTTCTTTGATCAGGAGATGCCACCTGTTAATTGCAGCCCTCCTGCCCTGCAGCCAGGTAAGGGGTGAGCACTGTCAGACTGCCTGTTCCCACAGGATGGCGCTTGGGATGTATTCTTTGAAAACAGCTCCCTGAAATCACTCTGGCTCTTGCTGAGAGCCTGCAAACCTCACAATTAGTGTGTTCTCCTAAAATTTTTTGTTTCCAATTTTTGGTTTCCTCTATGAAGGGAACGTTCTCTCAGAAATTTATAGTTTAACATAGATTTTGTTCTGGAGCATCTTTTTTGTTGTTGTTGTTTCATTTCTGTCCATTCCGATTACATTGAGTTGTCAGAAATTTGTGTAGAAGGATTTGAACACTATTTATGAGTAATGGTGTATTTCTTGTTTTTATTGCCTCCTAAAAGACTTAGGCTTGCATAGAAACACTTGATTTTCTTTTAGTGAAACTGGGTTCATGGCTGTGTCAGTCTGCCAGGCCCTCCCAGAAACTCAGTTTTCAGATAAAATGATAGCCCTTTATACTTTTTTGCAGTTATTAGCATTATATTTTGCTGATAGATGCAAATGGGAATTTACACAATGATTTGTGTAATGACTCAAAAATGTCATTAAACTTAACAGAAAAAGTGAAAACATGAACAGTAAAGAATAACAAAATTTAATGCTGCGTCTATTAAATAATAATAGTAGTACCTTACAATTTATTTATTTTATTGCTTTCATGGCTGCTAATGCATTTTTTAACCTGTCAATCCATGAAAGAGGTATAATCTCCTCACAAATAGTTTGCTGCCACTATCTGAAAAGCCCAACACACAAGTCGAGCAGCCTGCTATTAACAGAAACCACAAAGTGCAGCAGTGTAAGGTACCATTATCTCTGCATGTGCACAGGAACTAAGAGCTCTAGCCAATGCAGATAATCCACCTGCTCATTTAAAGGAGGCTAGAAAGCTAAAAAAGGGGTGATAGACATACCTGAGCCCACCTGTAATACGGTCAATACTCTCAAGATGAGTCCTCCCCCAAGAAACAATGTGTATTCAAAACACAGATTTAGCTAATGCAGAATGAGACCCTGGGGCAGCCAAGGCATCTGATGACTTTTATCTGTGCTGGCAGACCTTGCAAAAAGATCTTTAAGTTGCTGCCATGTGTGATCCTATGAAGCCTGGTATTTTTTCAGGATCAAGAGAAGTTGTCATATTGCTGTTGTCAATACAGACTCTTTAGATTAACTAGTGGTGCTTTCCATGGGAGTATATGTGCATTGCTACTCCAGTAAAGCTGCTAAGCAGTTAAAGCTAAGCAGATCTATTTAAGAAGCCCCCAGAGGACTCATGCATGTCCTGCTGCACAGTGAAGTCTGTCAGTACAGCAGTGAGGAGGAAGTGTGGGAAAATCCACCACTCTGGACTGCCAGCCTCCCTCACCGCTCTACTGTATTTTATATGCATATCTGTAAGCTCATTTAAAGAAGAATGCCAAATTCTTGTCTTTAGAAGCTTCATCTGCTCAAATGTCTGCATAGAATGGGATTTTCTTCTTTTCCTTGCAAACTTGACCTCAAGGTAAATCGTGCTCAATATTCATTAACACTGCTAGAGTAAGCCCACACCCCTACTGCAGAGCTGTAATCCTAAACCAGGTGTTTTGGTAGATGAGAGCAGTACCAATTTTTGGAGGTACCAATTAAATAAATGGAGGTAATTCAAGTAAAGAGGGGTTCTACTAATTAGCTTAGATTAGATACCTAGTTGTAAATAGCTCAGGTTTAGTGAGCTGTATCTTCACTAAACTCTATTCTCATAAAATACAAATGCACAGTTTAGCTGTGCTTTCTATCCTGTATATTACATAAATTATGATTGTTTCTTTCCTGGGTACAAATTGATGGACTGATTGATTCAGCAATAGGTTTCAGGGGTTTTCTTATAGTAGTTTAGTGGTTTGTGAGTATTGGTCATTGGCAGATTGTTGGTTGGGGTGTAATACTGATATTTGTAATGAGTTGTGGAGGGATGTGCAAGAAATGTCTGAAGAAAACTTCCCTTGAAATTTGAGGAAACATTGTTATGATAGAGATTTTTAATTTAAGAGGTGAAATACACCAGTCTTGCATGTATATAAGAGCATGTCGTATTATAAAACTGAAGTGAAAACACACTGGTTTGAAATCTTTTTTTTTGATCTTTGAACAGCTTTTTAGCAGAAAAAGCTTTTTATTCTGCAAAAGCTGATTGTTTGGGAAAAGAGTTTCAGCATAAACCCATGGTTCGCCTTCTATTGTAGCTCTCAATTTTCTGTTGCTCCTTCAAATCCTGATTTTCTAAAAGGACCTTCTGCATCCTGAAGGTGAGCTATAAAGCAATCATTTAGTTGTGTAATTGATGGAATTACAAATAGCTGACAAAAATTGTCCAGAACACTGTGAAAGTACTGAACACTCCAGTACAGTTTACTGTCTGAAAGATGAGAACTGACATTATGAACACGATGTGTCAATCCATTAAAAGCAGTTTGGTGGGTAGGGTTTGTGAGGGAGTAGGTAGAGTTAACATTTCCTGTGAGAACTGGAGGTAATTGGTTTATTCATGAGCAGTGCTGCTACAGCTGCTCCTGTTTATGTAGTTCCAAATGAATGGAAGAGAGAACACAGATTTCAGTCTCTCCAGCAGGGTCTGGTCTTGTCACAGTATGAGAACCTAAGGCAGATAGGAATAATTTCCTCTCTGAGAATTGCTCCAAATCATCCTCCTAGACCTGCTGAGATGTGCCTACCACTCTGGTCCCAGGCTGAATTCTTCATAGCCTCCTTCTGGGTGGTTTTGCACAGCTATACTCCATTTCAGAATATCTGTCACTTTCAAACCTGCCTAATACCATCTTATTTCATTGACATTCATGGGCTTGGCTGAAGCACCAAACAAGCTAATGATTCAAAACTTTCTCTCAGCAGTCATCAGGGAGAGAACATTTCCAGAAGGCAGCAAATGCCATAGGTGGAACAGATTGCTCTGGGAGGTGCCTGTCTCTCTCCAGGGACTGTAGTGGAAATCAGGGCAAATTGGGTCCTAATCAGACAGGACAGGTCCAGAAAATGAATTGATACATACCTGGGGATTAGTTTTTAGAACAACTGTGAGATATTCTCAGATTTTGTCAGCAAGGGCTGACAAAACTATCCCACTTTCCACCTTATTAAATGCTGGGCAGGCACCCTGATAAACAGATTTGCAAAAAGATTTTGCTTTTCTTCTCTTCAGCTTCCAAAGGGACTTGTGGCCAAGTCTGTAGCACCCACTGAATTTAACTGACCCTTTAAGTGTTTCCCAGCTTTAGGGATCCAAGACTCAGAACAGAAGGTGCTCCTGGAGACTGAACTTGTTCCAAGGAGGTTGGCATTTGGAAAAAAATCATCTCTGTAGAGGCTCTACCTATGCAAATAATCACTGGGAAAGCTGACAATCTTGAGCAACATCGCGTAACAAAAGAGAAGTTTTTCAAAACTTGTTTCCAGCAGTCTTTAAGAAGAACATGGATAGTGCTCAAGACCAAGCAGTCAAGGAATGCAAGCACAGCTTTCAACTGAAAGCTGAACACAACTGCTGGGTTACAGGTTATTTCATTCCCACACAGCACTTTTATCTGCATTGTGCCTGCGAGGGATGGCAGTGCTGGGAATGGGAAATATAGGTGTATTTTATTAATTGCACACAAATAGGTAATGATTTTGATAGTTCCTTTTTAGATAACATGAAAGTAAGCAGGAATGATGAATATAATCCAGCAAGTGTTGGTTTACTGGCATTCCTTTTTTATCAGAACACTTAATATGCTTTCTTTCTAGCTTCCCTGCAGAGTAATCATACCTATAGTTTTCTAGAAAGCTGTTTGTTTTTTCTGTGCCTACACAGGAATTATATGTTTTTTTCTAATGTCTTTGTAGGATTTTGATGATTTATCAGAAACAGATATAAGCAATGAGGATCAACACCATGATGTCAAGCCTGAACTTATGGAGGATGAGCTTAAATCCAGGTTATTTCAGCTTGCTGCTAAAATGAGTGACAAGGAAACATCATCTGGTGAAGAACAAGAGTCAGAACCTGGAATAGATCTGGAAAGCCAGAAGGAGAGTTTGTCCTCAGAGGAAAATGGCAGAAGTATTCAGGAAGAATTAAAGAAGGTAAGTGGTAGTTGTAAAGGAGTGGGAATAGTACTGTAAGAGTTAGAATCCAAAAAGAGAAAATTCTGGCTAGAAAACTGAACACAGTTGCTTAAAGAAACCTCGGAGGTCCTTTATACCAGTTTGAGCCTGAACCCCTTGTGCAGATAAAAGTTCAGTTAAGGTGTGTTTTCCTCTCTGGGAGGAACAGAAAGCCTACAGCATCAGTTCCAAGCAGGGAACGTAGCTTGTGCAACAAAACTGTTAACTGGGTAATATTAATGGAATTATGTCAATTTATACTGACTGAAAATTGACTTACACTTTTTGATTTAAAAACATATCCAGTTTTTCTTTTTTTGTCCTTGCTAACCAGACAGTTTAAGTGGTTTGTTCCATCCTTTTCATTGCTCCTCTCTTTGTAGTATTATCTAGTTCATGCTGAGGGCATAGTTTCTTCTTTTGTGTCTCTGTCAAAATATTTACTGCTTCTTTAAAGCTTTCCAACCCTGTTACCGTGTCAGCTAATAGGTTTCTGAGAGAAGTAACATTTTCTAATGAAACTGAAATTTGGTGTCAGTTCTGATAGAGCCTGAGATCCTTCATTTGTGCCATTTCACCCTTAGAATGAGATACCACATTTCAGTGTCACTCACAGGATTTACCACCTCCTCTCTTCCCTTTCTACCTCTGAATTTCTCTTCAGATCATGTGGTGTGCTTGACTTTGGTGCTATAGGAGCCCAATGCTGCCCCTTGCCAGTCAAGCACTCTTATTCCTTAGATCCACTTGGCTTATTCTAGTCTGCTGCATAGTTTGACTTGCCTTCTGGGGTGTTGTGTGAACAGCAGCTCAGCTTTGACAAGGGATTTGGGCAGCTCTCTAAAGGAAATCTATTTCTTGTAATTTGAAAGGTGTTTTGCTCAAATTATATAAAGAACTAATACACTGGGAGGTGTAAACAGGATCGAGTAATCCAGGCAGACAATAGAGATGCTGTCCAAGTATTCAGGAACAGTGTCACAAAAGCCAGTGCCCATCTGGAGTTAAATGTGTCAAGAGACACAAAGGGAAAAAAAGTCTTCTACAGGTCCATCAGCAGGAAAAGGCAGATGAGGGAAAGCTGGGCTCACTACTGCAGTGAGCTGGTGACACAGAATGTGGAAAAGGCTGTTACACAACATTGTTTTCACCTCAGTTTCCAGGTAAGATTTTCCCTCAAGATTCCCAGGCCCCTGAGACCTATGGGAAAATCTGGAGCAGTGAAGACTTATCCTTGGTAGAGGAGGATCAGGTTAGCAAATATTTAAAAAACTGGGATGTGCAAATATGCATGGTGCCTGATGGGGATGCACTTCCAAGACCTGAGGGAACTGGCCCATGTCATTAGGAGGTTCATCTTTGAAAGATCGTGGCAATCTGAGACACTCAGAGCTATGAATATTGTTTATTTTGGCTTTAACAAGACTTTTAGCAGTGAAACGCAAAGGGAAACGCAAGTCCTGCACCTGGGAAGTGATTGGCTTATGCACCTCTGTTCAATATTGGTGAGGTGATTTCTGGAGTGCCATGTCTTGTTTTGGGCTCCCCAGTACCAGGTACACATGGACACATGAGTCCTGTGAAGGGCCACAGAGATGACTGAAAAACTGGGGCATCTGTCATATGAGGAGAGGCTGAGAGAGCTGGCATTGTCTGTCCAAGCAAAGAGAAGGCTTGGGAGGATCTCTTCAATGTGTTTAAATACCTGATAGAGGAGAGTGTGGAGTGTTTGTTGAGGGAAATAAAGTGGAAATAGAGCTCTTTCTACTGACAGGAATGGAAGCAGTGGGCACAAACTGAAATACAAAAAATCCTATCCAAATTAAAAGCTTTTTCATTGATGGTGTTTAAATACTGGAATAGGTTTCCAAGAAAGATTGTAGAGTCTGTGTTCATGGATATAATCAAAATCTGACTGGACAGGCCCCTGGGCATGTGCTTTGAGCAGAAGAGTTGGACTAGGTGATCCCCTTACATTCCAGATATAAGGAGCAAGTGATTCTCTGATTCTGTGTTATTTAGCTGTGGACTACACAGGAGTGTAAATACCTTTGTTATCATGTGTGCAAATACCTCCATGACGTACACACAACCTTTCCAAAGAAATCTCATAAAGGCTTTATTGTCAGAGCTTGTTAGCAGCATTTAATTTGTTTTTATTTGGTTTGCAAAGACAAAACAGCAATATCACATTATTCAACAGCATATATGGGATATCTGGGGTTATAACATGATGGAAATTAAATCCAGAATTAAAGGCTGTAAAGAGGACTTTATGAAATGCTCGTGTATAGAGAACTGAGCACAGAGAATGGTGAATGTATGTTTTTGCTGTGCTTACTCATCTGCGTGCATCTACAAGGTAATATTGGTTGGTTTTTTCCCTCCTAATTTTGCTATTTCTTTAAAATTTGTATGTCAGTTATTTAAAATAAAGCAAAGGTTAGTATCTTTTTCTTCAATAAAATTTTCTTAAGTTTTAAAAAAGAAGGGCTTACCATGTTCAGCACAAAAGGAATGCTTGGTGTTCCTAATCCTTTATTTGATTTGGATAAAAAAGTTCTCGTCATAAATGGTCATAGTATATACTCTTTTTGTCTATAATAAAGAAACCAGAATACTCCAGTACTCTTCATGGTCTGGAATTCAGCAGAGTTGGCAGGGGAACCTTCTCCAGGTGTAAAGAAACAAGCACACTGCTTTCATTCTTATTCCTGAGCATTGTCCTTAAAGGTACTTTAAAATCTTCTAACATGTGCCCCCTCTCTGGAAAATTGGCTGGCCAACATCTTACAAGGAAATACTGAAGATGACAGTGTATAACACCAGCTGGGGCTGTGGCAGTCTAAAATACAGACGTGCCTAAACTCATAAAAGATGCAATAACTTCAGAATGAGTAGATGTCATGTGAAAGACAAGCATAGAAAACCTATTTTCAGGCAACCAGTAATTTTAGATTCTTTCAAATCCAGAAGTCCCAATATGCTGTCTCTTTAAAAAGCCTGATTGTTGGAGAATGCACTTGTGGGGATTTACCGATCTTTCAGACTAGCGCTCACCATTATTGGTCAGAGACAGCCTCCTGACCTGGGCATCAGGTTTCAAATTAAATATACAGAAGCATTAGTTCTGCATCATTAAAATTAGAGCTGGAGTGCCTAGATTCTGCTTTTTCTTTCTGAACATAAATACTGTATTTTAGCCATCTTGCTTATATTTTAGCCATGCTGCTTGTCTTCGTTGGTCTTTAATCTTCTGTTCTCATAAGCTTATTCTGGAACACTTCAGCAACTTTAAATCACTAGGAATTTTTAGTTCTCGTACACCTGACCATAGGATAAGACTTAAAAACGTGTTGGTTTTGAATCAGTGGAAATTAAGTACCTGGTGCTTATCTGACCTTCACCTGTCTGCACCTTTAAAAACCTGGACTTCTGTTTTAGTGAAAACTGGGAATCTCATGTAATCACACACTGAGCTGATGCTTTTAGAAGGGTATTTAGTATATTATGATCTGAAGCAGTGGTAAAAATTATCTTTAATGGAGAGTTAGCTGAAGTTGTTTGGCATTTATGGATTCTCAGTTCTCACTTCAAATTGAGCTTTTGAGTTGTATGTCTGCCTTTAAGATGCAAATTTGAATATGACTACCTTTGAGTTAATTATTTAGTTCATCTGGGATACCTGAGGATTTAGGTTGGTATTAATTAACACAAGTTAATTTTGGGACTTAGACTTAAATCTTCTTAGATTTTCAGCACCCTCATTTTCATTATCCCGCAGTTTGTGATTGCCTAAAATGGTCTTGTGGAGGTTCACAGCTCTCATTTTAAAACAACAAAATCCTGCAGCAAACTTGTTTTTATGGGAAATATTTTGTACTTCTTAAGCTACAGAAGTAATTCATGGTCTTTCTGGAGTATGCAGAGCCCTGAAAAGTCCATTTATGTTAGTTGTGCAGTGAAAGGCCTTGGTTTTCACCAAAAGCCATGCTTAGGATAGAGTTGGCCTTCAGCCCCTCTAAACTTCAGGTGTGAACAAACCAAAATTCAAATTGTGCAACTGTTGTCTTAGTGAAACATCTTGTACTAGCACAATGATCTGCACAATTCTTTCTGTCTTGCTCTTTTTATTTTTGGGGTTTTTTTGATTGCTTGGTTAGTTTTTGCTTTATTCCCCCAAACCCTAAATGAATGCCTGAAGAAGAAAAGTAAAATGTAAATTCCCTTTGAACTATCTTAATGGCACTGATTCTGAGAGTGCCAAGCATGATAAATGGGATGTATTTAGTTTGCAGTCTCCTCCATCCATTCTCCTTCTCTTTTAATGTTTTCATGAAGATAAATTGACTGGGTCTTTATTTCATGGTATATGCCAGAATTACATTCTAGAATACGATTTTGGCAGGCTGCATTTTGAATGCAGTCTATCCCTGTGACCACTTTATCAGAAACTATAGAGATTATGTTAAATAACAGATTAGCCCCTGCCATTTTTTCAAATTGCCCACATCGCATAAAAATTGAAATAGTTCTTAAAACCTTACTTGTGTTTTTTCTTTTTTTCTCCTTCTACTTAGTATTACAACTTGCTTAAGATATACCAATGAGCAAGCCAGTAAACTTCCATAGTAACATGGAGTTTCTCTCCTTTGCATTAGCTTGATGCAATGTGCTGTGTGCTTAAGGAATTTCTTTAAATCCCTTTATGCATTTACTTCTGCTCAGAGAATCTTACAACCAGGGCTTAGTAACTTTGTTTAAATCCTGCTGTTGTCTGTTGACATTACTACATGACACAATAGCTTTTTTTCTGAATGACAGCCTCTAAGTGAGTTTGTTAAGTAGCACAGCGGGATCCTGTTTCCTAAGTGAAACCTCTCAAGTCTCTTGACAGTATGAGTAACAGCATAAATAATATTTTCATTAAATATTTATGATTCCATTCTCTGGAAGCATTTTATTCTTCTTAGGTTTTAAAAAGCTTTATTTTGAGGAAAGCATGAACTATAAATAACATTTTCGTGTTGCATTTTGCCAGAGGCCTATTTCCTTTGTTTCAAGAGTATGTCTTTTTTTTTTTTTACCAGGTAAATTAGCACTGTTCAACTATTGGTATAACAAGATTGACACTTATTAGAAATTCTGCCTGGCCTCTCTCTTTTTAGCAAGAAGACTAGCCAGTAGCTGTGCATGTGGGTGCATGTTACTGCAGAAGAGAGAGCCAGTTCCCTGGTGTTTATGCTGGTGGCTGTGCTCAGGGCTGGCCTTGAAGGGGGTGGCCAGGGCTCAATAAGGGAGGTCAGGCAAGCGTGGGGCTCACTGGACTCGGCTGCTGGAGAGACATCTGCTCACAGCCTTGACGGAGCTGGAGAATGGCACTGGACATGCACATGCCAGTGAATCCCTTCTGTGTACCACTGACCTGTTGAAGCACCACGGCAGGGATGTCTGGGGTGCTGAAACAGCAGTGCTGTCGTACCAAGAGTGAGCCTGTGTCTCCTGGTGGCTGGGCTTCTTTAGGCAGCATTTGTGCTGGTGCAGGAACTGTCCTTACACAGAAGATGATGTTGTATTTGTGATCATTATCTTGCAACTGCCTGAATTCCTGGGTATTTTGGCTGGTGTGTTGGTTCAGGCAGGGGTTTATAGGAAACTGCCATCCAGCTTCATATGCCTAAAAGCTTTAGAAGTCTCTGAGTAAAAGTTTCTAAAGGAGAACCACATGGATCACTTTGGCCAGAAAACACAACAGCGTAAGTACAATAGCTTTACTGCATTACTGCTATTATGGTAGTAATGCTGATCAGTGTAGTACAATGATATCTTCCTGGGTTAACAGCTTGGAAGGTAGTTGTGTGTCTGTTGTTTCACATTTTTATGTGCAAGATGTTCAGAATAATTCTTGTGTTTTCATGGATCATTGCTTTCAAGATTATGTTAATTATCTGGGCAGTCTCCCAAAGTCCAGTATTGAAAACTGAATGTGGGCAGCATTGTAAAAAGTGATCTTTAAGGTTTATGAACTGCAGATAATCTGTGCACAGGATTTTGAATGATATCAGAGAAAAAAATTTTGGTTAGGGAAGGTGAAAAGAGGTATGAGACAATAACCTTCACATTGGGCTAATGGATCCAAAGTATTATGTTCTCAATTTAACAAAGCAGTCAAGCATATGTTCAGCTTGAAACTGAGGTTTAAGTGATTTGCTGGACAAAATTCCCATTCAAGATGTTTCTCCTATGTATTTGCCATTAATCAGTCTTTAGTATGAAATATCAAGCTGATCCTAACTTTATTTTGTCAAAATCTGAGTCTTCCATTTCAAGCATCGAGACCATAAACATTTCTTTTTAAAGTTTTCAAAGCGAGCAGTGATGTTTGTATACCTCCAGTTCTGACACTTTCTGGGCTCAATACAGATGCGTAAATATGGATGTAGATAGACCATCTGAGATATCTTAGAGTGTCCCACAGGGCCTTAAGCTGCTGGTCCAGAAGAAATGTGAATGTCCCAGGTCCCTGTCATGTCTGACAGCATTGTTTCAAAATCTTCACACACTTCAAGCTGTTTCAATTGCACTTCGTCTACCTGTGTTTTAGCAACTGAATCAAAGCCGTGTTGGATCTGCTGCTGAAGGGCAGAAGAGGTGACAGTTCAGCTGCCTTCACATGGGGAATGCAGCATCTTTGTAAACAGCTTTTTTCTCATAGTCTCAGTTTTGACACTGGTGTGCATGCACAAGCCAGCCCTGTCTAGTGTGCAAGCAATGGGAATCTCCTTCGGTTCTCTCCTTGCTAAAGATTTATTTACTTAGGGAGAAAATGTCCAAGCCATTCTGCAGATATAGTTGCAGAATATCAGTGAACATTAGTGTAAGCTGCTATAACAAAATAGCGGGATAATAGACTATTTTTTACTACTATTTTGTCTTCTTTTGTAAGCTGCCCCAAGATTTGGAAGTGAAAACTGAGCTCTTAAAGATCCAGCTGGAAGAGTTTCAAGGAAATGCTGCTCCTCAGCTGGAAGATACTTCTGTCAAAGGACAGCCTTTAGGGTAACTGGTTTTGTCATTACTTCAAGGCAAAACCAGTCAGTTCAGTTTAAACAGGCCTAAGGAAATTAGGGAGATTACTGTAAGCCTACTGGCTGGTCACTGGAGACTTGTACTAAGAAGGGTTTTACTTGTTTGTTTTGGGACAGTGAGGCCAGGAGAGGGACAGCAGCAAACAATAGGAAGTGATTTGAGACAAGACATCTTACTTAACTTAGCCCAAGTGTTTCCCACATGGGCATCTGACTGTGGCGTGAGGTACAGACTCTTTGGTAAATCCGGTCCAAATTGCTGCCATGTACACTCCAAAAGTGAAGATAGCTGGCTTTTCTTCTTCCTAACAATGCTGCAAGCATATTTTTCCATTCCTAGTGACACCCTTTGTGATGGTAGTATAAATACTAAAATAGTATTTTCCCTCTGTTTCATTTTATAAACAATTGTGTGTGATTTGCAATATCTGTCTCAATGAACTCTGTTAGTCTAAATCTCACAAATAAAACTAAATTAGGCATTGCTTTATTTAAAATATTTTAGTAATAAATGTAAAATCTATATTTTATGCTGTTTTAATCTTGGTAGTTTCTTTATCCTTGCTGTTTATCCTAAACATCCGTGTAAGTCTGAACCTATGTAGTTGTTAACCTCGGTAGCTGTTAATATAACTTTTCTGCCTTTTTATTTAACTGCTTTCCCACTATCTAGGAAAAACAAAAGGCTTTTGATCTTCATTTAAAGCTGCAGTTTTTATCCACTGTATTGCAGCAGGTGAGAAAGCTTTGTTTTATTTGTGTCTTCTTACATCTCTTATGTAGTAAGAGATGCCTTAACGTGATATTGAGGGTTTCCACATTTCCCAATCAACATTCTTAAACTCAAAATGTTTTCCTGGAAATATCAGGCTTGAAAAACCATACCTTTTGGCTGCAATCAATAATCATTGCAGAAAATTATTTTATAATCACAGTTAACATGTGGAGCAGACTTGCTCCCTTGTTTGGCCTTGTGATGAAAATTTGGTTTTATCAATAAAGAAGAACAGAAGACAAAGATAAGGTGTATGAACTTTCTATTCTCATGTAGTCACCTGTATTAAGAAATTTGGAAGGAAGTTTTCTGACCATAGTGGTCTTCAAAAATCTTTTTAAGCTCTCAATTTTAAAAATAATCAAAACCCTTAATTCATTGTAGAGTTTGTACAGTAAGTAGATATTTTCTCACTTTGCTGCTAGTCATTGTTGCTTATCATTCTTCTAGATGTAAAGAGGTTTCTATATTCTGTGCTATTTGAATCTCAGCTTATGAGGATCACATATTAAAAAATATTTTCATTATATTCCCTGAGCAAATATATGCTTATCTTATATTTTAAAATACCTGCTATGTTTAGTATGTCATACATCATTCTCTGTCATAAGATAAGAATCACTTTTTTTGTATTTGAAGTTGATGCTTAATTTAGCAAGACACTTCTCCTCTCAATTTTTTCTTTTTTCCTTGCTCTTAATTTTGTCCTGTGAGTTTTAATCATCTTCTAATTATCTTGATTTTATTTAGTAAAAATATCAATGGTAACGTTAAAGAAAAAGTGTTTTTCCAGTTGTGTAATGTCATTGGTCTGTGTCCATTGTAGATCAGAATCCTGAGTGGATTTTAAGATGTAAATATTTTAATTTCCAACTTAGCCTATAATATTTCACCTCTTAGAAAATCATTTCCTTTCTCATTATTATAGGTAACTTGTCTCTAGAAATAAGGCATTAAAAGTTAATAGTAATAACATCTGTAACTATTAGGACAGTGGATTGAATTAGTAAAATGTAATATTCAGAATTACCTAGCACAGTTAAAAAGAGACTTTATTTCTCTGTGTTGTACTTTGGAGACTATCAGTAGAATAATAGCTCTCCGCCAGTAAGATAATTTTGCTTTCATTTTCTAAAGGAATGCCTATAAATGAAGATATTGATGTTAAAGGTCAAGGCAGGAAGACTTAAACTTGAACAGAAGAGTAATTCCTTGATATCATAGATTATCATGGTATACTTGTCTGCCATCAAACAGCCAGACAAAATTTAGCCTTTATTTTCCCCACAGTTTTCATGGTAATGAGTGGTTAGGGCTCACTTTTGGGCCAAAGTTCTTTTGAAGGTCAGGGTTGACGACTGCCACAGATAGCTGGGCAGTGATGGCTCTTTTCTTCCCACACTGTGGCTTGTGTCCCAGATTTTGCTGGCTTGTGAAGGACTTTTCTTGGGCTTTTCAGGGCCTTCTCAAAACTCTACAACAAAACTCCCATAGGGTGGGGAGATGAGGGAGACAGGTTTGGGGTTTGATTTTGTTTTCACCTAGCTTGGATTCAGTCAGGTTACTCTGAAAGGATGAGTTAATCAGTGGCAAAACAAAACTTACTTATCTCCAGCCCCCCTTAACTCCCTACATAAAAAGAGGGATATCGACTGTGACTCAGTGCATGATATAACGCCTTGACACTGGAGCTAAAAATGATTGCACCACAAGTCATCAAGGATGTGGTCAATAGTGCCAGGACTGCTACTGATGGAAAGGTGTTCTTGCTCTGCTTCTTGATCTAGCTGTTGATGTCACTGTTCTCTGTTGAATTGCATGTCACCCCCTCCCATGCTCTTTAAAAGAGCCTAATGATGACATGGTAGTGACAGAAAAAAAGAAAATGCTAATGGCTGAGTACAATAGGCAGAAAAAATAGTGCTAGTGATAGAGAACTTAACTATTTTAAGAGCATCAAAAATAAAAGCCATAATGCAAAGGAAAGGATGTGAAAATGTCACAGGATACTGAGATGCATACAAACACTTAAAGCTCACCTGTTCTTAGCAGTTTGGGTACTTTATATTGCTTCAGTTTTATCATCCTGTTTTTCTTCTGTTACTTGTGCAAGAATGCAAATACTAGTCTATAAAGCACCTTCCAGTGTAGCATGCTTGATTTAAATAACACAGGAAATATTGTCAACATCCACAGGGAAAGGAAAGAGAGACAGCAGAAGGAAAGGGAAGTGGCTAACAGTCAGCAAGACCACTTTATCTTTAGACCACTGAAACACAATCTTCTCAAAACAGGAATACTTTCCATCTGACAAACAGAAATTACAGTAAAGAAATTTTACAAGATATTTATTATATTCAGTGCAAACATATATGTATGTATGCTTGCATACATACACATTTTTAGCATTTCATTGGTTCTAAGACTCAACCACAAAGAACTCACAGAAATCAATCATGTTCTTTTGACTGTGTCCTTAACATGTTGGTCACCATGGATATTAATTATCATATAAAGGATAAACGCATGTTTTCCTCATTCCATTAGATGCTTAGTCTCAAATTCAGTTAAAAAAAAAAAAAATCTCATAACTAGTAGAAACATTCATACTTGGTCTGCTGCATGGATTTCATTTGGGAGTGGTGGTGTTAATTCAGAAGTAGGGTAGCTCAGCTGAAATCTGAATACATCCCAGAGTTTCAAGAAGAATGGTTGCACTTAGCTTTCCTGTGCTGGATATTTGTACCAGAGGTTGCTTTCTACATCTACCACATCCACATTAGTTCTCTGACTTGCTTGACAAGACAGAGCCTGTGTCATGGCATGACAGCTGTCTCTGTGAGTCACTTAGAGGTGTGAACAATGACCTTTCCTTCAAGGGCAAGGTAAATTAGACATCCAAGAGGTGTTTGGAGCAATTTGAAATCCACCTACCAGGATGATCCTGATGTGTGTGTTTCTGTGAATTTCAGGTGATTTTTATATGTAAATCCTGAGTTTGACATGGGTGGTCAGGGAAGGGAGAGGTTCGTGAAGTACTAAAACCCTGCAACACATTTTCTTTTTTTATTATTATTTTTTAATTTATTCTGGGTTTTTCCCATTACACGTGTCAAAGAATTATATCTAGAGTACCTTACCATATTTGCAAACAGACCATTTTGGAACCTGAGCTGTTTTAACAGCTTTTGACAGTTGCTCAAAAGGAGGGTAAAACATACGGAAAATCATTAACTGAGTATCCAGCTTTTTACAAATCACATTTCTTCACCTATGGAGGATTAGACTGGACATTAGGAAGCATTTCTTCATTGTGAGATTGCTCAAATATTGGCTTCTTTGAGAAGTGTCTGTGCCCAACCCCCTCAGGGTATAAGAGGCATTTGTACAATGTCCTTAATGACATGCTTTAACTTTTGGTCAGCCCTGAACTAGTCAGGTAGCTGGACTAGGTGATCATTCATCATCTTCCAAATGAAAATCTATTCTATTCTATTCTATTCTATTCTATTCTATTCTATTCTATTCTGTTCTGTTCTGTTCTGTTCTGTTCTTTCCTGTTGAACTTCTTTTCCCCTATCCATTACCTATTGGGAAGCTAGGGTATTTTTCACTCAAAATCTTGATTCACAAATATTTCTATCACAGACAACTTTACCTGGAAAACAGAAAAATTATTTCATAGTAATTGGTCTCTGAAAAATGCCAATATAGATTCTCATATTGTGGTATAAAAATAACTTTTTCTAATTTAATTTAATTTTTGAAATTCGTCATTAACTACAAAGGATAATAAAAAAATTTAAGAAATAATGAACACTAAAGTGAGGCTGCAGTTCTTGAAATAGAGAACATACATCAGTGAATATGATGAAGAATATATAGTGTCTGGCCTTCATCATTTTTTGTTCACTAGTCACAGATTATAAGAACTAGGTACTTGTGGAAGTAAATAATAAAAGAAAGTAGCATTGATTTTTCTCTTCTTTCCTATTAAATTATTGATCTGATTTTAACCTAATTGGCACTTGTGAAAATAAATGGAAAAAACCAGTAGGCTATTCATGGGGTTCAAGTATTTGTTCTCAGGAAGAGAGTCCCAGGCCTGCTTGTTTGGGGCTGTGTTGGCTGTCCTAACAAGCTAAAGATTGAGTGCTGTAGCATACTGTATTTGCTTTGTTCTCCTTCTCTTTAATCTCTCACTCTAATTATTTCTTGTAATTCAGATGAATAATAGTGCTAAAGATGCCTTAATGTACTGATACACAACAATTGAGTATGTACTGCTAAAAATGTAGCTTTTCAGTACAAGTCTTATCTAACATAAGAATAAATGGCTGATTAAAGGCAAGAGATAATGAAAGTAGGTTTCCAGTTTAACCCATCAGAAACTGTGGGAATCAAAAGAACATTATTTCTCCTGTATCCTGCCTATAGACATTTTTAATCAGTTATACTCTCCTGTACCACAGAATTTACTGTATGGAATCCAAAGGCTGTCCATTTCCTCAGTACTGATCCACAGATACTTTGTTCATGAGAAAATTTACAGATGCGTGAGCCCCTAATTCACATGCATAAGTATTTGCAGGTTTGAGGAATGAATTAAATTTTGGCTTAAATTTTTCCACACTTTCTTTTAGGCAAAGCAACACTACAGGTATTGTACATACATTCAGTGACAGTACTTTTATTGGCTTCAACAAGCTTTGGCTCAGTGTCCAAGCTGTATAGTTTGGATGTTGAGCTTTGTGCTTGAACGTACATCAGGTGAAATTTTTTTCCTTTATCAGAGGAGTTGTCCTGAAGCATAAAGCTATGTGAGAATCATAAGAATCAGGACAGTTAATTACAAATAACAAGTAAGGAACACTGATAAAAAGGTTTTCAGTTGTTTTTTAAAAATCAATAAAACGGCGTGCTTTTCCTTGGTATCTGATATAATTTATTCCATATTAAAAAAACAGGTAGATTGAAATTAAAAAAAAAGGATACAAGTGTTTGCACACTTACAGCTCAATCTTTGTTTATATGGGGTGATAATTTAATTCGTAGTAAGCATTTTAGTAAAATGCTATCCTTACAGGGCTGCTGAAGATTGCTTTCCCATGTTTGCATCTGCAATGAAATGGCTCCTGTGGATACAGACATAGATGATTGCACATCTCTTTGCCAGTATCCAAAAAGGAAAATTGTGTTTTAAAACACATTTAAAACACTTTTGCAAAACCAGCTTTGTGTAGCTCAGAGTTTAAAGCTGGATATTTTTGTGCTCCTTTGGGATAAGATTTGGACCATCCCTCCAGTAGAATTGTGTTGTAGAAAAATTGCATGTGTATGTTATTTTGCATGCTGTAGCAGTGTGGGTATGTAAGAAAGGGAAGGAGGAAAAGGTAAATAAATTCCAATTCCATTACATGGTTCTTGTGTCTGTTTGCAGCAGAGAGCCATGGATATGGTTTTAGCATAGCTAAAGCTGTGGCTAATAGAAAGTGATTCATATCTTACCCCTCTGTGCTAATTTAATGCTGTTGTTTTCTCTGTTCTTGTAACAAAATAGAAGTACTCTGCTGTCTCTCTCTGCAACATATCTACAGAAGTCCTGAAAGTCATCAATGCCACTGAAGAACTGATAGCAGAATCCGCCGATCCCTGTGATTTCCCAGATGACATTCAGGACAGAGGAAGAGGAACCCTCCCGCTGGGCACAGATCCTGTCAGACTCGATGAGCAGCTCACCACACTGGAAGAAAATGTAAGAAGATGAATCAGTATGTGAAAGAGTCACATGTGTGAGTGAGTGCACCTGTTTGTGTGCACCAGCTCAAAAGGGAAAGCGCATGGGCAGCATCAGTGGATGTTCAAAATTAATTTGGGGTTTTCCAACAAATACACAGATAGGAAAAAAAAATTGTGTTTCAACAGTGTGTTTCAACTGTGTCAGTGGGGGTTTTTAATATGTACTTTAAATATAGAGGGGAGGGGGAACTGGATGCTTTGGGGTTTACAACTGAATTTAGAAGCTCTATCTCAAAAGCTCCCTTATGCCCTCCACATTTCTATGGCAGTGTGGCTATGCCACACCTGGCTGAAGCCACTCATCTCCCAGTCTCAGCACAACCCCATCACTCCAAGGACAGGTGGGGAAAGCATGTCCCCAGTCACACAGAGAAGTGGAGAAGCTCTTCCTCCCCCTCTACATCTCCAGCACACCGTGCTGTGCACCCAGGGAGCTGGAGCTGCCTCCTGCACTGTTAGAAAGAGCAGCCTGGAGAATCTGAATTAAACAAATATTTGTTTGCCACGTTCAAATCATCCATCCTTTTTCATAAATACCTGTCATCTGCAGGGAAAAGTACAATGCCGAATCATAGAAGGAAGTCACTACTCATTGCAAGTTTTTGTGAATACATTTAATGAAGCTGGTACACTTTTAGCTTTCAATTTTCTCTTCCTTCTGCATTTCAGTGATTACATTCAGTGCTCTTTCCCTTCATCAGGAGCTCTTAAAGATTTCATAGGAATCTGCACTGTCCCGTTATATCATCCTGATCAATTCAAGAAAACAAATCCTGGTTTTCTTTAGCCTCAGCAAATTTTCAGACAGAATCTCCTCTTAGAGGATAAAATCTGTTTCCTCCACAGAAACACATTTCCAGAGCAGCCCCAGGCTAAGAACTGAGTGGAAGATACTCTCTGGCACTAAAAGCCAGTCCTGGCACTGGCCTCTATCTCGTGAAATAGTAAAGTATCCTAAAGGTCCAAACACCACAGAATTCATCTGGTAGGAGAGTGAATGTGGAATGAAAATCCAAGTCCAGGCTGGACCACATCTTCAGAAGAACTAAGAAATTCTGCAGGACAGAGAGCAATTTGGGGAAATCTGCTCCCACATTTTTTTTCCTGTGGAGAACTGTGTTGTAAACTATCTAAGGTGCATGTTTTTTCCTCCAATTGCACTTCGATAATCCCTCCCAGCAATGTGGAGCTTTGGCATCTGTGGTGCTGTGGCCTCTAATAATGCATTTGGGCCAAGCATTTCTCACTGAGCAGACACTGGGCACAGAGGCAGAGCATTTCTTGCTTTGGCTTTGCCCTCACTTACAGCATCTCTGGTTTAGCTTCTCCCAGTTCCCTGCAGAATTCACAAGGTATCCAGCTCAGCTTTGCTGTGTCCCCACAGAACATCTTTCTCTGTCCCACACAGGACATGAAGTAGGTGGCAAAAACTTCACCATTTGAAGATTTCACCGTTACACTCCATGGTAAAGAGCCTTTAGAAATCCAGGAAACCATAACTTTTCCCATTGCAGTTGGGGCTATATCTACATGAACCACATCCTCTTTGCAGCAACTTCTGCAAGACGATCTGGGTTTTTATAAACACTTTGTTCATTTTTGTTCTGTCTAGCCTTTTGAGGACTGTGCATGCAAAAGTGTGGGGAATGAAGGGCCATCTGTACCAGGAAAAGGTTGGGGTTTTGTGGAAGTTGTACATACCTAAATGATGGTAAAATAAGTCTCCACAATCTAAATGTAAATATATGAATAAGGGCATCATTTAGGGGAGACCTACAAGGACATCATTGCTGTTTGGAAGTGTAACAATTATCCAGGTAAAAAGAACATTCTTTAGAAAAATATTTTCTTTAGCTCCAGCTGGAAAATGTTCATTAACATTTCATAAATGTAAGGGCTGATTGAGTTACAGAAACACTGATGAGCTTTCTTTCCCACATTTTTCTATCACTCCCATTTTCTTTAGGTTTTTTTTTCCCCTCTTGAAAAGGACATCTTACTGTGCAGAGATTTTTGCCACAGCACTTAAAATGCATCTTTTCTTTAACTTTCTAAAGATGCTGCTGTTCAAAAAGTTCTATTTCTTCTTTCTCTAAGCTTTTAGATGTGACAGGGAAATCTAAAAAAAAATCACCTTTTAATCTGAACTGGTTGTGGTATGTCATACTTAAAGATGTATCATTTAAATGAACAGTAAAAATAATTAAATCCCACAAAAACAGGAGCATTTCTATTTAAATCATCATGTTAACTTTATGGACCACCTGTGTCCCCAGGTACTTGAGCAAAGATGTTACATTCGATCACTTCTTTTAGGTATGTTTTTCAAAGATTTCATGCCTGCGGTTAGAAAGTGTTCTTACAAGATGCAATTTGTACAGATGTGATTTTGTTTCTTAGCAAAGTCACATGCATAGAAAAAATGTGTCTACAACTGACATAAAGAGAAAAGGAAACTGTTTCAAGCAATTAAGAAACAATAATGAAATAGAAAAGGAATAAAAAGTGAACAAATTTCAATCTGGTCATTTTCCACCATATTGATCCATGAAGTCACAGCATTGCCATAAATTATTTGAATACCTCTTATGTCAAAGGATTGAATGAACCAGGAGTTGTGGGCAGATATAATGACTGGAGTAGAAGACATATGAAATGAAGGTCTTGGCTCAAGGATCTGCTTCAGATCCTGTTTGCTGCCCCTTGCACCCTGAAGTCAGCCACAGACATCTTTATTTCATGCTGGGTTTGTAACAACATGCTCTTTACTGCTATTGCAATGGGGGAAAATCAGAATATATATTTCATTTCCACTGTGCTGTTAACCAGCCTCATGGAAACAAGTCTTTTGGCTAAGGAGTAAATGGGCAGAAAGTGCAGTATTTTTGTGTGGTTCTACACAATTTTAAGCACAGATGTCAAAAGCTAATGCTTGAAAATTACCCTTTTCTATAAACCCGTGACCTCCATGTACCTTAGGGGGTTTGTGAAATAAAAGAAACAATAAAACACAGTGTATCACTAATTACTGCTCTGAGGGGCTGAATGGGAAATGAAACCTTTAGCTGTAGTTATAGATACCAGAGGTGAGTCAAAATAGTAAGAGTTACTCATTTTCAGGGAAGAACTCTGAATTATAAAGTCAGTAATTCTCTCTTATGTGGCCCAAATAAACCTGTTGATCCTCCACAGATTCACTCAAAGGCCCAGGAGGTGGGAAGGTTTTTCCTGCTTTATATTTGGGTGAGAGCAGGATGGGATGGAAAATTGCTATACGTATAAGCACATTTACTCCATAGGAAGTTAATAACTATTTGCTGCTGAGCAGTTATTCATGCAGTTTTTACTGCCAGAAGGCATCAAGTGGGTTTAAAGAAACACAGCTTTATATGAGGCATGATCTTTTGACTTCCCTATGTGGAGACTGAGGGTGTTATGTGATTGAATATCAATAATAAAAAAGCAAACTTTTCAACTTTTTTCTTTGCTGATCAATCTGGAACTAATCTGGTTTGGAATACCATTGTAGCACCTATGAAATCTGTAATGCAGCCACCTCGTTCATCCCTTCTCTTTGTGGATGTGTGTATTTCAGATTATTTCCCCATGACTTTCCTCTGCCAGGTAAATCTCCCTGTGGTGGGCTAGCAAGCAGGGAAGCTTGCAGGTATGACAGAAATGCAGTCTGCTCAAACCTGCATGCCCACAAACCAGGAATCACTGACACTGTCCCCGCCTTGGCCCTGCAGGTGTACCTGACAGCCAGCACGGTCTATGGGCTGGAGGGGCAGCTGACCAACCTGGAAGACGCCGCACGCAAGATCAACAGTGTTACTGAGGAATCTGAGCTGGCTGATCTGGAGGATCAGGTGGCCACAGCAGCTGCCCAGGTTCATCATGCAGAGCTTCAGGTGAGGACAGCAGCCCCACCCCATCTGCAGGTTTCACACTAACACCCACCTCAGCGTACACACTTTGAATATTCTTTTGTACTGCCATAGTCTGATGATCCAAGGATGCTGACTGCATCACAAGCTGAGCAGAGCGTAACTGAGCTGTATACTCAGCCCAGCCAGATGTTCTGTATCTCTTCATTTCTTCCCTCAGCTTGGTTTTGGACATGGCACTGCAGCAGCCTCTTACTGCAGTACTAATGCTGGGCTGCTCGTTGCTGCCAGGCAGCTCCCATGGTGTGCTCTGTGTCATGTGCGTGGCCCCAGTCAGACAGCAAGTGGAGTCTGAGGCAGTTTATCTAATCAGCAACTTGTCAAGCACTTTCCAAAAGATGCCACTGCTGGCACCTTTCTACTAGCAAAGGCCAACAGCAACCAGAGGCTGAGCCAAGGACAGAGCCTAGGGCTTGCACACCTGCCGTGGGATTTAGGTGCTAAGCAGCACACATCCCAGCCAAAGGCAAGAACTCTTGTGCACTGTGACCTAGCACCACTCTAGCAGGCTCCAGAAAAGCCAGGACTCAGAACATGTTGTGATCTGGTGCCAAAAGCTGAACAAGATAACGCTGCCAGACCTCAAGGGGCTGACACTGCTTGCAGCTCACTGCCCAGTCTGTACCCAGCAAGATGCCCTGACCTGACTGTGTCAGGGTTTAATGGGAACTACCTGGTGATTTTACTCAGTGGAAGCATGCTCAACTCAGGACTGAGCAAAGATCTGAGAGCCTGACATGTCTCTGATGTCAGAAGTGCATTGCTGTACTACTTGGTAAACTGGCAGTGGTGTTTTGTTGGCTTTGGTCATTATTTTAGGGTAGATCTGTTAATGGGGGTGACGGGGAGGAGGAGAGAGGCCTAAGCTATGCAAGGAGGCCAATGGAAGACCTTCTGCAGAGTGAAGCCAACTGTGGCTTCAGGTGTCATTGTGAATCAGCGGCTGGGTTATATGTCTGACTTCTCTGACTCTTCTTTCTCTTTTGTCAACACTTGTCTCCACTACTCTCAATATCAGACTACTTTCCCCTTTTCCATTCAGTGTTTTTATATAGTGTGTGCCTGCATTTATGCATGCCTGTGTTTAATATGCATATACATTTGAACTATAAACATTGAAGATCAAATGCTTAGATTTTGTGACAGAGGATGTACTTTGGGCATGTATGAAATTAATTTTGAGTTAGGAAATGTGTCCCACAAAGTCATTCTTTGAATGTAGCCTTTTAAAAACACAGCTTGAATGAATTTGGGATTATGCAACTAAAGGTAATCAGGAGATAGCAGATGCAGGTTTTCTTTCCTCCTTTCTTTTTTTCCTCAAAAGGAGTAAAATGCCTCTTCCTTGGAGTCACGAGGTAGGTTGGACTGTTCTTTTACTCCATCTTTACTAACAAATTAGGCCCCTTTTAATGTCAGGAGTAAAGAATGCAGGAAAGTGTCAGAATTGCTGAAGAAGTTAGCCATCTGTTTATATTTTCTTATTAAAGAAGATTTTACTGGGGGGGGTTATATTTCAGTAGTGGCATCCACAGTAATTTTAAAACTTCTTTTCCCCCCTCCCCATCTGTCTGTCTCTCTCTTTTATTTTCTTTGAAGATTTCAGATATTGAGAGCAGAATATCAGCTCTCACTGTTGCAGGCTTGAACGTGGCTCCCTGTGTTCGCCTGACAAGGAAACGGGATCAAAAGCAAACAAACCAGGTGCCAGAACATTATGTAGTATTCAAAAATACATTGGGGAAATCTTGCCTCTTTCTTTATAATGGAGTTGAGTAATGCATGTATGTTGTTTACAGATGCATACAATAGACACATCAAGACAGCAGAGGAGAAAACTTCCAGCTCCACCCATAAAAGGTGCGCCTAAAGTGTTACGTAAATGAGAAAGAGAGAGACTCTCTTTGTAAGATTCAATATAATGTACAGGTCAGCAAAGTAGGGAAAAGTTTAAGTTATGAAATGAACAGAGAAAGCCTAATAGATAATCCCAACCTCCTCATTTTTCATGTACTTGCATTATATAAAATACCCCTTTGTCACAATTAAAAGCATCACCACTTTCTCTTCAGTGAAAGTTGTGACAGTGACAAGTAAACAAGAGCAGAGGCAGAAGGCTGGAAAAAGCAAGTGAGGAATGCTTGCCCTGCAAGAGGGGTGCTGCTGCTGCAGCATGGCTGGGCACCACACAGTGTGGCTGCCACTCTCCACAACCCACTGCTTCCTTAAAGTCTTATTTGCTGATTTCAGTCTGTATGAAATGGCTCAGCAATGTTCCTGGTATGTCAGAGAATGGCTGTGAAATGTCTTTATAAAATGGGCTTTTTCTTTCATGATTTTTTGTGGATTTGGGGGGGTTTTTTTAACTCTGCAGTGCATTATCTCTGAAAATTTTAGGGGTTTGTCCACTGCACTATTCTTTTGTAATTCCACTGATTGACATGGCCTCAAACTTTAATTTATTTGCAGTACTACAGCCTGCTGTTTTTAATTTAAATTAAATCCAACTTTCCTCATACATCTTAGGGAAACTTATCTCTCTAGAAGCTGTGACTCTTCAGAAGTATTTTTATATCTGCTTCAATCTCTTATGTGTAAAATCTTCCCTTTTTTATTTTTCCCAGGAGAAAAAATAGATGGTTCTCCAGTTACCACTGTCAGAACGTTTAACAGAAACTTCATGCTTCAAGGATCTCTAACACAAAGAACTAAAGAAAGGAAAAGCACTGCCAAGGACTTAATGGTAAACAAATGTTTTTAAAACATTTAAAAGCAGTTAAAAGCGGTCAAATAGAGAGATAGCCGGATCTGTGTAGGCAGCTGTATTTCAGCATCTTCAGAAATCTTCTCTTGATAGTTTGAGGAAAAAATAATAGAGAGTGCTGAGGCAACTCTTGAACAAATATGACCAGTGTCCTGGAGGATGTCTGACTATATACCATAGAATAGCAGCTCCTGAATGTCAGCCTATGATAGTGCACCCTGGCTGCCAGGTCTCCAGGAATGTGCTACCCATCTTTTTTTAAAGAATAAATAAATTAGTCATTCCCTGCATTTCAGAATTCTGAATCAGACCCTCACAGAACCAGCTGTGCATTGTTACTTGGCAGGTGAGAGTCACCTTGAATTTCATTAATTGCTGAGAAATGTTCAAAGGTTATCTAAGTGGAATTTAAGGGGTAGACAGGTCACACATTGGCTCTGCAGGGTTTGAACTAGGAGTCTTCACTCAGGACACCCAGGACAGCTGTGCATCATTTCTTCTACAGCAGCCACAGAGGGATAAGGGAAAAGGCTGGCTGTCCCAAAGCAGTCTGACACAGGGTATGTGGGAAATACGTGGGGAGGTGAGAAGGGAAAGGACCCGGCTGTGTTCTTCAGCAGGTTTGTTGAGTCCTTCACTCATGGTTTTTTCTTTCCTGTCCCTCTCTGTTCTAGGAACCTGCTATAGGATCTGCTGTGATGTACTAAACTTACACTTCCCTACTGCCAATAACACACTGCCTAAGGCTGTACACTAGAGTGCCTTTTCTTAACAGCCATTGTGTATGTCCAGCTAAAAATGGACCCTCAAGAGCCCACAGAGCCTCAGTTATAGGGCTTCATTTGGATACCTCACTGAGAAAGCTGTCCAAGTCTTCAGCATTGTGGTCCGCTACAGGAAACTCTGCCTTAAAGTTCTCAGAGGACTCTAGACAGGATGCTATGTTTCAAAAGCAAGGCTCCACATTTTAAGATGCACTTTTTCTCCCTATTGATTGTACTAAAGTATGTAGTCTTTAAACTGCAGTATGTTTTTGTACACTCAATCAGTCATAATTATAGGCCAATTAATCTGCCAGAGCAGACCTGTGATACATATTTGCTGGCCTCTTATTATTCATGTGGGCATCTGTCTTGTCGAGCAATAAGAACAACTCTGTGCAGTGTGTGCTGCTTTTCAGCTGTGTGGAGGGAGAGGAGAATCTGTGTACCTTGTTCTGCCCCCAGGGAGTCAGTGGAAGCCTTGGGAGGGTTAGTAGGAGGAAGAGGACTTCTCTGTTCTCTGAACATCTCGCAGATCGAATGTTCCAGTTCCAGAGCTAGGGATATTGCTCTAGGTAGCAGGGGTGTCATGCTGGACCAGGAACTGGTGGCCACATGTGTGGACCAGATGTCTGCTGAGTTACGATCCCGGTGTCTGGAAACATCTAAACACTGTTAAAGAAACCAACACCTTCATATGTCTTGTTCTTGGCAGCATTGTCCTCTTGGTGGTGGCCAACCATGCTGTAGTTCAGAATAAATTCTGTCCAAACCTTTAAGATTGGAAAAAGGAGGTGAAAGCACTGGGGATGAGATCTCTGCTGACTGACTGGTGGTTGTGGGGCGGCTGCAGCTTGCAAGAGATTATTTTCTGATGTTCGCTGGTGTTTCTGAGAAGGAGGCAAATGTAGCCCAGACATCAGTTTCTATACTAGTCTGGAGCCACCAGAGAGTAGCTGGGGCCTGTTGCTGGTGCCACATGCACCCCACTACTACTGGACCACTCTGAATTGGATTGTGAGTAGTAATGTTCTTTCTTTCATTTCTTGAGACCCTTAACAGGTGAGCCAAACTAGAAGGCCCTTTGGCAGATGCCCAGGAGGAAGGATGCTGCTTACAGGGTGTCCCTCTCACCCTTTTGTGGGAGAACATTGCCAATTTGTGGTATTTTTTGCTCTGAAGAATACAAAGAAGGTAGTCAGAGGAGGTGATAAGCCAGTGAATCCCTTACCTTCCACACCAGTTGCAGAGCAGGTACCCAAGTGCAGATGGGTTTGATGTGAAATGTGCTATGAAGGAAGGCATGGGCTGGCAAGTTCCCCCTCAGCATTAAGGAGTGGTGAGCTCTCCCAAGAGCTGTGGGTCCCAGGAAGGAGGAGAGTTCCTTCTTTCCCTGGGCTCCCAGTGAACACCCACGAGCCGAGTGCCGTGTGGTACCTGCCATGCAGCAGGAAAGAAGTTCCCTGGGACACCAGGCTGTGAAATGTCTGTGGTTGGGCAAATACAAGCAAAACTGGGCAAATTTCCTGACAGGACTGGATTTAGGGGGTTGAGTGGGGAAGACAAGGAATGGCTGGATGGGTTGATTGGAAGAACAGTGCCAGTTGCAAATCTGCCATCCACATTTGACATCTAGCTTGTCAGTATTCTGATGTCCAGCTGCATGTGAGGAACCCTTGGAATAAATACAACCATCTTCCCACTTATGAAACATAAATGTCACTCCATCCCTTCAAGGAATTTCCATCTGCCCAAGATCTGACCCAATGTGTTCATTCTGGGTGAAATTAGGCCTTCTTTTACTCTCACACAATACTAGTTCTCTGAAATTGGTTTGCACAGATGTGAGGGAAGAATTTGGCCCACTCTGTTTAATATATAAATATATATATAAAACAAATAGATTTTATTTATATATGCAATCCAGTAAAGGAGATTAAACAGAGTAGGATGCCTGGTAATTTTTTTGTTATTCAATCTCTTCCTCCATTGACTGTTCTCGTGTATGTATACAATACATTCCCAGGTTCTGGTTTATGCAGGTATGCGTGTTATGAAATGTCATTAATGGTGGTTGGTCTGCATATTTGTCTAATAAATAATAACTAATATTGTGTATGTAATATCAATACAGAAATGACTAATTTTAATAGAATAACTCTTTGGCTTTTGTTCTGTTAGTGTGATTTAAACAAGCCAACAAAGTTTGGGGTAGGTTGTTTTCCTTAAGAGGCATGAAAAGCAACTATTATCGTGTTACAATGTTAAAATATTCAGTCTTCTTTGACAGACAAATGTGTACTGTGTAGGCATTGCAAAAAAA